>JAOWCC010001679.1:43436863-44006468 GCA_030867875.1 Actinernus sp. WN-2022
TAGTTTTTACTAGTAAAATCTAGTAAAACTGGCCATTTTAAACTAAACAATCTGTCCGAGGTAGTTTGAACCCAGTGTAACTAATCACAACTTCCAACTTACGGTTACTGAGCTTGGTTGACTTGTTCTGAAGTCAACATCTCTCGCATCGCGTGGATATGCTAGGATTTATAGTTTTGAATGCTTTATTTTCATTTTGTAATGTGTTTAGTTCTCATTGCCTAAGTGGTTTCAGTAGTCGCACTGTAACTAGCGTTCCGATAGGCCAACCCCTCGCACCTACTTGCTTTAACTTGCACCGATTGATCAGTCGAGCTCGAATGTGATTTCAAGTCTTAGTCGCCGTTTTACCACCAACGCAAGTCGTTCGCAAGTCTGCTTTTGTTATAAAAGCTCAAGACTCGGTGAAAGAATCAACTACAAAAGTAATTCCCGGTCGTAAAAGCAAAATACATCATAAGAAAAAGAAAAACAACTACATGAAGCTGTTATTTTGTTAACTTGCGTCAACTTGTGTGTGGTCGTTTGGCCTACTTTGGTCTACGAAATTAAAAGTCAGCCGGCTTGCGTTGACTTGCGACTCCGTTTTGCCATCCTGTATTAACTTAATCGGGCTTCGAACAATTGAAACATGTCATGTCATGCTTTTGTCATCACCACCAAGCCTCACTTTGGTGTTGAGATGAAACGTTGTTCCTGAGTGAGGCTTGGTGGTGATCACGTGACGTCATACATAAGGGCTATTCTCATTTATGACATCAGGTCTCAATATATTGCGTTTAAAGTGCATATATAAGCCCTGACTGATTATATTTGTTACGAAGAGACTAGAGGCCATAGACAAAGGATTCCGGAATTTATTTATTATGGTTATGGGCGTGAGCGGAAATTATTCTACATTTGGAAGTTTAGTCGCTAAAAAAGATATGAAAACATTTTTATATTTAAAAAACGTTAAGCTGTCAAAAAAAAGCATTACTGGCCAGGGCTTATATGCACTTTAACAAAAAAATCTAAAATGTTAATAGCTGGAAGACCAACTAGTGTATTATTGTTGACATTTTGGTTATCTTAATCTTGTAGGTACTTGGAATGAGTCTCCGGGCAGCCCTTTCCTATTCGGAAAAAGTACAGCAGTCTTTTGGCGTCTTCAGGATGTAAAGTTTGGAAGCAGGTTCATTGTACGGGTTAATTATAAAAAGACATGGCTCTTTTACACTGATAATTGCTATCAATGCAACAACTATACTGTACATACACAACCAAGTTTGTTTTTAAAGTTAGTGGAGGAAACGAGAGAAAGAGTTTTTAAATTGACGATTAACTAATATGAATATGGAAAACAATTTGGACAACCTTGAAAACTTTCTCAACAATTTAAATGCAATTTTCCCTGTTCGTGTTGGGAGAAAAGCATGGATGTTCAGTAACTGTTGCTTTTAAAGCTGTAGTGAGAGTTGAGTCGAACTGTGTCGTGCTTATCATCCTTATTTTTATGAAAATCACTGTTAAACTTGACCTACGCAGAGAAATTATTCCAATCACGGTGCCTCGATAGCAGTGAATGTTTCGTCGTGCATGTCTTATTCGAAAAGAGCGGGAAAATGGGAGCGACCGCCAGTATTATTTTTGGCGGGAAAAACTAAATATGAAGGTGAAATTTGTAAAAACGTTTCAGACTTTAATAAACAACCAAACAGTCATTAAAATTCTAATAGTCAAATGCAAAATATTGCATAATTATCGGATTTAGTGGTCACTGTTACAAAGACATTTGTCATGTTGAACATTATGTAACTGAGCAGAAAAAAACGTATAAACCTTAACCAGAGTCTTCGAACTACAATTAAGATGATCTTATCAAGAACTAATCATCTATAAAGCGTGGAATACCTTCATACACTACTCTTTATCTTTATGACTCATTCTAGTTACATTAGAGCAAAACTTTCCAAACAAGTAGTCAAATTCATAATTATTCAACCAGATCCGCAGAGTTCCACCAGTCTCACGCCTGTAGAACTAATATCAAACAATTTACAATACTTTCTCAAGGTCCAAAGCTCTGGAATGCATTACCAACTGCCATTAAAACAGCTGCTTACATAAGTGTCTTCAAAACCGTGCTTGATACTATGATTCTGTGAATGTTGTTGTACGCTTTTCCTATAGCTCCCATAACCGTGTGTAACGCCTGTTGATTGATGCTCATACTTTAGGAGGATCCCTCAACTAATAGGGACTTTAAGATACCACGACGGCAATGTCGACGGCAACGCGGTGAAACAATGGACTTAATTACAAAATACAATAACTGCACGTGAAAATGCATATTAGCTGCATTTATTTTAGCCGTCGTCTGCAAAAACATGACGCGAAAACGCTGAGTTTACGTTCCGTAGAGAACGAGAACCTGAAAACGTAAATGGCATTGCTATTCGTTCGGCCTAAACGGAACTCTGTGCACACTCTATTTTTCGAAAACGTGGATGAGAAATGCAACAAAAGTCGAACAAAAGAAACGATAATAAACAAATTATCGATAACACTATTTTTCACATCACGTCGTAGCAGCCGTCGCCGTCGTAGTATCTTAAAGTCCCTAATAAGCCTCCGTCGCCTCCATGGCTTCTAAGAGGTATCCTCGCCATTATTTCTTACTTATCTAATAATTTACTTTGTACTAGATATTTATTATTACACTATATAATTAATATATACCATTTTCTGTGTACTACTATATATATGACAAAAAATAAACAAACTGAAACTGAAATATAATTTCACACATCAGTTACCATCTACTACCAAAAGCCCTAACTCCCTAAATTATTTCCATAATCACATTCCTAAAATCAACTATAACAGTCAAGTCTAAAGTTGGACGCACAGTACCGGATTTCAGTCATTTGTCCCGCGTCTTGCATGGCCGTAAATATGTCCCGGATTTTCGTTATTCCGATTCCGTCCCGCATTTTGACTTATTGACCATCTTTATACTACAGACTCTTAAAGTGCCTATAACCCTTTTGCAATTTTTATTGCTTACAAACCTTCGAAGAGTTTTGAGTACTTCTGTGAAGAAAGTTTTCGTTTTGAGTGAATACTCTATGTTCTACGCTTGTTTGAAATCGTGTAAATGTGACCTTCCCTGATCCATGACCGCGTAAGCAAAAACCTGGGTCGATACCTGTATTTACGTCATCTTGACGTCATATAATTAATTCGACTTTGCAATCATTTTAAGAAATACTTAACATGTTGACTAAAATGACTTTTCTCTTTACTAACAACTCACAAACTGTGTATATTTTCTATGCATCGATGTTGTTGTGATAGAAAGGCGCTATGGAGAATAATGCATTAATGAGGTGACGTACATACAGGTTTCGACCCAGGCTTTTACTTACGCGGTCATGGGTCAGGAAAGGTCACAATTTACACGATTTCAAACAAGCGTAGAACATAAAGTATTCACTTTAAACCAAAACTTTCTTCACAGAAGTACTCAAAACCGTTCTGAGGTTCATAAGCTATCAAAATTGCAAAAGGGTTATAGGCACTTTAATGCGTCGAGGCGTATTTGGGCAAAGAAAACGTAGTGCCTCTTCCTAGTTCGTCTAGTATAAAAACGGGCATTAAGTTTTCTCACAGGCAGCCCAATCTATGGGTTTGTGCATGAAAATAGAAGGTATGTATCGGGTTTTATAAATCCTTTCAAATTGCCGTACAATGTATAAATAAAATATAGAGATTACTTAATGGGAAGTGCTGGCGTATGGTATTTACGCACGAGTTTGTTTTCACAAAACGAACGAGCGAGGTACGAGCGAGTGAGTTTTGTGAAAACAAACAAGTGTGTAAATACCATACAAAAGCACTTCCCATTTTGTAATTTGTTTATTACATACACACTGAGATTTTTCTCCAGTATCAAACAGGTTTTATTTAGGTCTTGTCATTGAACACGTACATTTGTAGCTTTCAATTTTTTGTTTTGCATTTCGTATCCGACTCAACGTAGACTAAAATGTATGCTCGATACAATCAAAATGGAAAGAAAATCTTACTTTCTGAACTGACATCAGCCTTGAAATAGTTTTCAACATCAATATGAAACTGTCTTTGATTCAACAAATAAAGTTTACAAGTTTACATCGTCAATAGATTAGTATACCTGCTTTTGTCCAAGTTGTTTGCTACGACGGTTTCCAGACATCTCCACGGCTTGTAGGTTTTCTCTGTCACAGAATATTTACGATTTTTCAAATGTCGATGGTCTATGGAAGTTGAAATCACTCCACGAAGGATTGAAAGCTCGTAATCTTCGCCGTATTTTCTTTTGACACTAAGAATGATTTCACATAGATTATCTCAATATCTGTTGAGTTCTTTCGGTCAGTAGAATTTCGCTTCTTCTTTGTCTCTTTGAGTAACTTTACGGCTGTTTCTCTAAGTTTTTGCTCTTGTGATTTTGTTTTCTTGGTCGATAATATACTCCTCAATTGACTTGGAAGTGTTAACATCGTTAGTTGGCTGTTTACAGGTCAATATTACATTAGTTAAAAAAAAGTCAAAACCTCCAACTTTCGTAGTGAATGAAAGTGGCGCCTCCGAGCTCAAGTCGAGTTTGAAAATCCGATATGTTTTGGCAGGTGTTTTCTGATTGGACGAAACGCTTTTCGCACGTGTGAAAAATTCGTTTCGCGATTCTGATTGGCTAAGGAAAATTGTGAAGTGAGTTTTCGCATGAGTGATTCCATTCGTAAATCTCAGTATGTATGTGATAAATACCGTTTCGCTTCCATGACTGTTGTTTCCTTTGTGGTTTTTCTTCTCTTGGAACCATTTTAGCGTGTTTTTTAAGAGTTTCTAATTATTAGGTGGTGAGCCGAAATGGATGAAAATCTTCTAAAACACGCTAAAATGGTTCCAAGAGAAGAAAAACCACAAAGGAAACAACATGGAAGCGAAAAGGTATGTTTATATATACATTGTACGGTAATTTGAAAGGATTTACAAAACCCCATACATATCTTCTATTTTCATGAAGTTTTGGGAATGAGGGTAAAACTTTTAATTAGAGATCCAACAGGCATTTCAGTTAATAAAATCATGTTTTCCGCGTAGCACTAGTAAGTGTAAAGAATGTGATGTAAAGTGGTAAGCTGTAGTGCTAATTAGTGTGCGCGCCCTACGAGGGAAAGAGAAAAAAATATCTGACCCAAGTGGGACTCGAACCCAACGACCTCCAGGTTACATGTCTGGTGCTCTACCAACTGAGCTATCAAGTCAGATGAGAGCAATCGTGGGTATTGGTGCACTGGTATAAGCGGTAATCGCTCGATTCCATCGTATTGTCCCTGAATCATCGACACCTTCACTTCTGTTAACTCCCGAAATGACGATGTCAGAAAATATCGGCTCCGTAATGTTGAAAGCATGGGATGTTGCCTCTTGCTCGTAGCGCTTTCCTGGGAGAAAAACGAATCGCCTTTGAGTGGAAAGCGATCAACTTGCGCGCCATGTTGAGTGAGTGCCATGTTCCCACTTGCTATCACATCTTTCTGCGCGCCGCCGTTTGCTGAGAGAGCGAAGTTATGAAAATTCTGGGTTCCTATTTCACTTTCTGATAATACATATTCACTGCCGTTGTAAGCGGAACAAAGGACATCCCCGTCTGACCCGGCCACTGTCCTGTAACGTGAATACTGCGTCGAGAAGCTTGAGGTTTGGTTTTGTCGATGTGTGTGCTGTTTCTTCGGCACTAATGGCGACCCAATTTGTTGAACTTGATACCCGAAACCGACCTTCGAAGGCACAGTGCTCTTCGGTACACTCAAGGAGCGATTTTGAACGGATTGTACATTCCCCGTGAACTGGTCATAGCATTTAAGATCATTCCCTCCTTCCAGATGGTTGTCTAACAGGAATTTGGGTGGTAAACTTGAGCATAGGGTTCGATCTGGTGTCCTGGTTGATCCCATCTCGACGCTGCTACCAGATTCTTCTTCAAACGAGTGTCGTTGCATCGTTTCTTACTTGCTTCTTTGTCATAAAAAGGCAGAAGAGAAAAACGGGAAGGGTTGCCCAGAGAAGCTACCCCGAAGTGCTTTCGCCAACTCCTTTTCGCGATTAATTTTCCAGTTTTTCTCGACCAGTTGTTATTCTATTTTCTCGTAACACACCACAGAGCGAAAAACTAGAACTGGGTTATGGACTGTGGTATATAGGATTTTCAGAGATCATGAGTTAAAGGCCAAATAACTTCAACACATCTTTAAGACACATTTTAGTCGTCGTGGTGTTCTGTTTCCGCGAATTCACGTCGGTTTTAAGAAATGATAGCATCAAAATCCTCTTTTCTTGCAATGATTACGAAGAGGGGAAGAACTAGTCTAAATGTTTCAGTAAAAAATCCGTAGTCCAAATTACGTTATTGGATTTCCTCACAGGAAATAATTTGAATTCACTATGACAACCGCGATAAATTGAAAGGTATAATTGACGTACACAGCATCTTTGAAGTCACCGAAGCCGACTTGCGTTGTACCTTGAATTTGCTCTGCGCAAACACCTTGGCATTACCATGGCAACATCAACACCTATATGCAGGACGTTTGATGTCGCCAAAGCCGACTTGCGTAGAAATGCCTTGAATTCCCTCTGTGCAAACCACTTGACATCACCTTAAAACCTTTGATGTAACTAAAGCCAACCTTGTGAAGGATTTGAAAATTCTTCAAAAAGCAAACAGAAAGGTGAGTTTTATACGGAGCCCTGTAAGGGCCATCCACAAACACAAATTTTATGAAACAATATCGCGCGATACTGACTTATTATCGCGCGATACAGTGCTCCTATCGCGCGATAATTTATCGCGCGATACTGACTTAATATCGCGCGATACTGACTTATTATCGCGCGATAAAGTGTTATTTTAAAATACGTACATTACTTAGCTAGACAACATGGCGGCGAACACGCTACGTGATAATGCTCTTCTCTTTTATATGTTTACTTATTTCCGACAACGAATTTGGCTTTACCTGAATACTTACCGGCGATTCGAAATTATTGAAAATAACAGGGATGCATTAGTCGAGAAATACTTTAATCTAGGCTGGAATTATATGGAAATAACTTATCACGCCATCAAGATGAGTCTTCGCCAGCTTAAACGTGTTCTAAGAAGCAAGAATTTATGAAGGAGAAAGGACTACAGTAGACCAGATGAAAATGGCAAAATCAAACAAAAAAAAAGGCTTGATGCCAGAAAAAATATTCTTACAGCAATAGGGGTCTTAACAAATATCGACCCAAAAAAAACCGGTACCCCCCGATCAATTTTCAAAGGGTTCGAATCTATATACTACAACCATGAGAGGTTAACATTTTAACCTGGGAACCCTGTTATAACCTCTAAAATTATCATTGGCCATTTCTAAAAGCAATAGCTTCAGAATCAAATCCCCCCGCATGCTCACACACTTACATTAAAATGCAAATGGTTAGAAAATTCATCCTCATTTATATGTGCTCTGTTTACACAACTACTAGCTGTCAGAAGCAATTCATTCAACTCTGCAATAACAATAAATAAATAAATAAGAACATAAACAGAGAAGTCTTGCTACAAATAAAGTTATTTTGAAAGTTTGTAATCGATTACATTCTTAATAACTCTAAATACATCTTCTGGAAGAAATGTTTTTTAAAATTTAATAATCCATGCAGCTCAGGAAAGCCTACATTTATTAAAACTTAACTTCTTTACGTAAACTGCCCCACACAGATGTCGGCAGCGTTTGTAAAATATAAAAGGCATTTAGTTTCTTCAACTTATCTTGTTGATGATAGAAGTAAGTAATATTACAAGGTAGTTCAAATTTTATCTCAGTTCAAATTTTTTTTGAACTAGGGAATTTTTTGGGTGCAAAGTAAATCACGAATGAAAGCCGTACTGACATCCATAAGTTTTTACAGTTACCGAGTTAGTCAAGTTTCGAACTATGAATAAATGCATGATTGAGTTCAACTGTAAAATATATGTCCTTTAACTTCAACTGCTCGTCAAAAGCTATTTTCATTTTGTTTAATGGTGTTGAATTCACCTTAAGAACTAAAAAAGCTACTTATAATCTTCGCTACACATTTATGAGTTTATGAGTTACATTATCGCGCGATAATAAAGCAGTATCGCGCGATAATAAGTCAGTATCTCGCGATAATTTATCGCGCGATAGTAGCACTTTATCGCGCGATAATAGGTCTGTATCGCGCGATAAATTATCGCGCGATAGGAGCACTGTATCGCGCGATAATAAGTCAGTATCGCGCGATATTGTTTCATAAAATTTGTGTTTGTGGATGGCCCTTACAGGGCTCCGTAGTTTTATCTTCCATTTTGTATAGTTTTCGCGTTGTCGACTTTCTCATTTCTAGTCGGATCACAGGCAGCCCAAGCTCAAAGTTTGAAATCAGTGGTTTCATGTTACGAGAGAATTACAAGGCTTTGTATGGGAATCCAAAAACTCGGGATTTTTTTCCCGTATTTTAGGTCCTCATCTCCTATAAGTATACATAATAAGAGAATAAACTTTACCTTTGAGTATTCCGGTGTCCTTTTGTCTTCTGAACTCTGGGAACGGTGTTTTAGGGAGGTTTGGGTTCTCGGCTCGTCACCCCTCTAACCAGAGGAATACTCAAAGGTAAAGTTTATTCTCTTGTTATGTGTACTTATAGGAGATGAGGACCTAAAATACGGGGGGAAAATTCCGAGTTTTTGGATTCCCATACAAAGCCTTGTAATTCTCTCGTAACATGAAAGCAAAGAAATCGGTAAGATCCAAAGGTAAGAAATATTCTTCTATTTGCTATAAAATTTTGGATATTAGTGATGATCATATTTCAGATTGGATATTTTGAATTACGAGTGCAAAAGCTTTCCAAAATCATACAGAAAGAACGTGAAGATATTTGCAAATATTTCAAGAAGGTTCTGGGAAAACATTTGGCAGACTTTTTCAGGCTCTTGCGGAGCCGTGGGCCGGAAGAAAAGAGAGGTCTGGGAACGAGTCTAGATTGGGGCGAGCTTGCCATCGAAAATTACGTTTGCAAACAACGTTATCTTACGAAACTCCTGAAATTAGTAAAAACATGGACTGCTATTGAAGCAATGAGAGCGAGTATTTTATTAGAGGTTCCAAACACCGCTGCACGACGCTGAGTGCTTTAATTGTTTTGCGGTGTTTTTTAATTTAACAATATTTATTCTTTACATTTGTTCCAAACGCTAGAAAACTTAACGAGGGAACTTATGTAAAATAGCTATTACATAATAATACACTAAAAGGACTGCATACATAACACGCATTATATAGGTATACGGCAAAGAACAAAATAGATAGTGACACGCTCAGAGACACGCAGAATGTACAACATAGCAAGGCTAGAAATTAAACCGTTTTGTTTCAATATAAAGGAATGAATATGTCGAAAAAGGGAAACATTTAAGTTGAAAGACATGTCAGGTATTCCAGGTATTTTTAGGTGTTGTTAATTTTATTTTTAATTGCACAAAATGACGAAGAGAAGACTAAGATTTAATAAAATAAAATAAAAACAGGGTCGATTTTTTCATGTCATCGGCACTTCAAGGTTAAGAGAAAGAAGAAAAAAATGTTAACATATGTGGGGGACGTATGCAAACAACCCAAAGGGTTAAGAAGGTGCATACTCCCATTAGCTACTGTGACTATAACAATAATGATAAACATGAGCGCATGGACTAAATATAAATGTTAATTAAATTGATAAGATATATAAATGTGATTACATTGAGCCGAATCTAAATTTAATAAACATTTGAAGAAATAATGGACAAGCAAGTATATACTTTATACCAAATTTTCCTTTGACTGGGCAGATAAAGATTTCGATTTGATTTAGAACGAGTGTTATAATCGTGAATTGTTGTGAGATCGGTGTAATAAACGGAGAAAATATCAGGTATTTGCTTTGTTGAGTTCCTATAAGCTAATCCCCATATACGTTTAATAATAAAGTTCTCTTCGTGTAATGCTTGTAGTAGGAGAGGAGGAGACGGCTGAAATTCAGGCCATGCTTGTATCTCATTAAAATGCAAGTGTCTTGATCAGTGTTAGAACTAATCAGAGCAATCTTGATCTGGCGTTTCGTTGGACATCAAGATTCATCTGTCATTTGATTGGACATCAAGATTCATCTGTCATTTGATTGGACATCAAGATTCATCTGTCATTTGATTGGACATCAAGATTCATTTGAATGATTTGAATGGACATCGAGATACCTCCTCAGATCTTTACGTGGAGTTTCATCGTGTATCAAGGTACATACAGCTGACCAAAATGGAAAGACCCGATTGGCTGTTGACCTAATTAATTACTCGTCAATTTGAGAAGGTCGTTTGCAAACTACTCGTATCATGATCTAGATTCTCCTATATATGGAGTCACGAGTCCCTTTGTTATCCTTGATTGGCCAGTGAGGGTGTCGCACTCCGCAGGGCCAATTTCGTAAATGATATCCATGCAAGTCTGTAACGCCTTCTACGGCGTCTAAAATATAGGCTTCGTTTAAAAAATTCGGCCCTCAGTGTCTCAAGATTGTCTATCAAGAAATACTTACATACTAAACCAAAATATAAACTTGGAACATCTCGGAGTTCATGGCAGTTACCATTAATCTTTTTACATACTTTCATGTTCTTATTTTTGCATTTGTTACTACTATGGGTTGAATAGGCTTAGCACTATGACGTCAGTTGATAGGGTTTTCACAAGTCGACCACATTTTTTTAGACGAGCGAAGCGAGTTATTTATTTTGGGGACAGGCGAGAAACAAAGTCGCGAGTGGTCAACTTGTTTCCCTTGCAGGATTCAGTTTGTGTTTCGCGCCAAAACAACACCGAGATGCTTAAACTGGGCAGGGCACTGAAACGGGTATAAATTTGGTTGATGTCAACTTGCAGTGGGGAAATGAGAGTCAAAACAAAGTGTGGCGTAGTTTGGTAGTCTTCTCTCGAATCTACAAAGTCTTGATACTTAATGATTGACAGGTGTGCACTAAAGCTGAACATTTGATTGGCTACTCTTATAATTTCTTCACCGACCCAAAAATCCGTCGTTTTTTTTGGCGCGAAACAAGGATGAAAAGTCCCCCGACCAGCGCCAACCAAAATCGCAAAAAAGCGGGCGTGGGACTTTGAGAACGTCTAGTCAGTTGACTACACTAAGGCTACCAGAACCCTTTTCAAATTATGTTTCCTGTTCAGATTTTGAAACTCCTCAGCTGAGAATACCAAGACTATGGTCCAAATTTAGAACAAAAGAATCAGCGCAAAGAATTCTTGTAGTTCCGTACTCTTATTGATCATAGAAATTACGTCATAAAATGTTCAAAACTTAACGAGCGCAGCAAGTTGTTTCACTGCAAAGTTTTGAACATTTTATAGCGTAATTTGTATGATCAATAAGAGTACGGACAATGGAAAAATATATGCGATTTGTTTTTTTTAGAACAACACAACACTTTTAGCTTCAAACGAGTGTGTACAAATTGCATTGTCGAGTCGAAAAGTCCAAAACGTAAACACATCTTTATGCTTTCCGTTTTCTCGAACTCTTTAAAAAATACCTAAGCTACTCTAAATTGTTTGTTTCTACTTAAGAACGTTATGTAAATATCCTGAATCAGAGACTTTAATCACGAACTAGAAGATTACGCATTTAATTCAAGACCATTTCTCAGTTCCAGTTCTAAAAGATCGGTCGAACTTGTCATACGCTGGTTGCCAGAGGTTCTAGTTTTTTTCTAGGTTAGGTTAAGGCGCGAAAAACTTAGAACCTCTGGCACCAGGGTAAACTAGCCTGCGTCGCATCCGAACTGAACCCCGGTTAAGTCACGGACTATACCAGTGAAAAGTCCGGATGTGACGCAAGCTAGGGTAAACTTGCCACAAAGTTAATCACAAATTCGCCGAAAATGCTTTGTTCGATTCAAGAGAAATTTTGACAAATGGCACCACACAAGGAAGTTTGACTCCCCGATTAACGTTTCCCAGTGATGAAATACTTTTTAAATCCTCATTTTCTTGATTTTTGCCATTTTGGAACAGATGTGTACACACCGTGGTTTCACAAATCTCTGGCTCTGCAAAGCCCATTTAGCCGGCCGCGTCTGTTAAAATATAGTGCATATGAAAATTAGCCAATCAGATTGCGAGAAAATTGGCGGTTGTTGTGAAAGTTTTCGTATTCACTCTTTTCACCCGGTGGTCATCATGGATTCAAAGCGAGGCAATCCTTTGTTTTTGCTAAACTAACTTCATTCTGATATTCCTCAATGCGAGGCTAACCTAGCAAAAACGAAGGATTGCCTCGCTTTGAATCCAATATGGTCACCAAAAAGAGTGAATTAAAAGCTACTATAGAACTAAAAGTAGCTGAACGCTCAATCAAATTGGTTTGGAGCAGATTCTCATTATAGTGAAACCTGTAAATTGACTTTACCACCAAACACTTTCGTATTACTACATCATGTACGGATAACGTTATATTACCTGTTGCAAAACTATGGTACGGTTTGCATTGATAAAATCAAATAAAACAACTTGATCCTTGTCGAACTACCAAAATACCAAAAAATAATTTTGGAACATTAGATTATTTCGGATCTGTGGGCCAATGGATGTACGACAGTTGTAATAATTTGCGACGTAATTGATGTGTTGAATATTTTCATGAGAGACCTTGAAATAACTGGAGCCGCTAATCTTAGAACTTTCGCCGATATTTTATCGATTCCAGTAGCTTTAGATACAGACAATGAATTAAGTAACTTGTAGACCTTCGATAGACTTATAGGACTGAAACAAAAGTTACTGTGAGCTTTCTTAACGTAACGAAGTCATTGTAGTTACAATCAGTATCATCAATTTTCTCAGCAAGACTTGGACCTATTTTGGTAAATTATTCATCAAAGTGTTGCGCAATATCTTCTGAGGACGTAATGGAGAAATCGTCCGACTTTAATTTGCTCGATACTGCTCTCCTGCTGTTTACGCCCAAAGATATTATTAATAGTTTTCCAGGCCCGCTTAGGATCACTACTCTCATTCTCTATTTGCGTCGCCGTATAGTAGTCTGTTTTAGCCGTTTACACAGTGCAATGTTTACAGCATTCTTGGTGGACTTGTACAATTTCCAATGATCTTCATAATTTTTTTATTACTGCTATACGCTTCATCCGGTCTCGTTCCAATATTTGTTTCCTGATATCTTTAGATATCCAGGGAAGACTCGACCTGTTTCTGACTTTCATATATCTCATGATTGGAGCGCGCCTCTCAAGTACTTTCATTAATAAAGTCATAGTTAATAGAGTGGAATGGTTAGGAAACTCAGGGACCTTCTTTGTTATATGTCTTTGTTAGCTTTTTCCAATCACTACCGTGCACAAAACACAATAGAAATTCCAACGTGTTAATCAATCAGCCAATAGAAACGTGTGAGTTCAGTCGTTCAGGGAACGCTAATGAACTATGACCGTGCACAATCTTTTGTCTTACCCCTTCCAACCTAAATCGCAGCGCCTTTGTTAGCCCTTTTGAAGTTTGCCGAGTTTCCTAACCATTCCACTCTATTAACTATGATAAAGTCCTCCATCGTGTCCACGTTGCATCTACGTTCTCTTCATATTCTACTTGTTCCCAGGGTTCCTCTCGCAAATCGTCAAGAAAATTTTGGCTGTTGAAAATTTTGAAATCTCTAATTTCTATTTCTTTTATTTTTCTAACTTTAGGGAATATATTAATCTTACGAACTGAATATATTAAGCTATGATCACCAAAGCCTATGTGAATGACTTCTGAATGTATTATTTTCTCCGGAGAGGCGGTGATACATACATCTAATAGTGAAGATGTTGATTCAGTGATACGAGTAGGCTTATAATATTGATCAGCTGTTAAATTTGGTAAAGCTCCATGATTGAGGATCATTTCTTCTGGGCAGATTGATTCGTTCGATTAAGTATTATATCAGCACGTGACTGTTAGCTGCAAAGGGCCTATTAAGATTATTTGCCACACAGTAAAACCACGCGATTGCATTCCTGCAAAAGGCCCATTACAGATTGATCGCTATTCTAGAGATAAAGTGACCCTTGCATTCTGCAGTCATGACAATGACAATTTACTGTGGGCCTGTTTACATGCGTTACCTAGAAACCAAACTTATATGTGGGTGTGATTATAGCGTGCGTGTGTATACAATTGTTTTCGTGTTTACCCAGGGCCTTAAAACGTAAAATTACACGTTTTCATACGCCATGAAACTGTGCTGAAATAAGAACAAAAAGTAAAACTGATTTTTAGTTCTTTTGACTGATTCCTATGTAAATCGCAAAATAATATTTACGAAATAATAATTTATTGTTCCTTGGTGCTTCCTATGAAGTTATTGGTATTTGAATAAAAATCGTATTTACCGTTTCACAAACTCTATACATATTAATGACATTCGAGTTATTTCATGCATAGTCATTGTAAACACGAGCAACGAACGAAGTTGCATCAACTACCTGGACCGGTTGGCCGAGGATTCTGAAAGCACTGAAAATGCTTCATTTGAGAATCACATTTCTCGGGCTTTGTATTTATCTCATTGAAGGTAGGACACTGATTTGTAGCTCATAATTTCAGTTTGCAAATCAAAATATTGGCCACACTAGTTAATTTTATATTACCTGTGTTTGCTCTTGCTTTGGTTCAAATTTCATGCACATCTAAAAATCATTCTTTGCCATTTTGTTCGTATTCAAAACATAAGAAATCGTAAGTGGCTTTCTCTCGATGATTAAATTGTTATGTTCGCTTAGCGTGCTACCTTGATGAATTGGGAGCATGATTTTCGACATAACCTCTCGGGCAATATTTACAGCATCGTGGTTAATTAACTCTATCCCAACTACACTTCTCTTCATTCAGATCCTGGTTGGTTTCTACTACTCATATGTCCCTTATGACCTTACAGAGAGCTTTTTCATGCTTTCGTGTTTGATGTACGATTTCAACTAGTACGCACAACAAACAACTACATACGACTGGTATTTCATTGTTGCTCTCAAGGATGCACTGGTTTCACAATTGATTTAAATTCACTACTAACTCTTTCCTCTTTGGGTAAAATCTGAAATTGTTTGCAATAGGGACAGCTTATCCTGAAAGCTAACTTACATCAGTAGTCAAGAAGCAGCGAG
Source organism: Actinernus sp. WN-2022 (assembly GCA_030867875.1). NCBI lineage: Eukaryota > Metazoa > Cnidaria > Anthozoa > Actiniaria > Actinernidae > Actinernus > Actinernus sp. WN-2022. The sequence continues at coordinate 43,452,168 of JAOWCC010001679.1, forward strand.
AAACAATGTTATTGAATAAACTGCAAAAGTCGTTTCACTTAGTAGCTCGTCACGCCGGAGTAAACTGTTTACTATGTAAGACAATACAATAATGATTACAGACCAAGGACAGAGCCTGGGGTTGTGGGTAATACCCGGGTATCCAATAGTTTAGAATTGAGTATGTGTACAGTATTGTTACATTGAAATATAGGTATTTAGTTATTTATATTTTGTTTTTTTCTGGTATAAAGTATACGGTAAGATTTGACATATGATTTGAATGTCACAAAGTCTTCTGGAGTCTTAATTTGAGTACTTTGGGCGGGTTATCATAAAGACATAATATTAAGTATAGCAAAATACAACATTTATAGCTATTCGCTATTTTCTGCTATGAGAGCTTAATAAGAGTTTATAAGTGCGGGTTACACAACTAATAACTCGCGATAAACTGTAACTATCTATGTGAAGTTGGAGAGGTTTGACTAAACTCGCCTCACAAAGGCTACGCATTCACAGAAAAGAGAAAGAAAAATGATAGAGGGCCTACGATTTTCCGAACCCGATTTTTTATGTAAAGCCTTTATTTTATGCTTTCTTACTTGCTGAAAAATTCAATGAGCATTTCTTTAACTAGGAACACTTACGGTAGTCCAGTACTTAGATAGCGGTACCTTGTGGCGGTTCCGTCTTTCACGTCTAAGACCCATGTTCGAATCTTGGTCAAGGCAGTGATTCAATCTTCTCAAGGCGGTAAAAACCTCGTGGCTCGTAAAATGGCGTCAAAGAGCCACTGAGGACGCAAATAAATCTCTAGCGGTGACCACCCGTACTCTAGGGCTGACATGAGACCGCTTACTGTCACCACAATACCAACCACAGCTAGTTAGTTGATAGAACCGAACGTGTACAAATAAAAAGCAATATATATTCATGTGATATGAACATTTAATGTTCACTCCATAATTTGAGAAATTCTGAAATTAATCTACATATCCCCAGACCTAGGTCTGAGGCAGCAAAATGTAGTCTACACTACAGAGGTTGAGTCATCTGGAACAAAACCCCTGCTGAGGCAAGAGTAAAACCTAGTTTAAATGCTTTTAAACCGTATCTTTCCGACAGGTCAATATTATGTAGACTGATAATTGATTAGTAAGACTCCTACCTTCATAGAATTTTACAATAAGATTTATAATTCATAATTATAATTTCGTTTTATTCGATATTTAAGACTTCTAGTATTATATACGGTTCTCTGGAAGACCATTGTTTTTTTAATGAATATGATTCCGTTTTAAAATAAAGATGACGATAATAGCTCTTCAGAGGGTTCAGTGCGTTGTTTGTAAAGTCTGGTGATCTGAAATGGGGCAACAAAGAGGCAAGGTGAACTGATTAGTATTCTGAGTATTGCTTAATTACGAACAGTACAACTTTCTTCCCAGCGAGACAGTACCGCTCGAAACGAGCTTACCCAACTATACAAAACACTAACCTTTAGAACGAGCAGTACAAAATCAATAGAGCTACAGTATAATGGTCCAATCAGAATACAGGTCTGGAAGTGGTACTGTATTGATTGAGGAGCGAAGGAACCGAACATTTCAAGTTGTATGTGACAACACTGGCCTGTTTAGTGCCCCATCATGTTGGACGATGTTGAGCCAAAATTTATTGGCATCTTGTGCGAAATGTTTGAGCCCCCCGCACGAAGGACTTTTCCCACTTGCAGCGCGCCAAATTTACATTTTTTCACGATCTATTATATTGTAATCTGTTTTATGACAGCTCAGTATCAACTTCAAGAAGTAAGCAATACTGAAGTTCTTAAACTCTTGAAAAAACTATGTATCTCTAAGGCTACTGGCCTAGATAATATCTCGTGTAGGCTGCTCAAAGACGCATCTGATATTATCTGTGATACAATTACGGCCATCTTTAATTCTTCAATCAAATCAGGCATATTTCCTTTAGAGTGGAAACTAGCGAGAGTGTGCCCTATCTTTTAAAAAGATAGTCGGAATGATCCAAACAACTATAGACCAATTTCTGTTATACCTGTAATATCTAAAGTATTTGAACGTCTAGTATTTGAGCAGCTTTACAAATATCTACAAGGAAATAATATCCTTACAAATTCTCAGTCCGGGTTTAGAGAACTCCACTCCACAGCTACAGCGCTTCTTGAAGCCACCGATCACTGGTACAGAAACATTGACAACGGCTTTGTTAATGCTATTACATTTCTAGACCTAAAAAAGGCCTTCGATACCGTTGATCACGAAATTCTAATTCAAAAGCTGGCATTGTATGGTATAGAAGGCGTTTCGTTGCAATGGTTTGGGTCTTATCTAAACAATAGACAACAAAGCTGCTGTGTCAACGGTAAAACTTCTACCCTCAAACATGTAATATGTGGTGTACCTCAGACTCTATATTAGGGCCTCTATTATTTCTCATATATATAAATGACTTACCGAATTGTTTGCCAGATGCAGCTACACGTATGTATGCTGACGATACAACCCTCACCGCCACTGGAAACGATCCAGAGGAAATTAACGAATCTGTCACGAATAACCTGAATGAAGTGAGTAAATGGCTTGCAGCCAATAAACTTTCACTAAATGCATCAAAAACAGAGATACTACTCATTGGCTCAAACCAAAGACTCCAGGAATTTCCCAAAGATATGTCGTTTCCAATTGGTGGTGAAGTTGTAAAGAGAGTTTCGTCAGTGAAGTACCTCGGAGTACACCTTGACGAATGTTTAACATGGAATACTCATATCGAAAAACTAACAAAGAAAATATCATCTGGTCTTGGTGCGCTTAAACGCATGAAGCCATTTGTTCCTTTTGCGACTCTCTTAAGTGTTTATAGGGCATTAATTCAGCCCCACTTTGACTATTGTAGCTGCATATGGGGAAACTTAAACCAAGGACTCTCTGACAAGTTACAAAAACTACAAAACAGAGCAGCCCGCATACTAACTGGTCTACCATTCCATACCCATGTTGACGAGCTACTGAGTAACCTAGGGTGGAAAAGACTAGAATCTCAAAGGGCCATTCAAAAAGCAGTCATGGTTTATAAAGCACTGCACGGCCTTGCACCCGAGTATATGACTAAAATGTTTGAAACTGAAGAACCGAAGCTATCCAATATAATCTCAGAGGCTCGTCGACTAAAATCTCCTTTCCTCGTCCGCGCACAAACTTCGGTAAAAAATGCTTTCGTTTTGACGGGGCAAAGATATGGAATGCACTGCCCGAGGATGTCAGAGCCTCCGATAAAATAAGTAATTTTAAGAAAAGATTATCTATATTGTAACCTAACTTCCCTAGTTTTAACTACATTACTTCAACACACGACATTCATGTAAAACAGTAGGCATATTTTATTTTTTACAATCTCTGTATTTTGTAATTGTTTTATGCTATTACTGATGTTTACTCGTGTATAAATAAAGTGTATGTATGTATGTAAGTTCAAAAATACACGCCAATGTAAACTTTCTTCATTGTACCTGAAGAAGGCTGGTGTGGCCAGCCGAAATATTGTACCACTAAATTCAAAATTCTACGTTGTATCGGTCTTTGCTTCTTCATAGTTATTTTTTATTTGATAGCCGATTAGATCACTAGTTTGATCCAACGTACACCAGCAGGATTGTCGTTCACGGTTGCTTGCTTGACCAATTCGCCAAATTTACCGGTTGATTTTTCAACCGGAGGCGTGGCTTATGACGTACTAAGATTTGCCCAATCACAAAGCGTCAATTCTTCAGGTATTGTATGTTGACGTGTCAAGTCAGTCGACCGTGGATGTGGTATTTACAATTTGATTGTACTCAGAAAGAACAAGAGCCCATCTGGGCTTTCACTCGGGCCACATGAGATTGAAGATGAAATACACTTTCATTTGAAATCCTCTTAGTATCAAGTCGTGCTTTAATTCGCCAGTGAGAACGTCAAAAAAACAGACTGGTCTATTAATCGCTTTTATGGCATGACTATGATAACGCAGGATTCGAACAACAGAATACTGGCAATTCAAGTGTATAAATGCAATACAATGACATATTCAGACTTTGAATTTGATTGAAAATAGATCAAAAACTCGGGGAAATGTCCGGCTAAAACTGTATGAATAAATGTGAAATGAAACATAAATTTCATAGCAAGAAAAAACAATTGTAATTCCTATAAATGAGAAAGCTCTTCTATTAAGCCGCTTCTCGTATACACAGACTGTTTCACAAAAAACATTTGCGCTTATCGACACAAGAATTCAGTTGACCTTTCAAATAATTTATTCTGAGGTACGCATACTCTAAATCACAGATGTTAAATAAAGCGATAATTAGAAGGAAAAGTACATTAACAGACAAACTGAGAGGAAATTTATTCAAATCAAAAAGAGTTTACTTACAGTACTTACGTAACTGAACTTTCGTTTTGGATCTTTTGGTAGTGCACCCACCTTCGTGCACATATGCACTGAATCGGAATGAAAGTCGAAGCCTACCTCGAACTTAACTTTCAGCTAACCTGTTTCCTTTCATTCCGCAATGAATAATAATCTCATAAAGTAAGCCCGTAGCTTTCAATAAATTTGCCAGTGTCTGAATGAAACAGCTAGATCTTTTCCAATTTCTCTCACGAGTCACGGCAGAAGACAGTCTCAAGCTACAAAACTTGAATTTTGATCCTCTTCACAGTAACGTAATTTAACGTCTCAGATATTATATATATGCCCTATTTCAGCTAGCGCTTTGCATTTCAAATACTTTTTCCTCTCTCGTTGCTGGCAGTTCATGCTTCTTGTTCGTGTAGTTGCCGCATTTCAGTTGGCATACACTGAAAACATCTGCTTAACTAAGATTTGTAACAATCTTAGCGGATCATGTAAATATTCCGCTTGGCTCAATTGAGGGTTTCTGCCGTCAAAGTTCAATTTTTGTTTCAGTTTTCCCCATATTAGCCGACATGTATAATGTCTCGAGCTCTCAATCCAGTAGAAAGACTCTTATTCTGTCGTAAAACATGCCTTAGCTGTACAAGACCGCCCACGATGGAATAGATTTCTGACAATGACTCATTGAAAGTGATATCTCCTTGTCTCGCCTTGTCTGAGAGCTTTGAACTTTCTTATCTGAGCGCGCCTGACGAGATCTAACCTTTGATTATAATTCGATACCCGTTGATATCCAAACGTGTTTGGATATTGTATTTCGCTTACGTTTCTAAATGTACATTGGATCTGTCCAAACAGCGCTGATCGAATGTATTACGGCTCCTGGTTGTTCATGTATTTTTATGGTCAACAAGAGCGCCAGTTGAAATATCCTGAGCCTGTTGGAAGGCTTTCGCCCTCGCGGGTCGACCATTTTGATTTACTGTATTCACTTATGTAAATACATTAACCTGGCGATTGTTGCGTGACCAGCACAGTGCAATCTGATTGGTTTGAATTTGACCTTTAACGCATGCGCAGAAGCCGTCTGACATGGATTAAAAAAATAATAATAACGACTTGCATTTTAAGACTCGGTGCTGCCACAGGCAGCCCGAGTAATTATGAATTTTATTTCAGTGTGTTTCCGAAAGGAAGAAAAGTCCAAGTACTTGTCAGGTGCCAATTCTCTTTAAAAGATGTATCCAATGAGTTTTGAAGTCAGTGAAACCCAATAATTTTGATGGGACAATAAGCTTTATTTGTATCGTATTTTTATGGCCGCCATGTACGTTGGTTGTAAGTTAAATAAAATTGTCAAACATACATTAGTCCACATGTACAGCTCCGTTAGGAAATATTCTAATGCCCCAAAATGTGGGTTATTAGTGATTTTTTGGTAGCGGACTTCGGCGTTCATGTCCGTTTACTGAGCTAGAAGAACCTCTAGCACCCTGGGCCCGGATGTTCGAAGCAAGGGTAAGCACTATCTCGGGGTTGAATCACTAACCCGAAGTTAAACTGTACACTTTTCCAGGATACAGTCACGTGATGATATAATACTTCGTTAACGACTGAATTGAGCTCGTGATCCCCATGGGAAAGACGTTGCCATGGAGCTGGATGGCAAGCCATCTTTAAAAACGCTGTTTTAGAAAGATCGATTGGAGGTGGAAAATAGCATTTACAAACTGGTTTTGCTAATAACACTAAACCGATCTCGTACAAGTGTTTGTAAATGCTATTTCCACCTCCAATCGATTGTCGATCTTTCTACTTCTAATGAATTATTATATTAGCACGTGACTCTTACCCAGTACAACCACATGACTGTATTCCTGCCAAAGACCTAAAACAGATTTAGCCTCAAATTCTTTTATTTAATTTTATCAATGAAAAACCAATTCTGCAGTCATGACGAGAAAACCACCGATAGGAATCTGCACTATCATATCCTGAAATGACGTCAATTTACTGTGGTCCTGTTTTCATGCGTTACCTAGAAACCAAACTTAAACGTGACTCGATTATGTTTTATCTTGGGTGTAACTATAACGTGCGTGTGTATACAATTGTTTTCGTGAATTCCTATGTAAACCACTGAATAATATTTACGGGCTAATCATTTATTGTCCCCTTGGTGCTCCCTAATGTTATTGGCATTTGAATAAAAATCGCATTTACTTTCAAAAACTCTATACATATTAATGAAATTCGAGTTATTTCATGCATAGTCGACTGCATAGTCACTGTAAACACGAGCAAGTTTCACGAAGTTGCACTACTATCTGAACCGGTTGGCCGAGGATTTCGGAAAGCAAAATGCTTCATTTGAGAATCTCATTTCTCGGGCTTTGCATTTATCTCATTGAAGGTAGGACACTAATTTGTAGCTCATAATTTCAGTTTGCAAATCAAAATATCGGCCACGCTGGTTAATTTATTACCTGTGTTTATTCCGCTTGCTTAGCTTCAAATTTCTACATCTAAGAATCGTTCTTTGCTATTTTGTTCGTATGCGAAACATAAGAAATCGTACGTCTTTCTCTGAATGATTTGTTATGTTCCCTCAGCGTTCTTCTTAAATTGGGAACATGATTTTCGACATTAAACCTCTCGGGCAATATTTACAGCATCATGGTTAACTCTATCCCATCTACACTTCTCTTCATTCAGATCATGGTTTCTAAGTTCTACTACACATATATATGTCCGTTTTGACCTGACAGAGAGCTTTTTCATTCTGTAATCATGCTTAGCCTAAATTCTAACGGCTTTCAAGTTTGATGTACCGATTTCCAACTGGTACACACAAGAAACAATTACACAACTAATTACATACGACTGGTATTTCATTGTTGCTCTCGAGAATGCACTGGTTTCACAAGGCGATTTAAATTCACTACGTAAAACTTCAGTTCCTCTTTGGGCAAAATCTGAAAGCTAACTTACATCAGTAGTCAAGAAGCAGCCAGAAACAGCGTTACTTGAATAAATTGCAAAAGCACGCTAGTCACGCCAGAGCCGGTAAACTGTTTACTATGTAAAATATAAGACAATAAAAGGTTTTTATGTAAAGTCGTGTCCGATGCAGGACTACACTGAATACTGATAATAATTACAAACCACTACACAAAAACATTATCTGCCTTAAAGCGGGTTGAAGACAGGGTGAGCCAGGGGTTGTGGGTATACTGGTATCCAATGATTTAAGATTGAGTATACAGTATTTTTACATTGGAGTATAGGTATTTAGTTATTTAAATTTTGGGTTTTTCTGGTATAAAGTATACGGTAAGATTTTGACAGATGATTTGACGAGTCTCATAAAGGCATATTATTAAATATTAAGTATAGCAAAATAGATAATCCATAGCATTCGCTTAGCTTAAGGGAAGCATCACATATCGATTTTTCTACGAGAAACGTCCAGCGAAGTTTGGGGTTTGACTCTTGTGACGTTTCTCCGTGGAAAAATCGATAGTTTTCAGAAACACCACATCACATATCTCTGCGACGATATGTAAAGACTCCTGAAGAGAAATGGCAGATTGCGGTTGTCCCACAGCCTATCGCATCTAATTTCCTATGTTTTTGAGAACTCACCGACATAGATAGCGGTGAATTCAAAGGTTTCATGATGAATTCAACGTTCCATTCCCACCAAATAGTATTCAGAGGTTGTGACAAGTTGTTTATGTTGGAATAAAAAGGCGGACATGAATGGAAAGAGGTCGTGTGTGACTTAAAAAAAAATCGATAAATCTCTGACGTTTCTTAGGGGGGGGGGGGGGGTTGAAAAAGAAACTTCGCTGGACGTTTCTCGTGGAATGATCAGTATGTGACGCTTTCCTAAGTGGTTACGCGAATACTGACTCGCGATAAACTGTAATTATCTATGTGAAGTTAGCTAGAGGTTTGACTAAGCTCACCTCACCCTATCATTTACAAAAAAAAAGAGAAAGAAAAATGATACAGGTTTATGTAAAGCCTTCATTTTATGCTTTCTTACTTGATGAAAAATTCAATTAGCATTTCTTTAACTAGGAACACTAATGAGTAATGAAGTACTGATAGTGGTTAGTGGTTCCATCTTTCACGTCGAAGACTCTGGTTCGAATCCCGCCGGTCAAGGCAGTGATTGTTCTCAAGGTGTAAAAACCTGGTTCTCTATATTGGGGGCTGTGAATCTATCGTGGCTCGGATGACCACGAAAAATGGCGGTCCGTCCCCATGATGAGGACGTAAACAAATCTCTGGCGCTGACCACCCTCAGTGTCGGCAAATGAAGCCGAGTGGCGTGGTACTCTAGGGCTGACATGAGACCACTTACTGTAACCACAATACCAACCACAGCTAGTTAGTTGATAGAACCGAACGTGTACAAATAGAAAACATCAATAGATATTCATGTGAAAGCTCTCCAGATGATTCAGTGCGTTGTTTGTAAAGTCAGGTGATCTGAAATGGGCAACAAAGAGGCAAGCTGAACTGATCATTAGTGATTGCTTAATTCCCCAACGAGGCAGTACCGCTCGAAACGAGCCACAGTATTGGCTTACCCAACAATACAAAATACCTAGCCCAAAGAATGAGCAGTACAAAATCAATAGAGCTACAGTATGGTCTAGAAGTGCTACTGTATTAGTAGAGAGGAGCGAGGGAGCCGAACATTTCAAGTCAGTATTGTGACAACATTGACCTGTTTAGCGCCCCATTATGTTGGACGATGTTGAGCCAAAATTTCTTGGCATCTTGTGTGAAATGTTTGATCGAAAACAAAACTTTCATCCAACATGGGGTGCAGTGTTAAACAGTCTAACATTGTTGGTCCAACAGACTGTTGCGCCATGTTGTACAACAATGATCGAACGTTTAGCTCTGACTTAAGTCAATTAGTTTCTCATATTTTCTATTTTTTATTCATCATTGTCTTTTTTCCCTCTTTCTTGACTTTGTCATGCTGGAAGGAATTTATAAAACAACTTGATCCTTGTCAAAATATCAAAAATACACTTGTAACCCTTATGCACTGATGTTACAGCGGCGTCTACGAATAGCAGTTTCAGCGGTATTGACCCGAACGCCTCACGTCAATCATCTGCCAGTGCCGTGAGAATCGCTTTCGTTTTAACAGCTTTTTTAAGAGCTTTTTCAAAAGGAGCTTGATGCTGTTTCAAATTATTATATTGCAGATATAGAAATTAGGTGGAGATTTAAAGGTCATGTTACACGGGACGATTTTCCGCGCAACAAAGCTCGAAATAATTGATTTTGCGAGGCCGGTATTTTTATGTAAAGCTTTATTTTAGATTTACCATAACAGTTATTTTGCTTTCTTTTTTAAAAGTCAATCAATATTTATCTACACGTCACTTCCCGTTTCCGCAATTTCTATTGCGAAATTTACCACATTTATAGATCTTCTTACCTTAGAGCTCTTCACTTGTAACATCTAGTAACTGAAGAAGGCTGGTTTGGCCAGCCGAAATATTGTAATATTCAATATAAAATACTACGTTGTGTCAGCTTTGCCGTAGTCCTTGGACTTCGTATTCATTTTCATTTTGGCTGATTAGATCTGACTTAAACCAGCAGGATTTTCGTCCACGGTTCTTTGCCGTTTCTCAAGTTTATCTTCAAATAAAAAAACAGTTTATCACAAATTATTCGCGTGACCTCTTGAAGTGCATGTGAAGCGAAAATTAAGTTGATCTAATGTTAAAATGCTTTCGAAATGAGGAATAATGAAATTTTCCGTTTGTCAATTCAGAGATATTCAGGTTTTTGTAATATGCAAATGAGATTACCTATGACGTCATATTGTTTGCACAGCCTGGAGACAAATATCAAAAAATGAAGAATTGCTCTGCATATATTGGGTAAAAAGTATTAAAACTTTGCACATATATGACTTTATGGACTAAAGTACACATTGTGCAAATTATGGTGTTGCCATAGAAACTCATGGCCCCACGCACCTTTCACCTTGAACATAAAAAAACTGAGTTCTGTCATGAATAACAGGCCTGGTTACTAAGCCGCCCAAAACTTGAAATCGTTCGCCAACGCTTTCAAGTATATCCCGAGGAGCTCACAACATTGATTCAATCCGTCTACATCGCAGCCATCTCTCATTTTAGTATATAGTAGTCTATCTTTCATATTTAGTTGTTCAAGTTTTATATTTACCAGAAATGTTCGTATTCAGATGTAGTTGTAATGAGATTTTGGCCCGGGGGGGGGGGGGGGGGTACTCCTGTTTGTGACGTATTATGTATGTGCCGCCTGGGTGGGTCAGGGTTTTGAGCTCAGTTTGGGCAGGTAGGGTCAGGGTTTTGACCTGATTTGGGCAGATCAGGGTAAGGATTTGAGTATAATTTGGGTGCAGTCAGGGTCGGGGTTCAGTATTTTTTAGGCAGTTCATTTTTTTTAGCTACTATGTCAAAAAAATACATTCTGTTGCCGCATTTTGATCGCCTGCCCACATGCAAGCACTGAGGTTCCCATACATCGTGACGCCGCTAATTCGTACTTCAGTACAAGTTTATCTATGTACTTCATCTGCTGATTTGTTTACCCAATGCCACGTCCCGACTTGAAATGTTTGGCATCGACAAGAACTTCGAGCTTCAATGGCAGCTCAACTGCCAACTGGCCGTGATGGACAAAGAAAACAAATCTGGCCGCAGAAAGATTTTGAAGAGCCTGAAAGAACACTGGAGAACGTGTCGGGAAAGCCCACAAGAGTATAGTACTTGTCTGGAACATTTACGAAGCCTGAAACAATTTCAAACACCGCTTTTGAGATGCGAGTTTCGTGTTTACAGTGCCCGGGTTTCGGCGGCCAGTGAATGTTCATTCCTGCTTGCATTCGTCCCCTTTAATACGTTTCTGACTACAAGAACTCTTGCATTTGTAAGTAATTTTATCTCCCTGAAAGTTGGAGAGAGAATAGATGAGTACATTTTGTAGGTTCTCATCGAGAAAGCACAACTCGCATACCTTGAAATGTAGTTTACGGTAAAATACGGTAAATTCGACATCCGGTCACTGAAACTCGCCAGAATGTGTTTCTCTTCAGCCTGAATCTCCATTGCAGCAGTGATAACAATACAAAGATGTTTTTCTAACTGAATGCCTTCGAGTCAAGAGCCAGTTTGTATTATAATATAACTGTCGTTGTATCGCGATCGCAAGGAACTGAAACTCATTACATTTTTTCAAGTGTTATGCATATCATTAAATTGCTTGAAACCTGTTCATGCGCAACTCATGACAGAGCCCCTTTAAACTACTCACATACAATGCCTACATTGTTCCAAATCTTATTTTGGACCCACACCCAAAAAATTGTGTTTCACAAAGGAGAAATTAGGGAAGTTTATGTTATTTGTAACCGGAAGGCTGGGACCAGGGTGTTTCCATGGCAACACCATAATTTGCACAGTGATGTGTATTTTCCATAGTACCACATGTGCAAAGTTTCAATAGTTTTTATCCAATATTTGTAGAGATATTCTTCATTTTGTGATTTGTCTCCAAGGCTGTGCAAACAATATGACGTCATAGGTCATCTCATTTGCATATTACAAAAACCTTAATATCTCTGAGATGTTGGCAAACGGAAAATGTCATTATTCCTCATGTCGAAAGCATTTTAACATTAGCTCCACTTAATTTTCGCTTCATATGCACGTTAAGCTTTTAAGCCCTAATTATAGAAAAGAGCGAATGCTATAGATGGCTTGCACTCAATCCCCAGAGAAGCTAACGAAGAATCTATTGTTAACACCAACATAGCCGCTATGACGTAACGTGCAAAGGGTCCACACATGATATATTTTGCTATACTCACTATCTAATATGCCTTTCCAGGAGCCCATAACCAGGAGCGTCTATCCCGCATACTAGGCCTATGTCACAGTGTCACAAGTTAGGTTATTTTTAGAACGGTTTCCCGCTATTCTTTGGTTGCAATAATAATCCCTAAAGGAATACAATCACAAGAGCGTAGCAGGTTGGTATAGCAGAAGTAGCTAATGAGGCATCTTTCGTTCCACCACTAGTGCATGCAACCAATCAATTGATAGGAAAATAATACAAAAATAGCCCAACTTGTGAAAACGTCGTGACACCTTATAGGAGATATGGACGGTCCTAGTTATGGACTCCTGACCTTTTCTTATGTAATAATTATTGCAAAGTACTTCGTTATGCCACCTCTAAAGCCCGTTTGAAGTCCGATATATATTTTTGTGTAGTCTCTCCTTGGTCTATAATTATTGTCAGTATTATAGTCCTGACATCACCCTTAGCTGACTACAGTATATCCCATAATGTTGTTAGCCTCAGTAATTATTATATTATTAGCTGACTCAATATATCCCATAATGCTGATCTATTAGAGCGGTTTTCAGTTGAGTGTCGAAGTAAAACCAATCGTGAATTACTTCAGTTCGTGATTGGTTCATTGGGTTTTTATTTGCTCGTGATTGGTTCATTGGGTTTTTACTTGCTCGTGATTGGTTCATTGGGTTTTTACTTGCTCGTGATTGGCTCAGGGTTTGGTCAGTTATGACACTCAATCGAAAATCGCTCTACATAATAAGTATACAACCGACTCAATTTCGTTTCGCCACTTCCCCAGGTCGCATCACTATGAGTGGAATGCACGAAAAAGCTCTTCGCGATGAGCTCTTCCGCCCTGGAGTTTACGACAAGCTGATGAGACCGGTTCTTCACCCCTCGCATGTCCTCAATGTGTCTTTCGCCGTACAGCTGAGTAAACTGTCTGACCTGGTACGCCTTAACTTCGTTTATATTTCCTTATCTTTGACTTAAAGGGTAGTGTACGGAAGCCGATAAGGGTCATTTCTCTACAACGTTGTTGCGAGATGACAACGTGGAAATGACAACGTGGTACCGCGTTGTGTAGCGACAACGACAACGCGGTACCGTGTTGTGTAGCGACAACGTGCATGGAAGCGACAATGCGGTACTGTGTTATGAAGCGACAACGCGGTACTGCGTTGTGACGCTTCACAACGTGGAAGCGACAACGCGGTACCGTGTTGTGAAGCGACAACGTGGAAACGACAACGTGGTACCGTGTTGTGTAGCGACAACGTGGAAACGACAACGCGGTACCGTGTTGTGAAGCGACAACGTGGAAATGACAACGCGGTACTGCGTTGTGACGCTTCACAACGTGGAAGCGACAACGCGGTACCGTGTTGTGAAGCGACAACGTGGAAGCGACAACGTGGTACCGTGTTGTGTAGCGACAACGTGGAAACGACAACGCGGTACCGTGTTGTGAAGCGACAACGTGGAAGCGACAACGCGGCGTTGTGAAGCGACAATGTGGTACCGCGTTGTAAGGCTTTTGTGTTAGTGCGGGTATTATTCGCACCCAGACATCAAACAGGAGTCTAATGCACAGCCTTAAAGTGCCAATGACATGAAAAAATCGATCTCATTTTTATTTCATTTTATTAAATTATAGGCTTCCCATAGCCATTTTGTGCAATGATAAATCAATTTGGAGCGCGCGAACATAATTTTATTTCTTATCGAAGTCAGACATAATTGCCAAAATTAGGCGACAATTTTTATGCCGTTAAAGATATGCTAATCACATGCGTGATGTCACTAGGTCCTACATTTATATTCACAAAAGTAAATATGGCTGACTGCAAGGATTCTATTAGAAAAATTATGGCCATCGTCAAAGGTTTCTCAAAGTATTACATATTTAAATTGAAAACTGGCCAAAAATGCACTTATTTTGTAGTATTTATGGAGACGAATATAAATGCACAGACCTAGTGACGTCACGCATGTGATTACCATATCATTAACGGCAGGAAAAGTGTCGCCTGATTTTGGCAATTTTGCCTGACTTCGATACGAAAAAAAAATATGTTCGCGCTCTCCAAATTGAATTTTAATATAATTAAATAAAAACGGGATCGAATTTTTCATTTCATTGGCACTTTAGGGGTGGCGGGCAAGGGACGATGGGAAGGGAAGAGATTGAAAGAAGCTGGGACATGTGTTGGCAAAAATTGTAGCTCAAATAGAATACCCTAAGACCTAGAAACCTAAAACCTTAACTGTTCGGAGGCTTACTGTACTTTGTAAAGCTGTATTTTGTATATCTAGCTAATTAGGGGATTTAGAACTGAGCGAACTAGAGAACAGAAGAGAACTGTACCCGGACTAGCGTATTCAGTCGCTATTATCGCACTTCGGCCATCTTGGATTGAAAGCGAGGCTCCGGGTTGTCGGTCACGTAGAGGTTTCCTATTTGCTCTGTTGTTGGTCGGGAGTTTGGATGAAAAAGCTACTTCATCTCCACTTCTGTGATTCCAATTGTACAAATAATAGCCAGAAAAGAAGTTCTAGGGATTCTTTTTACATATTTACCTCCAATGAACAGCTGAGAAAGCGATGGAATTTGAAAATACGCGGACTAATATGTCGGCCCATACTCCGGCTTCGATAAATACTTATTCGCTTAAATAAGTGTGACAGGTTCCCTCAGACTCACAGATAGCACAAGTCCATTTTCTACAGGTAAAATCAAAAGAGAGAAACCTCAATGCAGAATACCCTGCCACTTCAAATGATCACTTTAAAACCTGTGAAAAATCCTTCATAATTTATAGCTCAGTTGTACTCGTTCTTTTGGGTTGGAAATGGTTAGGGTTTTTGGAAAATTTTGGGGTAGGTTTTTAGAAGGTTTGTACGAGGATTTCAGAAAATGAATTATTAATGAACCAAAAGGGTTCACTTGCATGGATGGCTGATAACATTGCATTGGTACTGTAATTATATCACATATACATAATGGCTCCTGGTACATATATCATTATGTAATAAATATGTATAGTGTATGCTTGTTCTATTGAAATGATGATAGTAACTGACTTGCAATGTTGGCCATTATCAACAAATGGCTACTCGAAAATTGACCAAAATTACCCGTAGAGATAATGAGATATGGGTCATTGGACCATGTACAATGATGATAGTGACAATGGCAATGTTACTAGTATGATATTAATGCAAAACAATATTGATGTTGATGACAGTGCTAATAATGGCAATACAAATTAAATTGCAACAATGACTACCAATTTTTTTTAATCACCTAACTTTAGTTTTCAAACTTTGTACAATTATTTTAATTTCCATAATTTATAATTGAAGTAAAAATTAATAATTCTATTAATATGAATCTAGATGTTCAGAATCAGCTGATCAGGTTGGAGTCTGGCAGTACCAGACTTAGCACTACAGCTTACCACTTTATATATTACATTCTTTACACTTACTAGTGCTACGCGGCAAACATGATTCAATATCATAACTACATATACATATATAATCGCCGTGACCCCATATAACGCACCAATACCCACGATTGCTCTTATCTGACTTGATAGCTTAGTTGGTAGAGCGCCAGACATGTAACCTGGAGGTCGTTGGGTTCGAGTCCCACTTGGGTCAGAGATTTTTTCTCTTTCCCTCGTAGGGCGTGCACACTTAGCACTACAGCTTACCACTTTATATATTACATTCTTTACACTTACTAGTGCTACGCGGCAAACATGATTCAATATCATAACTACATATATATTTAATTATAAACCAACTATCTTGTGCTTAAGGGGAGAAGCCAATTTACTAGCAATATACCATCCAGCTTTTGTATCACTATTAATATAATTTTTTAAATAAATTGTAAGATATTAAAATACATTGTAATAATAATTTTTATTATGTTAATAAATACTGCCAGACCCTAACACTGTCTCGGTTGTCTGTTTTGGTATATTACAAAATTTTGTACAGTTATATACTTCTGCCATAATCATTGCATGCAACTATGATTTTTTTTTAGAACCTACATGTAATAATAATAATAATAATAAATAACATTTATAGTGCGCAAGTTCCATACATAAATGCTCACATGCGCACAACAAGAACATACTAGAACCTTACTAACTAATAGTTACTAACCTGATAAACTTATTGGTAACGATCGGCTATTCCTAGCTATAAGTTGTCTATCATATAGGATTAATCAAGATAAACACTAGTAAAAAGCTTTCTTAAATAAAAACGTCTTAAGTAATTTCTTAAAAACTGAAACTGATTTAGCATTACGTATTTCTACGGGTAGGTCATTCCATAGAGCAGGCGCTGCTATTGCGAAAGATCGGTCACCTAGGGTTACCAAAGTCTTAAGTCTTGGTCGATGCAGGAGAAGTTCTGAGTTAGATCTTAAATTATAGCGAGATGCAGGTTTGATAGTAATTAGCTCTGTAATATAGGATGGTGCTAAACCATTTAGTGCCTTATACGTGATAAGCATTATTTTAAAATCTATTCTAAACTTAATTGGAAGCCAGTGCAACTTATAAAGAATAGGAGTAATATGTAATATGTAGCTAGCTGGATATCAATTTATTATAATTAATATTATTTATTTTTCAAGCCAAGCCACAGAAATTATGGAGGATAGCTTGATATCAATTTATTCGCAGAAAGAACATATTTTTTAACCTGTTTAATAAAATCGAATAGACCTAGCAGTCAGATTACTGGTAAGTAAAATCAGTCTAAACTCCAAAATATTATTATTATAAGTAATATTTTTAGCATGGCATAAGGGAAATTAGTTATAAAATTTCCCCCAAGAGCAGAGGGAGGATTTATGGCTGAGGGGGATTAGGGAGAATTTGCATAAATCCTCCCTAAGGCTCGAGGGGAAATTTAATCACTAGCTAATTTCCTGAAATGTCATGCTATCACTTTGTGATACTATTATCACCAACTAATGAAACTAATCTCAGAGAACTTTAGTTTTTCTCTACCTAAATTAAAGATACCATAGTTGAGTTTAGCCTCCTCTGCAGGCAACTCCTAATTATAATTGAAAAAAAGGATGTGAAACCGGGCTTCCTGTGGTAAGAGAGGGATGAGTAAATATTAGAGTTGCCTGTGGAGGAGGCTAAGTTGATTTTTTTTTTAACATTTGGCAATTCGGTTCGGTTTCCAGTTCTATTTCTTCTATTCATTCACTCAGTTCAGTTTACTTGGTTCAATTACTCAATTCTGTGCACTCGGTTCAATTTACTCAGCTCAATTTGGCTCAATTCGGTGTCCTTTTCCAACGATTTCATTCGAATACTCAGGGAAGTCCTGCAATTGTCGCCTTCACGTTGTCGCTTCACAACGCGGTACCACGTTGTCGTTTCCACGTTGTCGTCTCACAACGCGGTACCACGTTGTCGTTTCCACGTTGTCGTCTCACAACGCGGTACCACGTTGTCGCTTCACAATGCGGTACCATGTTGTCGGTACCATGTTGTCGTTTCCACGTTGTGAAGCACCACACAACGCGGTACCGCGTTGTCGCCTCCACGTTGTCGTCTCACAACGCGGTACCACGTTGTCGTTTCCACGTTGTCGTCTCACAATGCGGTACCAAGTTGTCGTTTCCACGTTGTGAAGCACCACACAACGCGGTACCGCGTTGTCGCCTCCACGTTGTCGTCTCACAACGCGGTACCACGTTGTCGTTTCCACGTTGTCGTCTCACAATGCGGTACCAAGTTGTCGTTTCCACGTTGTGAAGCACCACACAACGCGGTACCGCGTTGTCGCTTCCACGTTGTCGCTTCACAACGTCATGGTGAGAGTCCGGGCCGAACACAGTTATTTTCAGCGATTCTCATATGAACTGATGAACCTCGCGCACATGTGGGATGGTTAATATCAAAGTAAATATGACAAACTGACAAACTGTGCATAGACATAGTCTTCATGGAAAATATTGCATATCATTTCAATCAAGCATTGAGGGAGGGTATACTTTAACTGTTTGTAGCTAATTAACAGCTACCAATCGAACATTGACTACAGGTAGGGGCACTGTCAACTGCCAGCTTTCTCATAACCAAAGACAAAAATAACTACTCAGATTAGCAGAGTATGCTTTCCAGGTACAAATAACTACTCAGATTAGCAGAGTATGCTTTCCAGGTACAAATAACTACTCAGATTAACAGAGTATGCTTTCCAGGTACAAATAACTACTCAGATTAGCAGAGTATGCTTTCCAGGTACAAATAACTACTCAGATTAGCAGAGTATGCTTTCCAGGTACAAATAACTACTCAGATTAGCAGAGTATGCTTTCCAGGTACAAATAACTACTCAGATTAGCAGAGTATGCTTTCCAGCTAGGTATACTGAAAAAAGTTGAGACTATTTTGATGAAGGATGGCAAAGTTCAATTATAGTACTTTACAGAGAAATTTAAAGTAGCTTGACGTCGGCCCGACGGTTGACCGGGATCAAGTTCAGTTGCTAGTCTATATTTTGTAATCCACCGTTTAATCTTTGCCATCATTTATCAAAACGGTTTCCAAAGCATAGCAAGACATTCACAATGTTTATCTCTTTTTCCCCGAAACCGTTATTTTTGAAGCCTTGATTAAGACTCAGCTAAATTCGAGGGTTTAATAGCCCACTTCCGCGATATGCTTTACTTGTCACGCACAAAGGTTTCAATACTAGGCTCCGTGCTAAAATAAATTTATTCTTTTCTCTGTGAAAAGAATAAATTCAATTTAGCATGGGGACTCGTATTGAAAACTTTGTGCGTGACACGTAAAGCATATCGCGGAAGTGGGCTATTCGAAAAATGAAATGCTTATGAGGCCAAATACTCATACTGTTAAAAGTAGAATATTTCTTGATTTGAGTGTTATGTCTATGTGTTGTAAAGGTTTATTGTATTACCCATAACCGCCCCGCGCGCGCTTCCTTTCAAAACCGTGTTTGATGTCGGTGGGGACCGAAAAAAGCCGTCCGATTTCTTGATTGTTGTTTGCTATTATTACAAGAAACTAAGTTGTCATATGATAAAACACTTATTGACTGAGTTAGGTCGGTTAAGTCAATAAGTACAATTATGTTTCCAATATGCTAATTATGTGACGTCAAACCAGGCATTTCTCATGCATACAAAAACTTGCTGGTAGAGATAAATCTAGTGACTTTTTATAAACATGAAGCTCATATCAGTGATTTTACCAAATATTTTCTCTAAATCAGAAAATAGTTTCATTCTGATCTGATCTTTCACGTCCGACATTAAAGAATTCTTCTTAATTCCTCAGAACACAAAGAGCCAATTACTGGTCACGGATGTATGGATTTCCCAGGTAGTGTCAGTTGGAGATTGAGTCACAGTGTGACACGGTGTTGCGTGTGCTACACTAACGTCATGTCACGGCATTGCCGATGTAAAATGATATTAATGGACAGCGTATACTTGGGTTGCAATGACATCACACAGGAGCACATTACCAGGAGCGTCCATCTTCCCCATTGGGTCTGTTCCCAGCACAGGAGTAGATGTGGCTATATTTAGAATTGCATTTCGCGCGAAATAAACAAAGGCCATGTTGTCTTAGCCAATCTGATAGCTAACGTCACTTCTCATTATTATTCATTATCATTCTTCTGCACTTTCAACGCAGGAATTCGAATTGCTGGTTTTCACTCAATCCCCAAGATTCAAATGACAAAGGGCATGGCGGCCATGTTGGTGCCCCAACAAAAGAAGCTAACGAGGAATCTATTGTTTAAGGGCACCAACATGGCGGCTATGACGTCAAGTGAAAGCCAGCAATATAATTCTAAATATACAGGGCCGTAGCGCCCTTAGGGGCCGGGGGGGGCTCGTGCCCCCCCAAATGTTTTCCAAAAACAAACAAACAAGGTACCTGGCCCCCTCGGAAACCCAGGGGTTAGGTTGCGAAATGACTTTGTGCCCCCCCCCCCCCCCCCCCAGTTTTTCAGGGCATGCTACGGCCCTGATATAGCCACATCTACTCCTGTGCTGGGGGCCCAGCCCATGACATAGGAACGCTCCTGGTAATGGGCTCCTGCATCACACACAAAAAAAATTCAAATGAAATTTATCAAAATTGAAGTTAGTTGTTTATGTGTATGTCCTAATATTGATAACGATTTTCGTCATAACATGATCAAAGTAGCGGCAGCGTCTTGTTTATTACAACAACAAAACACCGTAGCTTCAAACGAGCGTCAATCCTTAAGTCAATCCTTAAAGAATCGCTAATAAACAAGAAGACGCGCTATAAAAGGGAAAATGTTCAAGTGTTCGATTTGAGCAAATTTCAGAGATCACTCAAGCGGAACATCAAACATTGGAGCTCTCTGATGTTCACGGCCACAAAGGCTGGATTGACATGTGACAATCGCCTGGTACAGGCCCTTTTATAGCGCGGTTTCGTGTTTAATCATATATTCAACAAAATTTCTCGATTCTGATTGGCTGAGAAGAATGCAATTTAAAATCAGGAAGTTGTATACATCGAAAACAAAACCTCCAAATTGAATTCGAAATACATAAAGTTGTTCACAGTCTTGTTTTGGTAAAGGAATTTTTTCCGAAGATTTTCCGAAAAATTCCGATGTGTTTCCGAAAATTTCCGAATGGTTAAACTGACTATGCTTAGGCATTTATAGATTGTGCTCAAAAATTTCGAAAAAGTTGCTCAAAAAAAAGGGTTAAAAGTTGCTCAAAAAGTTGCCCAAAAAGGAGAAAAGTTGCTTCAATAATTCAAGAAGTTGCTTTACAATATAAACCGCTTTATTGAAGTAAAAGCTTTAAACAACACTTTGTAAAGTTTTTTTACACTATGTACAACGTTTAACTTGCCAATGAGTACATTTAACCGAGATGCTTGTGTATTGTTCAGTTATTACTGCCTTTTGGCATTATTGTACCTCAAAATTTCGAACCGCTGACCATAAAGAGCGTGTACAGTTTGCGAACAGCCGCTGACCACATGGAGGTAATCGAGGGCACATAATAAACTGCTTTCTTTTTGTAAGGATTGTTCAGGGTGTTTTCTGCCGTATTTACACAGATCTTGTATTTTAAAACTCTAAAATTTTATTTGTGGCTCAATTTTTTTAACAAATTGCTCAAAAGTTGCTCAAAACTCCAAAAAATGCTTACAGTTGCGTAAACTTCAAAAAGTTGCTCGAGACTCCAAAAGTTGCCCAAAAGTTGCCGAGCACAATCTATAAATGCCTAACTATGCTGCGCTGTGGTTACAGCAAAAACACGTATAACCCTGTAAATTGAAATTAGAGTACTATAACATTAACATTTCAGATGCTGTTGCTTAACTTATTTTAACGGTGCTTCAATTTTTACGATACTTCCGAAGATTATTCGAAGATTAAAGTAAATTTGTTGAGTATATGATTAACAATAAATCATACGGTTTTGTCGTGCAATTCTGGATAAATTCGAACTCGTGAGTTTTCAAAGAGCTCAAATTGCACTCGCCTTGCGGGCTCGTGCAATTTTGATACTCTTTGAAAGCTTACTCGTTCGAATTTATCCCAAATTTCACTCGAAACCATATGATTTCCTATACAAATATTACTTCTCAGACAAGTTTGCATGACAACGAGACTATTACCGACTCTTGGCGTGACATGTATTCTTGCGTTACTCAAATATTACGATGACTCTCTCGATTGCCTGATAGTTGTTTTATTTCAATCGATCGTTTTCGTTTTTTTCCAAATAAAGATTCATTAACTTAGGTTTGTGAGATTTAACATAAATATGTCTGAATTTGGGAAACGCTGGTGGAATGGTTTATTATGCCGTCCCTTGTACATGTTGCGAGATAAAAAATTTTTTCTGTGTTCTATTTTACCTCAAAAACCAACTCCCTCCACGGGCCAAAGACGGTCCTCTCGTATTCAAGGCAATAGACCTTTCGCAGCTAACAGTCACGTCAATAACCAATAAACTGTGCTCGTGATCATGATACTGGAAAGCAAGCTATCTTCGAAAACGCTGTTTTAGAAAGATCGACAATCGATTGGAGGTGGAAAATAGCACTGATTTACGAACAGGTTTTACTAATAACGCAACCGATCTCGTACAAGTGCCTTTAAATAAAAATCATTTTTGCCACCCAGTACAACCACGTGATTGCATTTCTGCAAAAAGTGCATTGCTCCGTGCGTCTACCTCTGAAATTGTTGCCGGCAATATTGCAACCTGTGTCCCTGCCATAAACCAACCCTGAGAAGAACGTATACAGAACAAATTATACCACAACATATGCACAGTGCACATCCTTCCCATCTACTTTCTATCTTTAACAATCTACTGAGTTTTCTTGTTGATTTTGTTACACAGAAGTGGAATAACCCATTTCTAGCTTGGAATAAGAGTGAGTACGGAGGGACGCACTCGATCCATGTCCCTCCTACAGACGTGTGGGTTCCCGACACAGTTCTGTACAACAGGTATGATCTACAAGACTCCTCTGAAAAACTATATTTGTTCTAAATCTAATGCTGTGTTTGTCTCCTGTCAATTGCACACTAGATGTCATTTGTGGACCTATTTCCTTGGTGTGAACCAGGCTTATATGAACCTGGGATCAGAAGGACAAAAAGAATCGTAAAACCTGTTACCGTATCGTAACCGTACTCGTACCGTATTACGAAACGTACACAAGCTACCTTACCCTCCCCCCCCCCCCCTTCCCTTGTTAGTAAAGAAAAAGTCATTTTAGACAAAATACTAACTATTTATTCAAATAATTGCAAAGTCGAATTAATTAGAAGACGTCTACCCGGGAATTGACCCAGGCTTTTTTCTACGCGGTCATGGGTAAAGAAAGGTCAATTCTATTCTCTTTCACTTCGTTCAGCCGAATAGAAAACATTTCTATTTATAACCAATGAGAACACAATGATGTGGAGGGTGCAGCGCGCATTTATTAATATAATGGTCTAGTTACAATCTATTACAAGGGTGAACACAGTGTACGCACACGTATATCAGCGATAACACTAATATAAAGAATGGTCTGTAAAGTATCATATAAAAAGGTATAATAACTAAGTACTGTTTTAGTGGGAAGGCTGCCGGACACGAAAACCAGGGAAAAAATTACCCGCCTTCCTGCAGGAAAAAAACCTGGAAACGTGTTCTCCAACCCAGTGCATGCCTGCCCGGAAAAACTCCTGTGCCGGGTTGTTCAAAGCCCGATTAGTGCTAATCCAGGGTTAATTTCCATGACAACCAATAGGTTCTGTGCAGAGTTAATCCAGGATTAACACTAATCGGGCTTTGAACAACCCGGCCTGCAGGTTAAGAGTTGGAAAAAACCTATTAGACGCCCAGAAAAAATCTAGGGAAACTAATGAGTGGTATGACAACGGAAAAACGAACCCGAGAGCACAACTGAACTCGAGGGTTAGCTGGAAGCCGTCAAGTGGCGTGAACTACGTCAAGGAGTGGTTTAAGTATGCTCTATGGGACCCAAGGGACCGGGGCGTACAAAGCCCCTCATTAGCAGCTAAAAGAAATAGATGTCATCATTTCAAACAAGCGTATCTAACATAGGATATTCTCTGTAAACCAAACCGTTCTTCACAGAAGTACTCAAAACCTTTCAAAGATTCATAGGTATATAATTGTAAAAGGGGTTAGGTGCACTTTAAGGTTACTCATGCTCAAGCTCGCACCGCGGCAAAACGATACGCTCCGCTGGCCGAAAGAACGAAGGCTCTGGAGTTCAAATACAAGTTTCCGAGGTCTTAAATTTGTTTAGTAAATAATTTTATAACTTAGTAAACTCACAGTGAATTACAAATTAAGAAAATTTCAACCTGTTAAAGTCTTAGGCTTAGCTTTTAAAGTGCCACTACGACGAAAATTTACCATTTCGATTTGCCACTTTTTCAGTGTCTATAGGTCAATCAGTATTAGAAATATCCGAAATAGTAAAAAATATTCCCAAATGGGCATCTTAAACCACAAATTTTAGGAGAGTTTACCGGTAAAATCCTGTCCGCCATTGCTGGAAGCCGTGCCCTTTGTTCAGCTTTAAACAAAGGTTTATTCACCGGAAGTGATGTCATACACTTAACACGACAACCTCGTGGCGCGAAATAGCGTGCATAAAAAAGTAGCCAACCTCGCAAAGATAAATATAACTTTCTTCTTATGTACGTGAAGACGTTTTTAGTAGAAATATGCCTCCAGGCGTTGTGTTCTGCAGGCGAGCGTTAAGTGTATGACATCATTTCCGGTGAATAAACCTTTGTTTAAAGCTGAACAAAGGGCACGGCTTCCAGTAATGGCGGACGTGTAGATTCAATATTCGGAGCTAAAAAAATAGGACTTCCTGTCGTTGTATCGAAAAACAATTTGAACTGGTAATAATATATGAACTCTACTTTATGAATATGCAAAAACATTGATATGTCAAAATTTGATCGTAGGGGCACTTTAAGTAGTTTTCGTGTTTTTCGCGAAACATTTCACGTAAATACGCGCGTGGCACACCTCGTGTTTCTACACCTCGTATTTCTGAATTAGCCTCCTCCGCAGGCATCTCTATTTTTTGAAGAAATCAGATTATGGGCTCCCTGTGGCAGGTTTTAAATCTGATTTCTTCGAAAATTAGAGATGCCTGCGGAGGAGACTATTTCTGAATAATTTCTAACGTTTTCTTGTTTTCATAACTTCTAAACCCTGCTAAACGTTGGCCGTCCCAGCCGAAATATTGGTTACATTATATTACCCCAATGTATAGCATTTGTTTTCACCAGATGCATGATAAGAGGTTTTCAATTCTTTTCAGTGGAGATAGTGTGACCCTTTCCGGAACTTCAGAGAAATTCAAGACTAATGTCATCCTTGACAGTAGCGGCGCGTGTTCATGGCTGTCGCCTGCTACCTTCAAAAGTTCCTGTCAGATAGATGTGACCTTCTTCCCCTTTGACACCCAGGTAATCTTTCTCTCCGCTTAGTTATTACAGGATGGATTGCTGGTTTGCAATAAATCCCCAGATATTCAAATAAAGAGCCGGGGGCGGCCATGCCGGTTGGTTGATCTGACAAGAGAAACGAACGAGCAATCTTTTGTTAACGTTCAACCAAGATGGCAACGATGACGGCACGTGAAAAAGAGCAATATAAGAAAGGTTCCGTCTTGTAATTAACAAATGATAATAATATGCTGTCACTGCCATGCTTCTTCTCTCAGCCATAAATAAGCCACCAACTATCGGCAAACTCGCCATGTGATTGGTTAGCCAGGCGCCGTCTATTGACAAACTCGCCATCTGATTGGCTAGCCAGGCGCCGTCTATCGGCAAATTCGCCATCTGATTGGCTACCCAGCCGCCGTCTATCGGCAAACTCGCCATCTGATTGGCTAGCCAGGCGCCGTCTATCGGCAAACTCGCCATCTGATTGGCTACCCAGCCGCCGTCTATCGGCAAACTCGCCATCTGATTGGCTAGCCAGGCGCCGTCTATCGGCAAACTCGCCATCTGATTGGCTAGCCAGGCGCCGTCTATCGATCGGTAGTCGACCGTGTGCGAGCTGCAGACAACAAAAATCACTTAGAAAAAAATCTTTTTTTCGAGTGTTTTTTCGCAGATTTCTCGATCGCTAAGTTGGTAGAACGATAGCTTGGTTTTGCTATAACACTAGTTAGACTTCTCTAGGTCGATCGAGGAACTATCAGCTCATAGTTGCCCACGGAAATTTTATGATCTTAAAACAAATATAAGACCGAGAACGAAGTTAGAAGGCTGATTATGCTAGTTTTAAGAACGTCAAATTTCCGCGGGCAACTATCAGCTGATAGATCCTCGACGGACACACTCTATTTATTTAATAGAAACCTCGAGCTCACAGCCTAATTGTTAAATAGATGCACACATGGCGTTAAAACGTGACGATCGAGTTAAAAGAAGTATGTCACGAAACGCAGTCGATTGATTGTTTTCACGTCACCTTTTGACCAGCCTACGAATACAGCCGTCTCGCATCGGAGCCACAGTCAAAACACTTCCCCGAGAGAGACGTCTGCGAGGCCAACAATTCCATACTGATGATTGGCTTGTTTATGATAATTAGGCATACTGCCAATCGTATGACACGACCAGATCCTGGCCGCATAACGTCATCAATATGGATAATTTTTGGCCTCGAATCGCAGACGTCTCTCTCGGGGGATGCGTTTGTGGGTCCCGATGTTTGTAGGCTGCCTTTTGACTGTTGTGTGTGCATCTATAACAGATGGCTAATCCCTCTCGACCAATCAGAGCGCGCGTTTCGCACTGTTTGTGTAACATATGAGAGTTTCATTTCTCGATTGCAGACGTGTCAGTTGACGTTTGGTTCGTGGACATACGATAACAGACTGCTAGTGCTGAGCCTACTGCACAAGAAACACTCTAATGCAGGTGAGCGGCTCAAGCTATAACAAGACTACAGTTTGACTACTGTCAGGGGCGTAACTAGCCTATAGGCCCGTAGACCCGGATCTACGCATTTTACAGCCTACTTGTCTTATTACAAATGAATGTTACGTTGGGCTTGAGGAGCTGTCGAAATACATAAAACATGACCTGAAAGTGTAGCAGAAGGCATTTGCGAAAGTCTAAATCTAAAAAGTTCCCGGGGGAGCATGCCTCAAGAACCCATCAAGAAGCGACCCTTACGGAACGGTTGTTTGGGGCTACAAATGTTAAAAACCTGGCTACGCTATTGCCTGTAACCAGGAGTACTTGAACAACGAGAACAAATCTCATTGCAGAATAAAAACAAACTTAATTATACACCATTCACACCTAGCCCCTATCTTGAATATGGTTGAAACTACCTCGAACAGATTGAACAGATTGAACAGTTAAAATGGCCAGTTTGAAACTACGACTAGTTTAGCACCAGCGAGCATACGGTGTGAATAGATACTATTTTAAACTAGTTTAATTAAACAGCTTTTAAACATGTTTACGCTTGGATCAGTGTGAATGGGGTATTACAATCCTAACACATCCACACCATTTTCTGCATTCTGCATTCTGCTATTGTTTTGTAGTCGACACTGATTGGCTCAAATAACCGCACGTTGGGATGCTTTGTTTTTGTTCTGCAATGTGATTGGTTCTCGTTGTCTAAGTGACCCTGGTTACAGTAGTCACACAGTAAAACCTCATGTAACGTTCGTTGTATTTTCTCTTAAAGGGAACCTCCACTGAAAAACAATGTTTCCTCTCAAATGTTTGTTATGGATATCTAAATATATTGCTGTGTTTGTTTCCTGTAAATTGTATACCAGATGTCAGTTATAGACCAATTTTCTTCCCTCACGCCGCCATCTTGGATTTTATGACGTCACACGGTTTCTGTTGTTACAGCAGCGGTTTATTTTCGATTCACCATAACAACAAGGGCTCGTTGTCTTTTCTTTTAGATAAGTTCACCGTCAGTGGTGACTGGGAAGTGAAGAGTGTGACAGTGAAGCGAATAGACAAGAACTACGCATGTTGCCAACATTCCTTCAGTGATATCACCTACACATTAGTCCTGGAGAGAAAACCTCTATACCACGTTATTTATGTCGTCTTACCGTGCGTCCTCATAGCTATTCTAACTCTTCTCTGCTTTTACGTCCCGCCTGGCTGCGGCGAACGAATCGGGCTCTGCATCACTGTACTCCTAGCCATGAGTGTGTACCTCCTCCTTGTTGCGGAATCCCTGCCCGACAACTCCAACAACATCCCGCTTCTTGGCGTGTACTATATGTCAACTATGTTTCAAGTCGCGCTCGCCATTGTTGGAACAGCAGTGGTTTTGCGGTGCTTTCACTCTCAAAGTAAACCCCCAGAACTGCTGATTCGTTTCGGGCGTTTCGGACAACGGAATCAGGGAGCAAGAGTTCGAGACATTTCAAAGGGTCGTGTGTCACCTGATACAAATACCGAGATGACTGAGGTTGAGGTTTCTACCAAGGCGATCCGAGGAAGAGTCATCGATGAAAAGCAGAAGGAAGAAGATGAAAATGAAATACGCCAGCAATGGCAGAAGGAGTGGTTGCAGATCGGCAAACGCTTCGACATGATGTTTTTCATTTTATTTCTGTTTATTTTCCTCGTGACTCCGCTTGCAATTTTCTTGAAAAAGGCTCCAGTAGAGGTTGTTGATTGAACGGAGCCATGCCTGGTATTTGCGTCCGTTAGGACCTACAGCTAGTTGGAACACGTCCCCCGCACCCCCTCATTTCAATGTTGGATAAACTTTCGTACTGGTTTGGTCACTTTTTTCCCCAACATTGAATGGGGGGTGGAAGGGGGGAGAGAGGAACTTCAGGGTTGCGCGCTGCTTCTGGTCCATAACAATTAAAGGATTAGTGTTGGAAGATGGATGACGTCATACCGGTTTTGAAAGATTATGACGTCATACGTTTTCCAATGAATCTATGTTACGCGTTTTCGTACCTCATACGCGTTTTAAAATCGCTAGGATGTTTTGATTTTATCTCTGTTACGTCATAACAAAGTTCTTTGAATGAATCTCTTTGAGGTACGTATAAGATTACACGCCATATTGTTTTGAATGTATCTCTGTATCTGTTTATTTACTTGGTAATGCTTATTTACTTTGCACCAACAGGCCCGTAGCTAGGCAACCGAGGTAGTTGTCTCCGTAAAATAAAAATCTTTTTTTCACGCGACCAAGGCATTGCCTCGGTAAACATTTCCTTTTTTTTCACGTGTCCTAGGCATTGCCTCGGTAAAGAAATTGGTCTGGCTACGGGCCTGACCAAGGTTACAAAATGCGAAACTAAAGTGGAAAACTATAAATAATTACATTAA
Organism: Actinernus sp. WN-2022; assembly: GCA_030867875.1. Lineage (NCBI taxonomy): Eukaryota > Metazoa > Cnidaria > Anthozoa > Actiniaria > Actinernidae > Actinernus > Actinernus sp. WN-2022. The sequence goes on from JAOWCC010001679.1 coordinate 43,481,385, forward strand.
ATGGCAATCAATTACATACTACAACCAATCTTCTAAGAAAATTTAATATAATAAATATATTTAATAATTAATAATAATAATAATTCGGTGGGGTTGAAGTTATATCTCTGGCATTTAATGACGTCATAGATAGATAACTTTGAGGCTGGTTAGGCCATGCTAATCTGAACTAATTTATATGACATCACGATATATCTCTATGAGGTCATAAGCTATGAACGAATCTATATTTATCTCTTCATGACATTAATTTCCTTATATAAAGAAAAGGAAACGGATGAACATGGTAGTGATAGTTTAACTAGCCGTTTAAGGAAGTTCTGCCTTTGTTCAAGCCTTCGATAAATACGATGTTTACGCTCCGCGGGAATTGCTTTTAACGCGTCAATTCAAAAAGTGCTAGAAGATCCGAGATTAGATTAAGGGATAACAAAGCTAATCCCAGAAGAAGTAAGCGCGAGCCAGTGACGTCTGTTGTATAGTTTGTTTATCATATCTAGGGTGCGTTTCTTTTGGAGAAAACGAAATTAGTCTGACTATGGTCCAAAATCATGAACCGAACGTTAATGTTTCTTTGGGAAAGGATTGGAAAAACGTACGTGTGGTTAGCGGTCGTCGTCTTGAGAATAGCACATTGGCTGGTTTTCCTGTCAACACTCAAAAACTCACGCTCAGTTAAATTGCCAGAAAATCTGTATTCGAAAAACCAGCTTGCCGCCATTTTTGCGCGAACTTCTTATTGGAGTTCTCACGCCAAAATAAACCATTTTGGATTCTTTGTTTCTTTTGGTAATGAAGGATCCTCAGTCTGCTAGGACGATACTTGATAAGCAAGTGATCCAAGATGGCGGCTTCTGCTTTTACCCACAATCCGTTGCACGCGAAACACTTTAAATACGTTATAAAATCGCGGTAGAGAGGTTTTAAATCTTAAAAACAAGCCAGTATGAATGCTGTTGCCAATCCACTGTTATTGAAGAGAATAGATGATTTCTACGTGTTATTTTGACCGTGTTAGGTTCGCAAGGGATTGTGGTCTAATGTACAGCCGCCATCTTGTTCGGTACGGTGGATTCAAAGGCTGCGTACACATAGGCTTCTGATCGGGACTGCTGTGCAGATGGAGTGCGGCTCTGGTGTATCGGAGGGTAGAATAGCTGTCCTACGTGCCGGTCATCGATATACTGAGACACAGGGACTCCAATACGTACCTATCAATACTAAAAGTAAAATGTATACTACAAGAAAAGAGTACGGTTCATCACGGCTCTAGAACTGGATCTGGAATAGTGTTTTGCTTACAAGTACACTCTGGCCTCTGGGTCCAATTCTGATAGATTTAAAAAAAAGAGATGAAATGAGAAACGAGTCGTGCGCGTTGACATGTCTTGACGTGTCTTGACGTGTCTTGACGTGTCTTGACGTGTCTTGACGTGTCTTGACGTGTCTTGACGTGTCTTGACGTGTCTTGACGTGTCTTGACGTGTCTTGACGTGTCTTGACGTGTCTTGACGTGTCTTGACGTGTCTTGACGTGTCTTGACGTGTCTTGACGTGTCTTGACGTGTCTTGACGTGTCTTGACGTGTCTTGACGTGTCTTGACGTGTCTTGACGTGTCTTGACGTGTCTTGACGTGTCTTGACGTGTCTTGACGTGTTATCCAGGTTGATTGACAGCGATGCGACAACCATTTTACGAGGAACGTGTTTACAAGCAAGGCAGAGAACATTAAATGAAGGATTTTTTTAAAATACGATTAAACTGGAATTACTGATCCTTGAGTAGTATTTTTATTATTTGTTGACCACATTATACTAATTTACAATAATTTAAGTATAAGAAAATACTTACAACCGAGTTCAGTGTTACGTGCATAGGCTTTAGGCGGTGTTTCAAGTTTTTTATACAATCGGCCTGATTCAACATACTCATTCCGCGCAAATTTCCGCCACTTCTGGTCGGCAACTCATGTTGGCGAAGTCTGTCGAGTACTCGAATGTGAAAACTGAGCACCTACTAAATTATTCGATTCAGGACCTCAAAACCACGATAAATAAGAGAGTCTGGTTACAAAGCATGTCGGATGACTGTCGAATGATATGCACGTAACACTGAAATCGGTTGTAAATTAATGGCGAAGAAACCACATGGCTAATACTCCAGTTTCCTATTCGAAAATTACTGCTGAATGCAATGACTACAGACGCATGTACTCAGGCTTAGCCTCATTCTGAAGTTAAACATTCATAAATACCAGCGAGAAGGTGCAAAATGCGAAACTACACCAATACGCAGAGTTGTGAATAGCCCACCTTATCGCTGGTATTTATGAATGTTTAACTTCAGAATGAGGCTAAGCCTGAGTACATGCGTCTGTAGTCATTGCATTCAGCGGTAAGTTTCGAATAGGAAACTGGAGTATTAGTGCCCAGGCTTCCTCTTAAGTACAATATTTAACGTGACAGATGGTGGATACTCAAAAATTCGGGAAATTAAGGAAAATTATGAAATAGACGAATAAATCAGTAAAAACAATTCCAAATTAAGTTTTTTTTTTTCAGAATAGAAGAATTTGTTAGGTCAATACGCCGGTTTTCGTGAGGAAAGCGGTTTCTTTACTAAGAAAATCGTCAAAAACGCACACAAACGAGCTTAGTTCAAAACAAACCGTTTATTAATTAAGTATTCAACTGAAGCACATATATATATTCTGGAATTAACAACTTTTTGATGTGTCTAGATTAAATTCATTCGGAACGTCGATTCTTAAATAACACAATTCATTCTGTTTTCTTGAATCTTCAAAAGTGACTATACTTGTTGGGAATTAGATTTAATCCCTGCTCAAAATTCAAAAATAACGAGCACGAATTTCAAACTCGTATCCGTATACCGTTTGCTTTGTGTTGCCGCCGAGCCATTATAAATCAGCGAAATATTACACAGCTATTAGTAGCTCTAATCGCTATTCAAATAACTTAGGTGGCATCAATGAAACCAGGTTTTAGTTTACAATAGCTCTTAAATATCTTAAAATACTATTCATTTGTCCCCTGTCATTTCCGCCATCGCTGTGTCAGTATGAAATATGAAGTGAATCTTTGATCCGAGTTCGCTTACTAAAAAGTTCCTGTCCCAAACTATGAACGTGCTAAAATGGCGGTAATTATTGAAAATAAACTTAATCAGGAATTAGTCTAATGCATGAAACCAGTTTATATGTTTTAGATCGAAATCTAGAAATACTGTCGGCTTGGAATCAATGTATAATATTTCAGAATGTTTTTACATCGGTTTTCGTCTTGGACACTCTTTCTAGGAATAATTAAATCGACAAAAGACTAAAAATTAAATTACAGTTTCTTCGTGGCTTGTTCGTGCATCTTGCCATTCATTTCTTCATTACCAAACTTCTGCTTTTATATCTGTAAAAGCGCTCGCTACAGGAGGACTGCAACTGCTCTCTCGATTTTTAATCCATCCTGCGAAAGTAATAACATTAAATTGCACAGACAATGAAATACAAATAGCTCGGGGAGGGGGGTATACAAACACCGACAGCTGCAAGTACTGCATATATTCTCAGCAACTTGGCATCAAGCTAGTTTTATCAACAGTACCGTGAAATTACTCAGTCCCACCATAAAAAGGCAAACAACTCGCTTCCTCTTAAAACTTCTACCGTTTTTCCACAGAATAACACTCGGGATAAGGCCCGTCGCACCTGTTTACAGCGAAACTAACCTCTAGAAAGACCACGGAATTATAGGACACCTATCTCTGGTATCTTAAATGTTGGTTTCATGTCCATTTTAAGAAGGTTCAGTCTGGCTGAGAAGTAATACAAATCAAGGGTTTGGAAAATTTTTAACTCTATAAACCGGAACCGCCACAGCAGCAAGGAAAACACATGCTCAATCTTGGTTATTGTGGATTAGGGATAACATGTGTACTCTTCTTTTTCTCTTCCTCCTTGTATTTAACATTTGGAATACGTTGTTTCAAGAACGACACTGTCGCATCCCTTCGTCCAAATACTGAACATGGGAGCTTATGTCCCGACCAAGGACTTGCAATAGTTCTCGTCGTCTTTGGAAGCATTTGTATGGTTTTGGGGCTATCCGTTTGTGGATTCGCTGTAGTCGTTTATTTTTCTGAAAATGAAAAAGAGGTGTGCCAATCCGAAGATTGTGAAAGAGTGAGAGATTTCTGGATAATATAATTTTGTGAAACAACCCATCTGTTTAAAGTTTGTCAATAAATGGACGGTGTTTTAAAAAGCGAAAACCAAATATGCGTCAGCAATTGAGCTGTGATTATACTGAAAGGACTATTGTTTTGGTCAACCGGATAGTTTAATACGCTCTTAAAGCTTGTAAACATTAGACCGTCTATTATGAAATAAGCGTTAGTTAAAATGTACAAATGTCATAACTAAGTGGAATCGACCTACAGATAATTCTAAATCTTAAGTGCTCGGCTTCAAACCCGAAGAATGAAAGTAAACAATAGTGTGTACAACTGTTTAAATACATAGAACGTACTTGTCAAATTGAAAAGAGAATTGTATTTCATTTGTGTACTTCTATGTTATTATTAAATTCGGCTGTTTTTGTTAGGGGATATGATTTTGAATTAGATTGCAATGTTGCATCATATCTAGCTACTCTAAGCCTCAGGCAAAGATCTGTAGATCAGATACAACACGCACGCGAATTCTGTAAATTACTTCTCACCTGAATCTGAAGTTTTGTTCAATTTAGAGCAATCTCGTATCCAGACCCCATTTGTTTCTTACTGCACATGCTCGACGAAAAAATAGTGCTCTGGAAGAATCCGATTTTTGTGTATTCTGATTGGCTGTTCAGAACAATGCAATTTCACCGAAAGTCAAACATAAAGTAATTTATTTGGACCATTTATACGTTCGTGTCTTACATAAGACGCGAAGGATACGTATAAAATGGGTTCGCGTTTGGTTCGCGCCTTGGTTCGCGCCCAGCGAGGAATGTGCCTCGTTTTCGGGTACGGTTGTCATGGTTAAATGTCGTGTCAAAATGTATCAAAATGGCGCGGGTTAGCAAGAAAGCAAAACGTTTGGCGTTGTCAAAGAAAAAACGACGTAAATATCAGTGTCTGTTCTTTCCCGTTGAGGATTTGTGTGTCGAAAATGATTGTTGAATTATCAACATGTTTTGAGAGCTACGAAAGAAACCCGCGCGTTCGTTTCGAGTACGATCGACCGAGTGGTACGAGAGAGATGTGACGGAGATGGATGACGCCGAGTTTCGAAAGAATTTCCGGCTATCGCGCCAGCATTTGTGAAACTTGTGGAAAGGTTAGAGCCACTCGCAAAGAAAGAAGAAACCTTTGCGCGAAATACCGTATCAGTGGAGCGAAGGGTTAGTACAATAATGTCTGCACATATGTTCATTGTATCTCAAGTCAGCAGATTATTTGAGTACAATTGAACCAGTTGTCTGGAAGTTGAATCCTGTTTATTGAGAGAGTTTCTCGCAATGGGTCATTTTAAATTGACAGAATGGCAGACCACATCGGTTTCGTCAATTATAAGGAAGTTACCAAGATGATATATCTCGTATAGAAACTGATCAATATACCAAAGCGTTTACACATTTCAAAACTTTTGACAGTTAATTACATTGCAATAGCGCGTTTTTCATTAGTCTGCAGGTGCTGTCAAACCCGCGCCATTTCTTTGTGTAGATCTCGTTGTACTGTCGTTGCACACCTCGGCGACACTACAATAACACACTCTATACAGTTGTATTGTTGTTGGATGCGGTAAAGAGTTATGAATTGAAGCTCTCCGACGGAACAAGTGAAGTCGGAAAGCGTATTCATAACGGCTAAAGAACATCATTGTAGTAAGGTGTCGTAGTTTTGTTTATATTTGGCATGTCATTGGTGACAAGAGGCCGGCATGCAATGGTGCATGTATATAACGGGCAACTTGAGAGAGTAATTCATATCTCGCCGTTCGTGCAGCATTCGGAAGGCAAATTTGAGGTTGAATTCTACACAGTGCCTGGACTTGATAGCTTCGCGCAGAAGTATATAAGAATGGTAGATTCTCAACTGACTTCATTAAAAATATAACTTCAGCTACACCATGAATCTTGGTCAAGAAAGTAAAGACCGCAGTGAACTCCAATACCTACGACTTCAAAAAGAAGGGAAATGAGATGACCGAAAGTACTTTAGACGATGCTTTACACGATACTTTTCACAACTCGGCTTAGAAAGAAAGAAATTATCCGAGGTCAAGACACGTCTAGAGGAAGGGTAAGCTCTTATTTACAGATAAATTAAGTTAGCAGACCAACGCAGTTGGGATTTTGCAGTAGAATACTTCTCATTAAACAAGCAGTATCCTAATAAGTTGGAAAAATTATACGCAGAGATATAGACGCTTCGTTAGGCAGGGTACTTGTGTCGATTCTACTCTTCAAGAATGCGAATACTAATTATTTGATAAATGTTGGCTTCGAGCTCTGCAAGTGTTAATTGTAATTATTTTATTCCCTGCATGTGTTTCTACTGTGGCAAACTTGGTCATTTCTGGAGAGTCTGTCCGAGTTCTATCAAGAGCACCATGGCCACCTGCAGTTGGATACCGAAGTTACAGTCCAATCAGCAACCGGTGGGCGGCTTAAGCCAACGTGGAAGAACATTATAATTATCTATTTATGAAATAATTTAATTTTAGCAATTCAGAAAGGAATTTCTAGAATTTAGATAAAGTAAGCTCTGATTCATTGAGTGTTCAGGGTAGGATTATATAGGCATTCTAAGTATGGTGCTATAGTAATTTACAGCTCTCACATTTAGTGATCAGAGGTTTCGAATTAGCTAGGTCATAAACTTCCTTGAAAGTTTACTAGGATAGCTAACCGGGAGGCGGTTGTAATATTGCAAACAACAAGAGTGCTTCACATTGCGTTCAGTTAGTTAGAAATGTTTCTAAGAGCTGTATTATCGAAGCAGATTCGGTTCCATATTGTTCTATTCCTTTATCAGTAGTTAATGCACGGAAGAAGTTAAGGCGCGTGATCTAGATTTCAGTAAATTCCGTTAATCTGCAGTACTAGTATCTTCAAAGATTTCAAGTCAAATACGAAGCTTGCCATCTTTAGCTGAAATATTTCAATTCGGAATTCGATCTGAATCTGGTTACCATCTAATTTATAATACATCCAGAATTTTGCAAGATTTTAAGGTTCTCTTGGATCACGACCTTGATAGCAAACGAAGATATTTCGTTTTTGGAGTTCTGCCTTTTGGATTCTCTTAAAATTTGGAAAGAAATCCCCCAAGACTTAAAAGATCTCAATAAAAAAATCCTTCAAAAAAAAACTAATAGCTCATTTCTTGGAAAATTATCAGTTTCAATAATGTTATCATATTCCTTATGTTCATATTTCATAAATTTATCAAATGCAGATTTTGCATCTTACATGTATCTTATTAGCCTGTGTACAGCCGTCCGTCTCCCCTCAAAACTCGGGAAGGGACGTCTGTGCTACACTGTCGTTAATCGTGTTCCGGCATAATTTTGCACAAATTACATCTCGATTTCCATTGGCCGAGAAACACTAAACGGTACACATTGTAGATTTCAGATTGTTCATTTCCTATTGTTAACGGCAATGCAAGAGACAAAGAGGGAGGACGCGCTGGGAAGCGGGGGAAATATAATAAATTCCCTTCTTCGATAGCCTATACACAGACCTCCGTAATCCCTCAAAGGAAGGGATTTCGAGATCTTTCTTTCCTCGAGGAAGTGGAAGATTGGATGAATTCGTGAGTTTGAGGACCACGTGAACTCGAGGTTTGAGATATTGCGCTCTATTGATATTGCTTATGGTTGATCGTCTCCCACAGCCATTCGCTTTCTAGAAGAGCTCTTGAACATGGACTTTCTTTTCGTTTTGAAGAACTAGACGATATCTGAAGAAGAATTTCGTTTGTTCCCTGCAAATTCTTTCAAACTTCCTAGGCACTTTCTGCATATATGTTGAGGCCGACTTTTCACTTGAAATTCGAGATCAATAATCTCGGATTTTCCCACGGAGCCAGAACTAAAGTCAATATAACCGCTAAGCCAATCAGCACCCGCTATGAGGCACCAGCCAATCAGCGACTGGTTACAGCATTCCTGTAACTATCCACGTGACCTAGAACACGATTAACTCATCCGTAGTACAGACCTCCTTTTCCTTCCTTTGAAGGGATTACGGAGGTCTGTGTACAGGCTAGTATCTTATGTTTTTGTAAAAAGTACGTTGTAAAATTGAAAGTTGTGTTCCTGTGTTCCTGACTAGATAGCTCTCGGTTTTTTTCAGGTCCAGCTCACTCTCTTTTTCCATTGTTAATTTCATAGTTATCATTGTATCACATGCATGTATCTCCTACATCTATAGTGAAATATATGCTGTTGTTCGTCAGCGTGTTATCTATTTACTAATGCTTAAGCCTTTTGTTGCTAGACGGAGAGCAGAAGGAATTTCAGCAATTGTGTATATTCAATGTATATTCACGACGGAATAGCTGGAAATAATTTTAAGAGGTAGCTGAATTATCTAGCTCATTAATGCAAGTGATTCGGCCGTTTGATGCAGGCCGGATAGTCAATGAACCTTTGCATTGCAGGAATTCAGATTTCTATCACGTTCGCCATACAAGTGTTACTCGATTTTTTTCGAGACATCCTGTTATAAATTGTGAATGCACAAGCATTCAATCAATCAACTTTCTTGAGACTTTATTGCACAAGCATTCAATCAAGGCGGTATTGATCGATATGGTGTTGTTTCAACTGAATTCTCAGACGGAATTTAAATTCTGGCTTCAGCATATTGATGATTTTAATGGATTATCTACATTGCAATATTCGGCAGTATATAGGTTACCGAGCTAATTCATTGTGATGCTAGTACAACTGGCTACGGTGCCGCTCGTTTAGTTTCAGAATGAACAGTCGATAGGATTTGAAACTATGTCAAGTAGGAGAAAAGCTTAGATTCGTCAAAGAGCCTTTGGCAATTTTTTATAGCTATTCACGGAGAACGAGAATGTTAAAATAATTCCAGCTAACCAGAATGCTAGCTGTGCGTATACCTGTTCGAGAGTTACAGGTGTTTGATGTTGATCGTTTTTTAATTTTGCTTGTAGTACAATGTCTGCACATATGTTCATTGCATCTCAAGACAGCAGATTATTTTGAGTACAATACACGACTTTCATAATGGCCGCCTCCTAATTTGCAAATGTGATTTCCCGTTTCGGTAGTTTATCCACATGTATAGAAAATATGAACATTTCCATGTGAAAGAGCATGTCGACATAAGCGAACTTATGAAAGTTGAGTGCTGTAGCTTATAAAGCAATGAAGTTACAGCCAGTTGAAATTAGAGATTTGTATGAGAAAAACGACGGAGGCCTTTATAGCCTCGCTTTCATATTTTTCTGCATTACAAATGCTCATAGCTCAACAGCAATTTTCCACATTCCTCTAAAACTCAAAACAATTACTAGTTTTAATGTGATCTTTCATGTAGTAGCATTGGTTTCCCCCTACATATTTATCTTCCAAATTATGCAAATTAGGAGGCGGCTGGAGGCGGCCATTATGAAAGTCGTGTATTGAACCAGTTGTCTGGAAGTTGAATCCTGTTTATTGAGAGTTTCTCACAATGGGTGATTTTAAATTGACAGAATGGCAGACCACATCGGTTTCGTCAATTATAAGGAAGTTACCAAGATGATATATCTCGTATAGAAACTGATCAATATACCAAAGCGTTTACACATTTCAAAACTCTTGACAGTTAATTACATTGCAAGAGCGCGTTTTTCATTAGTCTGCAGGTGCTGTCAAACCCGCGCCATTTCTTTGTGTAGATCTCGTTGTACTGTCGTTGCACACCTCGGCGACACTACAATAACACACTCTATACAGTTGTATTGTTGTTGGATGCGGTAAAGAGTTATGAATTGAAGCTCTCAGACGGAACAAGTGAAGTCGGAAAGCGTATTCATAACGGCTAAAGAGCATCATTGTAGTAAGGTGTCGTAGTTTTGTTTATATTTGGCATGTCATTGATGACAAGAGGCCGGCATGCAATGGTGCATGTATATACGGGCAACTTGAGAGAGTAATTCATATCTCGCCGTTCGTGCAGCATTCGGAAGGCAAATTTTATTCAACTTATAATTATTTACTAGAGAATTATTTTAAGGTCTTAATCCCCGAGACCCTGTGCTACTGCAGTTGATCGGAAAATACGTTTCCCAGAGGTTTTTTGCCTAAAGAAGGTTTTTATCTCTGGGTTTGTCGTATCGGGCAGAGCACGTTTTTAGATTATGTTATTTCCATTAGACAATCTTACAGATGTAAACTTATTATAGTATAGAACACGTAAGTGTGAATTCATTAGTGTTAAGTCATTGGACACTCTAGGACTGTAAAACTTAATATTATACAGTTACGTGTGAAGTTATTTTGTCACCTGTAAACCGTGAAGTCATGGACACATGTACACTATAAGCTATTGTGATGCATGTGAAAGTAATCATCGACACAATTAAGTCTTTGTGCAGACACACCTAAGGTGTAAAGCTACTGTAGATACATGTGGAGTGCCGTAAAGTCATTGTAGACACACGTATAGTCATTGTGCATAGACGGCACACACGTAAGGTGTAAAGCTATTATAGATCATCAAGAGTGTAAGTCAGTGTGGCACATATAGTCATTGTGCACAGACACACGCAGACGGTAAGCTCTTATAGACACACGTGATGTGTAAATCGTTGTGGACACACGTAAGTCGGGTACAGCTATTATAGATACATGTACTCGTAAGTAATAATCATTGTGGACACGCGTAAGTAATTCTGGACACATGTAAATCATTGTGCATAGACACACATAACGTGTTATATATGCTATTATATATCCATGTGAGTAAGTCATTGTGCATAGACATACGTAACGTTGTAAAGCTCAGTATTATATATCCATGTGAGTGTACATGTAAGTCTTTGTGGGCACATGTAAGTCCTAGTGCTTAGACACTTGTAAGTGTAAAGCTGTTTTAGATACACGTGGAGTGCAACCATGTACAGCTATTATCGATACATGTATACGTAAGTGTAAGTCATTTACGTAACTAACGTAAGGTTATAAAGCTATTATAGATACATGTGAGTGTTAAGTCTTGTGTTCATACTTAAATGTACAGCTATTATAGATACACATACACGTAATTAAAATCATTGTGGACACCGGTAAGTCATTGTTAACAAGTCATTGTGGACACACGTGAAGTGTAAGTCATTGTGACACACGTGAATTGTCATTGTAAGCTATTATAGCACGTGAAGCGTAAAGTCATTGTGACACAAGTGAATTATTGGCTATTATATACGTAAAGGGCGGGAACTCTTTGTGGAAGTTATAGTATTTTTGTTTGTAAGTTACGTTATAATTTAATAAATATACTATTGTCGTTGCACACCTCGGCGACAGTAGAATAACACACTCTATACAGTTGTATTGTTGTTGGATGCGGTAAAGAGTTATGAATGTTTGTTCAAGCTTATCGTAATTTTTTCATCTCATTTTTTAATGTGATACGTGCTCGTTCCGATTGGCTGAAATCCGTGCCGGAAAAAAGGCGGTGCCGGATATGACGTCACCGACGCTTCATGTTTATTTTAACCGAGTGGGAATGTTTTAGAACTCGCTCTGATTGGTTAAGGTGCCCGGGTTGCCATGGTAACATCGAAAACTTGAATTGTCCTTGAATTAACTATTTGGAATAGATATAGAAAACGGTAACTCGAGGATATTCAAAAGCTGAATGAAATTGGAAAAAAAGTGAAGCAACTGTTCCCCGCTTGGACTGTAACATCGTGTACCTTTCACATCCAAAATAATAATTAGATCTCCAACGATCTTTACGAGGAGCATCACCAATATATTGTTGCTTTGTGCATTCCCTACTGGAATACTTTTCTGTGGAAGTACTTTACCTTTCTGAGATGTCCCTTCCGGCGTCACTAGTCGCTGCCTTTTATCCTGGTTTAGTTTGTTTCATGACTCCGATTCAAACCCATAGGCCTAATTTTCATTTTGTTACTTTATTTTAGGAAATCTTTTGGATATTTATAGTTGAAAAATTTCTGAATCTCCCAAAAAATGTTCACATGCATTCCAACAATGTTTGTAATATCGCTAGTTAGTAGGAAATAATTTACTTTATGCAACTCGCAAACAATACCTACATGTTGCCAATCTTCTGATGTACCCACAGCAATAAATTTGTTTTGGCAAAAGAGATTAGAGAATTTGTTTTCCTCATGGAAGGAGCCTGGGACCAAGAGTGTTACCATGGCAACATCACTCACATAAATGATGTGTATTTTCCTTATGATCATACATGTGCAAAGTTTCAATTGTATGAAGACTGCAAAGCTTATCGGACGGCTTACGATGTTATTTACTGTACCCTATATTTCGGTTCGGCAAAACGAACCTTCGGGGATTATCTGAGCTATACTTAGCTCATTGGTTATATGAGCTATACTTAGCTCATATAACGCCTGAAGAACTTTCGTTCTGCCGAACCGAAACCTAGGATACAATAAATAATATCATATAGCCGTCCGACCAGCCTTGCAGTCTTCATATATTTCAATCCTTCTACTGATCCTTATCTACACAAATCAGGCAACATTTTTGTTTGTAACATTGCTCCTTGTAGCCTTTATTAAAGTTTCAATTGTTTTACCTTTCATATACACTTTACTATATTACTAGTATACAAGTATTTCACAAGTTTTCAAAGTGCAATTGGTTGACAGACGGAAATTGTAATTTTATGTTCAGGGTGAAAGAGGTCTGGTGCCAAGAGTGTTACCATGGCAACGTCGTTAAAAGTCGTTGCGTGTAACATCACCTTAAAGCGTAAAATGTCGGGGTTTCACGTTTTTTGCAGACAACGGTTGAAATGTAGGCAACTGCGTGCGTTTTCACGTGCAGTTATTGTAAGTTCCCCAGTAACAAACGGGAAACGCCATCCTTGGTCATTTCGAAAAAAATAAAGATGATCCCAAAGGCACGTGGAAAATAATAAATAGCCTAGTGGGGCGGCAAACGGAATATCGAGTTATCAATGAAATCAAATACAACAATGAATCGTTTAGAACTCCTGCTGAAATCGCCGAACTCTTTAACCTGACCACTTTGTTGAAATTGGTTCCAAACTCGCTGAAAATATTGAGCCAAGCGAATCACGGTTTAAAGACTACGTTAAGCAAGCAACATCTACATTCGAGTTTAGCTTAACAAACGAACCAAAAGTATTTAAGCTAATTGAAAAGCTATCATCTGCAAAGGCAACGGGCTTAGATAGAATATCTGCAAAAAATTAAAGGCAGTCATTTCCAGTCATTTCCAGCTCCCTTGCCTTTCTGATAAATGTAGTTATCGAAACCGGAAAAATTCCGTCTGAGTGGAAGAAAGCACGAGTTAGCCCACTACACAAAAACGGATAAAAAAGCGATTTGGATAACTACAGACCAATTTCAATCCTTCCAGTTGTTAGCAAAATATTTGAGCGAATACTTTACGATCAACTATATAACTATCTTTCTAAAGAAAATTTATTAACAAACAAGCAGTTTGGCTTCAGGCGATTGCACTCAACAATGACTGCTTTGTTAAATTCCACTAATTCGTGGCTGGTAAACATGGATCGGGGTCTCTTTAATATTGTTATTTTACTTGACTTAAAGAAGGCCTTCGATACGGTTGACCATGGTTTATTACTAGACAAATTAAAACTCTATGGAATAAACCATAGCTCAATAAGCCTATTAGAATCCTATTTATCTGAAAGAATGCAGTCATGTTCAGTGCAAAATGCTAAATCAAGTGAACGATTAATCACATGTGGAATTCCACATAGTACTATATTAGGCCCTTTGTTATTCCTCATTTATATATATGATTTGCCAAATTGCTTGAAATCATCGACACCATGCCTATTCGCTGATGACACAAATTTGACAGTTAGTGGCTCAAATCTAGTTGATGTTGAATCAAGAGCAAACCGTGAACTCAGAAACATCAGCCATTGGCTCAGAGCAAACAAGTTACATTTAAATGTTGCAAAAACTGAGTTTATCATGATTGGCTCGAGCCAACGCATATCTAATTTAGGCGAAACACCTATATTAAGAATTGGAAATGAGTTAGTAAAAAGAGTGCAACAGAGCAAAACAATTGGTGTCATTTTAGATGAAAATCTAAAATGGAATGAACATACAAGTTACATCACAAAAAATATAGTTTCTGGCCAGGGGCTCTAAAAAGGGCTAGACCATTTGTATCCCAAACCATACTTATGAAAAATTACGACTCTTTAATTCAAACACACTTGGATTATTGTTGTGAAGTTTGGGATACACTTGGTAAAGTGCAATCAGACAAATTCCAAATTCTCCAAAACAGAGCCGCTAGAATAATGCTCGGCGCAGATTATAATACCAGTTCTGGTAAAGTGTTACCAATTCTAGGCTGGGATAAACTCGATGAGCGAAGAGCAAAAAGGAAAGCGATAACTATGCATAAAATAATAAATAATCTAGCACCTGTTACCCTTTCTGAGCTGTATACAACGGTTGGAAGTTCAACGTGTTATAATCTAAGAGGCGCCGATACCAAACTTCGGCTCCCACAGCCCCAAACCGAATATTTAAAGTGCCCCTAAACCCTTTTGCAATTTATATATATATCAAACTTTGAAAGGTTTTGAGTACTTCTGCAAATAATTTTTTGGCTTACAGAGAATACTCTATGTTCTAGGCTTGTTTGAAATGGTGAAAATGTGACCTCTCCTGACCCATGACCGTGTAAGAAAAAGCCTGGGTCGATTCCCTATCTTACGTCACCTCATTAATGCATTATTGTCCATGACGCCTTTCTATCACAACAGCATCGATATATAGAGAACATACTGTCAGTCTGTGAGATTTTAGTAAAGAAAACAGCTATTTTAGACAAAATGCGAAATATTTATTCAAGTTATTGCAAAGTCGAATGAATTGGATGACGTAAGATAGGGAATCGACCCAGTCTTTTTCTTACAAGGTCATGGGTCAGGAAAGGTCAAATTTTCACCATTTCAAACAAGCATAAAACGTAGTGTATTCTCTGTAAGCCAAAAATTTCTTCGCAGAAGTATTCAAAGCCTTTCAAAGTTTCATATATATAAACGTTGCAAAAGGGTTTTGGGGCACTTTTAAAAAGAAAAGCATTTCATACGACGGCGCGAAGCTGTGGAACGAATTACCACCACAGCTTCGCGGAATGAAGTCTCTTGTTTCATTTAAGAAACAAATTGCACAAACCACCATGCTTGGTGACCGCTGAATTAATGATAATCAAAATATTTTAATTGGATTTTATTATAAATTTTAGCATTTAGTATCACACAATTGTATGTATATTTAGATTAGCATTAGATTAGATTAGCATATTTTAATTAGGCACGGCTCTTATTGAAATCAGTTTTATTAATGTTACTGTTAAGATTCCGTGGATAAATAATAAAGATTGATTGATTTGATTGGCTTTCAAATGAGATGAACTTAATTTTCAATTCGTATACACTTTAAACACCGACAGAAGCCTACGACCATCTTCATCAGAGTTAATTTTAAATTCCTTGTAATGCCGTGTCAGTCATTACTGTCTCAGGAGTTGTTTGTCATCGATTTTGTTGATAATTTGTCTCCTGCATTGAAGTCTTCTTTGGTTATCAGCTAGTTTCTGTAGAAATTATTTGCCGGTGATATTTTATCATATATATTCAAATTTGGAGTCACTTTCTCTGGTAAAAGGGCTGTGTTACGGTGAGAGGCCTTTATAATTGCAGTCCGGACCAGATACGGTTATTTTAGTTATTTTCATATGAACTGACGAACCTCGCACACATGTGGGATGGTAAAAACCAAATCTACGAAAACATCTATATCTAAATGAAATTGACCGAACTCCTGTCAGGACCAGTCTGAGTTCATTGCCCAGCGAAGCTAAGGTATCAAAACCACAAGTGTGGTTAACAGAAAAATAATCGCGAATAGAACTAAGAATACTAAGTCGAGGCGGTGGGCGATTTTGATCCAACATTCTCTCCATGCTGCGCGATCGCTTTCACTCTCCATTTCTTGGCTTGGTTTACTCTTACCCGTGCTTTCAGGTTTCCGATTAACTTCCTCACCATAAACGGACGTCACAGCCACGACGGCGTTCTTACTGAACGTCTTCTGCTTCTTACAGCCACCGAACCACATAAGGTACTTGGGTGGCTTACCCCTGGCGTAGGTACACCTCAAGGTAACCCCCGTTGCTGCAATACAAAGACCAACCTCAACCATGGTACTCATGTAGTACACCCCAAGCAAAGGGATATAGTCTGATGTCTCGGGGAGAATGTCCGCCACGAGCAGGAGATACACGCTCATGGCGAGAAGAATCGTTACACAGAGACCAATTCTCTCACCGCAATTAGGAGGAAGATAAAAGTTCACAAGAGAAAGGGAGGCGATAATTACGCAGGGGATAATCAGGTAGAGTATGTGGTAGCTTGGTTTCCTTTTAAGAATAAAGGTGTAAGTGACATCGGAGAACGGGTGAACGCAGCAAGCGTATTTCAGTTTTTGCCGTTTGATTGTTATCGCTTCTAACTTCCAGTCACCATTTGGAACGAATTTTTCTAAAATACAAGAATGACAAAAACAATTGTTAGGTTTCTAACGGAAGTGGTGTATCATTTGTGTTGATAATCAACAGAGCTGAGGTTAGAATGTTTGTAAACAGTTCCTTTATTGATAAGATGCGAGCTCACCTGCAATCGTGTGTTGTAGATCCAATTGTATCATCTGTAACATTCTGTCGTCATAGGTCCACAATCCGAAAGTCATTTCACATGTCTGTCTGTCGAATGGGAAGTGGGTGATATCCATGCTGCAGGAACTCTTGAAAGTGGCAGGGGACATCCATGAACACTGACCACTGCTTTCAACGATAATGAAGGTCTTGAACTTCTCGGTGAACCCAGAGAGGGAGACGGCTGTGTCGCCACTGTAATAACATCAATCAAAAACACACAAGTCAAGGTACGCGAGTAACACATGCTTTCGCGGTATTACGATAGTTTACCGTAGTATGCAGGGCTCGAAATTGCGCCCGATACGGGCGTAAATACGCCTAGACTTTTTCGTTTTATGCCTAACGTTTTCCACTTAGGCGTAAACTTACGCCTAGATCCTCTTACAAAGGTAAAAATTATCGGAAGACAAGTCTTATTTCCAAATCTCTAAAACTATCTGATTTTTTTGAAAAAAATACTACCATTTGCAAGCAAGTGTTTAGTGTAAGCTTTTTTGTCTGTTGTTTCAAGTTTGAAACGCATAGTTTACTAATTACGCGGCGACGTTTGGCGTGTGAAGTCTGAACTTTAAACCGCAAAATGTCAAAGTTTGACAGCTCCTATCTATAGGTTTTGGAGTGTAGGTTTTTGTCGAGGGTCGAGGGTCGAGGGTAAAAAGTCGAGGGTCGAGTGTAAAAAGTCGAGGGTCGAGGGTAAAAAGTCGAGGGTCCAAAAATATTGCTTAAATCTATCTATACACTGCTCTCTTCACAAGAAAGTCGAGAAACTATCCTGGTTAACTAATCTCAAGTCATCCAAACAGCCAGAAAGACTGCAGAGCTACCGAATTCCAGAGTGCGAACGAGTTTGCCGATGTCAATCAAAGTCCATGAAGTGAATTCCCGACGCCAACGTTATTGTTGCAGGATTTGCTATTTTTCTGCTCAGACGATTCATAAGTAAATCCCACTCAAGTCGCATGAAAAGGATGAAGATACTCCTACTGCAAAGAAGGCGGAGAAACCGCTTAGCTGCTGTTGTTTCAAATGCCGCCAGAGGCCGGGCACTGACATGTCCCACGGATTTGAAAAGCTTGCGAAGCGGAGACGGGCGGGCATTGATGACGAATAACTCGCAAAATTATTTACCGGTAAACTTATTTGTCATAAAAATTTACGCAAATTTTTGGACCCTCGACATTTTACCCTCGACCCTCGACTTTTTACACTCGACTCTCGACTTTTTACCCTCGACTCTCGACTTTTTACCCTCGACTCTCGACTTTTTACCCTCGACCCTCGACTTTTACACTCGACCCTCGACCCTCGACAAAAACCTACACTCTAGGTTTTGTCATGCAAAACATAGCCTTTTGTCATGCAAAACAACTTGTTTCACGCGGGAAAATAGTTTACATTACATTACGCCTAAAAAAATTTAAGCTAAGCTAAAATTACGCCTTTTTTTTCTTAATTTCGAGCCCTGGTATGTCCTCTTATTTACTACGTTTTGCGTCCAAGTCCCACGATAAATTATCTCATGTAGCAGAACGTTTAGTATTTTTCATTCTTGCCTGTGAATAGGCTTTCAAGGGAAGGGAGGGGGAGGAGAAGGGAGGTTTGCTTTTCCCGTCCCCTCCCCTCAGCGTCATACTCACTTGTTGTAGAGCACGACGTCGGGTACCCACACATCAGAGGGAGTAAGATGAAGGCTGTGGATTCCACCGTACTTACTTTCATTCCATGCCAAGAATGGGTTTCTCCATTTCTGGAATAGAAAACAAGAATCGGTCTGTGATTCTGTAAACTTGATTGCTTTTCCATGAAAGTTCGCACTGCGTATTTTCCCACAATGGTTTACTTATGTATAAGAAACGTTTGTTTTTGTGCACAGTTTTTGTGCAGCATGGTAGCCAAATACGACTCTATTTAAAGTGTCCCTAACCCTATTTTAGTTTCATTCATTTTCAAGATCTAGATGAAAAATGAGGACAAATGAAAAAGGAAAAAATATATATCGGTATACTCCCTGATTTTTAAATCGTGATTAAAGTCCCGCGTATTTTGTTTCACGACCGCGCAGTTTGAGATCTTGGTCGAGTGACGTAAGATCAGGCAAAAAGCCATTGCTCACCAGCACTTGTTGTAAGTTCTATTGTTTTGGATTCCTGACTACGTCACACACAATGCATGATGTACGAGACCCATGCTTCTAATTAGTATAATGTGGCTCGGTCGTGAAAAGAGCTTGGTCGCCTTTCGCCATTTTTAACAAACTTCAACAGGTTGTAGCCAATCAAGGATTCAAGGGAAAACAAAAACGTTTTTTTCGCATGCAGAATTACTCTAAATATTATTCGAATTTATATGAAGAAATAAAAACGTAAGGTGGGGAACACTTTAAAATGTATATAAGGTCAAATATTTTTATCATTAATATCGATTCTACATCAAGTGAATAGTAGAATAGTTCTCGATTTGAGTGTTGCAGCCATGCGTTATAGAGGTTTATATTTATAATATATTCAAGCCGGTGACGTAAAACCGGCCTTCATTTATTATACAAAAACATACTGGTAGAGTTAAGTGACCTTTTGTAAACATCTATGTTATATTTGAAGCTTATGTTAGTAATTTTCCCAAATATTTTGTCAAAATCAGAAAACGGTTTCAATCAGAAAGAAAAAGAAATGACAGTAAATTTCCGAATTCACGTCAAATTTACGTCACACATTAGCATAGTAGAAAAGGAAATAGAAACCTCTATAACTCATAGACTTAACACTCAAATTAAGAAATATGCTGCTATTCAACTATTCAACTATTCACATGATGCAGAATCAATATTGCTGATAAAAAAATTGACCTGATATACACTTTAATTCTGATGTTACGTACTGTTTAAAACACGAACAGCAGTGTTTTATCAATTTTTAGACTTGATAAAACACGTGCTGTGAGTGTTTTAAACGGCTTCAAAAACGCTTTAAGAATGCAATGAAAGAAAGACGCACATCTCAAGGGAATGGTTACTTAATGAACCATTGAACCTTTGTATTCACAACGCCATGCAAAATATTCGAGTAATCACTGCCTGCAATTACGAACATCTCAACGGAATGACATGAAGAAATTACCATACTATGTTGTATGTTTGGATGGCTTCAAGCGGACGTTTCGCAATGCTGAAAGCATTGTGTGGCAAAGAACAAGCTAGTACTTGCACTTGAAGGATTTGGTGTCGTGGTTTACCTCGATAAAGTTCAAGACTTGGAAAGCGATGTGACTGACATGACGGCAGACTCTAAATTTTTGACTCCGGCAGAAAATATGTAAGTTTAATGCACGTTTTTATAATTTTACGGCTTTGAGTTTGGTTTAATAATTGGAACTAAATAGTGGCTCGGTAAACAAGTAATGGTAGTTGGATAACTTCATTTTAAAAATATTATCTGTGTATCTCGGTAGTCTGCTGATATTAGTAAATTTAGTGCAAAATTTATTATCTAGGTACCTTATGTTCCGTGTACTTTTTGCTATCTTTGGGTCTTTATCAGTGAATTCTTAATTAGGATGAAACTTTATATAAAATTTCATGTTCATTAATATTCTTTATATAAAACGTTCATCCTAATTAGCAATTCAGTGAGAAAGCTGAAACATCAATAGAAATTCCATTGTCTCAATCATTAACCCCGTTTCCCTCTGGGACAGAATTCAAATCCCTCCGCGGGCCTTTTAGAATGATGAGATTTTATCAGGTATAAAGGAGCATGCACGTGACTGATTTGCTTCATCTGATTGGACAAAATGCTCATTAATTATTCATGAGTTTTTGAATCTCAAATAGAGTGTTGTACTTACCATATTAGCCAAATTTAGTATGTTATGAAATTGTGCTTTAATAACATTGCTTTTCTTAATTTCCACAAGTTGGAAACATTAGCGATACGCCCCTAATTAATAATTAATTTTTAATTATCTGAATTCTAACGGGACCTGAAACAAACATAGGGGCTAATCAAAGTTAGGACCCGGCTAATCCACAGATCGAATAGACAGTACGGTTCATGCGCAGTTGTACATGTCCTTTGTTTATCTGGTGGCCCGCCAGTTGAAACAGAAGACTTGAACAACTGCGCATGAACCGTAAACTGGTCTCAGTATTGGAATTGAACATGTTGGTTTTTGCGGAGAAAGGAAAACCGGAGAACACAGAGAAAAACCCTTGGAACAAGGTGAGATACCAACAAACTCAACTCAACTCCACGATCGAGAATCGAACCCAGGCCACACTAAGAGGTAAGAGGCGAAGCCTAAAAAAAGCATGACGTCATGCCTGATGCAGCTGAAGGCTGTTGGCTGTGAAATCCTATAATTGTGATTGGATAACGTTTTGATAAATGTTTATTTGGAGTCTGTAGAGGAAAAGTCAGCTTACTTGTTAATTTACTTATTGGAGAAAATTCCTAGCACTTAGAGTTCTAAGCATTTTTCTGAAGAAAGATAATACAATGCTGTCTAGAATATCAATAAATATTTCAGCTTCTCACTTGTGTGATCCATACGTCTGTCACAAGAAGTTGATGTTTTGAGTTCTGGAGAAGTAAGGGAAAAACGGCATTATTTCAGAGGTATGAAGAAATTTGGGAGCAACTTATCGAGATTTATATAATGGAAATGAAAAAAGTTTAAGAAAATCTCAATTTCGCTACTTTGAAATCATGTCCGTGTTTACAATAGTGTCATACATGGGTAACAGCCAATCAGAACACGCGTACCATAAATTGAATCTATTCCATAAACTCTGATAAACATGCTATTTTAGCCAATTAGAGCGCGCGTATACTATGGAATCTATTTCATAAACTTTGATAAGCTATTTTAGCCAATCAATTCTTCGTGGCTATATTTTAAACAATGACATCTTGATGATGTTCCTTAATTTGAGAAAGACGTGGATCGAGGGAAATTTGTTGGCATCGTAAATGAGGCATTTTACTGATTGTAAAGTTCTTAACGAGAAGAAATAAAATTGAGGTAGCTATGGATGTGAGTCGTAAGCAGAACTGAAGTTCACAAGGAAAATCACAGGAGTGTCTTTACCAGTTCGACGAGTTTACTGAGTCTTAGCCCAAAGGACACGTTCACGGGTTTCGTGGGGTTCTTCACGGGTCGCACAGCCTTGTCGTAGTGTTTGGCACCAAAAAGTTCATCACGGAGAGTCTTCTCAAATGAACTATTTGTGGCAATCACGTGACCTATGAGAAAGTTAACAAAGGGTCAGATTACATGAGGCCTCATTTCCTGTAAAATTTAAGTTTATGTCCATAATTTTGTATCGTATTTGTCGGATACAAAATAAACTTGTTGTTGTTGTTGAGGCGATCTACCCGGTTTGGATCGGAGAGGCCGGGCCAGCCCAGCAAACCAGACTAGCCCGCCCCATGTAATCGCGATGACTGGGCTAGCCCGGCTTGGCAAGCCGAAGCCATTTTGTAAACAAAGGCAGATAAATTGAGTTGCTAAATTCGTGAAATAGTAAATATTTAATATAAACCAAAATCTATTGCTCTCTTTTATTCCATTTTGGCTATTTGATACTAACTATTAAATTATGTTTCACGGTTAAGTAGAACCACACTAATTTAGATTCCAATGTAAAAATAGAAAGACTCGTTCGGTAAATTTAGAAACTGCTAAAATAACACGGTAAAAATAACTAAATCACGACGAATAAGCGCTGAACATGATTGACCTAAATGAACTGAGTGTTACTATGGTAAAAACTAGGTAGAAACTAGATAAAAACTTGGAAATACTAATAACAAAACTCTTTGAAGGATATTGTTTCAACAGTTAAGTTAACGAGATCTGTTTTGTTCTATCGCCTCACTGGTTAGCTCAGTTGGTAGAGCGTGGTCCGTAGAGTGCGGGAGGCAGGAGATTCGAAACCCGGGCGCGTCCTTGGGCAGTGACGTATATTAAGCTGTTGGCCTTGTCTCCGTCCTCTTCTACTCAATGGCGTGGACCTGTTGTGCTAATTCTTATAATTCGTGAGAATATAGGGGATAGGAGATTGACTCCCGACACAACAGCCTGGTATTCGTCACTCATGATTATAAACTGCACGAAAGTACATTTCGCCACAATAGCAGTCCGTATCGGACTCGTATGCTATTTCCGTTAACCTGTACCATAATTTTAGTATCTTTTTCTTCCTATGGACCATTTGCACGTGACGTCATAGCCGCCATGTTGGTGTACAGTTAACAATAGATTCTTCGTTAGCTTCTTTTGTTCTGTACACCAACATGGCCGCCATGCCCTTTGTCATTTGAATCTATGGGGATTGAGTGCAAACCATCTATTGAAAAATCTTATCTGTGCTGGTGCCAATAAACATTGTTGTATCACAAGAATAACCTTGTGAAGCGCATTTGAATTAGATTTTTATTCAATAGCAAAAGCCTTATTAAAGAAATAGGTCTTCGACTGTTTCTTGAAAGATTCAATGCTTACGATGACTATTGCAGAGGTTCAGGAATGTTGGCTGAAATATTCACACCACATAACAGTCTTCTGTCATGCGTTGCATTCCTTCGTCCATAGATTATATTCGCAGTAGCAACTCGCATATGTTTATGTATGACAGTGAAGTCTTCACTATTAATGTTATACGTTCATTGGCTCTGAGACTATCCCTGGCCGGCGGATCATCGATGGACCACAAAGTCAACTTGGCTTTATGCTAATACCACACAAAACTGTGTCAAAGCAAGTGGCGTTTGTTGCTGTGTACATTTGAGGTCTGATCCGGCAACCAAACAAGACAGCCATTGACAGGACTTGTGCAAATATAGCATTCTTGAACGTCAATTTTACTACAGGGAAACCTACAGATATTCTTAATAACTCAGTGAAAGTAATTGAAGTTCAGTTTCAATCGTGAAACAATCTGACTTACCTTTGAATGCCAGAAAAGCCAGAATAAGAATATTGAATGCCTTCTTTTGAGCGTTCATCCTTAAGAGCTTGACGACACCTTATTTCTCTCTCAAGTTTGGTAAGAATTTGAACGAAATGGGTCACCTGTGTTTCAAAGAAAAGTGCCGATTACGATTTGAGATTTTATATATATTATGCAGTCAAACTGAACGACCTCTTTTCACCTACCTGTTAATTACTTTTGCGGCTTTTGAACATATTCTCATGGGAAATGGCATTACTCATAAATGCATACGGTTTACTGGCATTTGAGTAGAGTCTATTCAACTGACACGTTTGTTTATTGACAGCACAGACTCCGCCATCAAAATAGCAACCAGATATCAAGCTTAAAAAGTGTTATCTAAGACAATATCTAACGATATTTTATGAACTGAACCATATTAATTACTGGCGTCTTACGAACTTTTATCTCCAAAAGATCTACTTTTAAGTTTATTTTGCAGGAAATGAAAAGTTCAAGTACTGTCACTGGAACAACAGCCAATACCAATTTGTCACTTTTACTCAAATCACGAAGTAAAGCCGGTTAAGCTTTAAAATTACCTACAACGGTGTGCTACTGAATTCGAAATGTGACTTACATTTGAAGTTTATTCATAACTGAAACTATTCTTGATAAATTTCTCTAAGTACACTCGGTTGATTGATGACGCTTGTCCTTATTTAGCAAGAACTGACCTACATTCTGATTACAATTATGTTTATTCGTCGTCGCAGTGCTTCATAGATACTTGTACGAAGTTTTATACTTGCACGACATTTGATACTTGCATATTTTTATCCTTCCATTGCAAGATGGAAGGATACAATTCCAGCAATGCCCATCTCCCCCCCCCCCCCCCCTCCGGGCATTAGCCATTTTCGGTTTTTCAAATTCCCCACGGTGGGGACAAGCAAGGTGTTCAAATGCCCCACAGTGGAGCCAAAGAAGTAAGGAAAATGCCCCACCCCCGGGCACATGGGGGCCCAAGTTTAATTCCATGCAAATACACAAGGCGCAGAGCCAATCCATTCATCAACCCCGTGACCAGGTTCTTCTCGGTCAGATCCAAGATGGCGGCTAGTAGCCGCCATCTTGGATCTGACCGAGAAGCCCCTGGTCACGGGGTTGCCCATTCATATCATTGATAGTTTCGTTCGTTTTCGTGTCCTAGCTAGCTAGCATATACGAATAACGTGGATAAGACGGTATAAACTGCATGTTTCTAGGTTTAGAGAAATAGATAATTACTCCGGCTGCCTGTGGATACTACATGTACAACAACTCAGATTTATTATTTTTTTACTTGATACAGTATGGCGTCGTTACCACGAGACCAGTGACTCTTTCCCAGAATTCTTTTCGGCAGTGTCAAATGCCCCACCATTCGCCCCGGGGTAGAATAGTACCCGACCCCCGGGTCGATATAAGTTTACAAATGCCCCACCCCCGGGATCTCAAAATATGCAGATGCCCCTTGCACGAAGTTTTCTTATACTTGCACATTTTTTAAATATATATATATATTTTCACGACTTATACTTACTCGTTTTCCTCCTATGTTTATTTAATTGTTGTTTTCTTAACTTGCACAGTTTTCATACCTAGAGTTGCTAGACGTTTTATACTTGCATGAATTTTTTTTTATACTTGCACGACATTTGATACTTGCATATATGATATTTCATTTGCAAGATGTTTTATATACTTGCACTTGCATATTGTTATATACTTTAGTTGCAAAATGTTTGAAATTTTTGAAATTTACAAGCTCTTAAACGCTATTTCCAGCGTATAGCGTATTCGCCGTGCTCACGGCTCAAGGGTTAGAGTTGAGTTTCTAATAAAAGTTATATGCCCCTGAGTACGCATGCGCGTATTCGACAAATGTTGAATGACTCGCAGTCAAACGGTTTCAACAAAATTCAACGTTTCCGAAAACAATAGAAGGTAATTAAATGTTGGAGAGATGTTGAATCAATCAACAAAGTTAAAACTCTATTCAACATGCTCTCAACATCTTTCAACATCAAACCGTCTTGGTTTCAACAAATGTTGTAATGTCGAGTAAATACGTCCGTAGTCATCGTCTCCAGCGGTAATTCTTGAATGCTTTTTTTTTAACAAATAAATATTCTCTATGTTTTATTAATTGTTTCGAATTAGGATAAAAAAAAGCAACGAGGAATGGTTACATTAATATGTTCTCATAAAAAGCACTGAAGACGGTTTCTGCGAAGAAAAATGACATTAATTGGTAAAACTGGGATAGGAAAAGCAAGAAAGATTAATCCTTTTTGTTCTTCTCGGAACATTAAGTCAGGAAAATGTTTGCCACTGTACGAGGAGTCAAAATGTCGAAAAATGGCTGCCGTCTCAAAGATGAATGAAGGCACAATTTTTTTCATGTTTAGAATTAATAATCAGTTAGTTAATTTTCGATCACGACTGTCACGAAAGTTTCTGATTTCAGACAATAAGCCATTGGCTGTTCGTTCAGGTTATCCTTTCATGTTGTCAGCGGGGTACATCGCCCTGCGGCTTTCAAATCGTTTTGTGACGTGTTGAATAATAATTTACAAACGATGATGGTTCTAGAAATATGAAATAAAGAACCTTCTTGATGTGAAAACTGCTAAAGAATTCTTCAGAATCAGTCCTACAATTGGCTACTCGTGATCTTGTTTAATTCAACAATACTTTCTATACGCATTTTATTGACCGATTTTTAAGCTTTTAATTGTGAAATTTGAACGTAGGAACTACAGATGCCCTTCATTTTATGTAAATACGGATGTTTATAGTTTATTACTGGTGGATTTGCTGTGAAACATAGAAAAGGAAACTTCGCGATGGTTCTATCCATAGGCAATCGAATGAATGAGAAAATCGTATTTGCGCACGCGGCTGTGTTGACGCCGTTACCATAGAACGGGGCTCAAAAATCCCGAATCCGCCAAGAAGAGGTTGAAACCACGTTCTGATTTATGACCTGAAACATTTTAATTCAGTCAGCCGAATTGTATTACTGATTTAGGGACAATCATATGCCGCAAAAATAGCTGCGACTTTGTTGCTTCATGAGCAAGAGTGTGTCAGCCTTGATGATGGAACTGCGGAACATTTGAGTTTTTTTCTTGCCTTCAGTAAACCAAGCAATGTCCATTGTAGCCGAAGGTAAGGGGATAGTTCCCAATGGAAAGGAAACATATACATTTCTTATAAACAACTTTGTTATTTTCACTCTGATATCTAATTTTCAATCAAGTTAAAATTGATCGCAGTTAAAGTAAGTAATTAAACGTTATGCTTGGCAATTGCCACAGCTGCATTTTTCCATGTAATTCGGCATATTTTTACAGTATTTTATCAAGATTATTGTAACAGGTAGTTTAAGTAAAGTTTTTGCTTGAGCACAATAGGCCGCGGAAGAGTTTGCCAGCTGGTTTAGGATAGAACTATTGAATTTTCAGCCATAAACACTCGGGATCACTTGAAGTTACCGAGTAGAAAGTGCTGCCTTTGTGAAACAATCTCGTTTCCGAACTGCAAATTGGTTAGACCTTCGCGTCTTCTCGGATAAGGACGTTAAATCGCCGGATCGATAGGCATGCACCTCGTGCGGGCCCTCAATTTTATCAGTTACACTGATTGACCTGTGCTTCAAATAAAAATGAAAGTTGCTTTTTTTTTTTTTTACCTTTTATATCAATTCATTGCTTTGAGGTAAAAAATAAAAAGGCCACATTTTAGGGATTTTTATTTTATGATTTGGATAGCATCATACTTCGATTAGGGTTTCAGTAAATAGACCTGACAACATCTACTCAGCCACTTTTACCACAAGTGTTCCTCCATATTTGCTCTCTGAGAACATTAAAGGTGTATCGCCTTTTGGTTGTTCATGAAAAATTTGAGGAGTCACTTTTAACCCTACATAGACTCTGCTAAACAAGACACTAAACAAACGTAGTCAAGACATTTAGTTTGACATGTCACCGAGAGCCGAAGTTTACGATTCAGTACGACAGCATAACTTTGTATTTATTGTGTAACATTCAGAAAATCAATGCTATGCGCTCTCTCGACTATAAAGAGATCAATTTGCTGAGTTGTATTTTAATTAGCAGATCTATAACTTGGTTCGAGTACACTGGAATGACAGTTTAGATAAGCTAGTTCTGGATTCTACTTGATTCCAATCTTACCTCTCTTAGTATATATTTAAGTTAGTTGCTATTATTCGTTGTATATAAATTTTAATTCAAATATCGATTTTTGTTAGTCTGTTTTCGTTACCATGGGAACAGTCTCGTGCTACGGTACAATCCTACTAGAAAGAGTTCCTTCCGGAAAAGGCGGTAAACTAAACACAAAGGGAGTTTATAGTATAGACTTATTTCAGTGTTTCTACACGGCCAAAGTACGTACGGTGAGCAAAGTAATACCACTAGTGACAATAATAGTGACGATTAAAACATATCTATAGGTGTGCCTCGAGAGTTCTTTGGTTCTCGATCTAACAGACAGAGCCTAAATTGTTTGAAAACATCGGTTTGAGTTAACGTCTATTATTATAATAGTGGATCTATAATTTGGTTCGAGTACTGTACTGGAATGACAGTTTAGATAAGTTTGTTCTGGACAGGATTAGCATGCAGGGAAGAAATATGTTTTTCGGTCCAGATGTTACCGATACACGAATAGCGTTCCATAAATTTACAATTCTTATAAACTGAAGGAGTCGCGAAAGTTAGAGGTTCTAACAACCTGTTTATGCACAGTCACGGTTCTGAAGAATTTTGTTGTTGTATTATTCTTCAAATGTAAATCCAACCAGGTCAAGATACTCTAACCAGTAATTTAAAGGAAGGAGATTCAACGAGATGAGACGGACCCTATAACTAAGCCCTGAGATTTTACGAATAATCCTTGTAGCTCTACGTTGAACTGGCCGACTGAGGTTCCCAAGCTGACTTCAGCATTCTAGCCGGGACCTCGCGAGAGCTAAATATTATTGCATGTTAGTTTCTTATCCGTATACTATTACTTAAAGTGCCTAGCCCAATTATTGTTATCGTTAATGTCGATTTTACATCAAGTTAACAGAGTGAAAAGTAAAATATTTGAGTGTTGCGCAGTGAATGAGTTATAAAAAAAAATACATTTCGAACATGGTAATTAATATGTATGCTATACATGCATCAGGAGTTCCGGACTTCCGGTTGGATCACACTGCATTCTGGGTAGGTGGGCTCAGAAAAGTGGGCATCAACTTCCAGAGCGGCCATATTGGATTTGAGCGCAGTCAACTTGGAAACTTTATTAATCCCGTTCTAAAGCTTAAACATCGACTTAGAACTCCCAACTGAAGAATCTGTAAAGGTAAGATATTCCGTGTATTAGGTAGTAAGTTTTTGAACTTGCAAAGGAGCAAAAATTGACTGTACTCAAATCCAATATGGCCGATCTAGAAGTTGATGCCCAGTTTTCTGAGCCCACCTACCCAGAATGCAGTGTGATCCAACCGGAAGTCCGGAACTCCTGATGCATGTATAGAAGGCCGATTTACTGTCATTTCCTTCTCCTTGTGAATGAAACTATTTCTGATTTATACAAAATATTTGGTAAAATTACTGATATAAGGCCCAAATATGACGCCTTCTGTGACATCACATAATTAGCATATTGGAAATAGAAACCTCTATAACTCATAGACGCAACACTCAATTCAAGAAATGTTTTACTATTCATCTATTTACTTGATGTAGAATGGATTAAGCACTTAAAAATCTATTCGCTAATTAATTGTGGTGTTGTTTCAATGGTTCACCTCATTGGCTTAGACATCAAATCATGTCAAAATTCGAAGAAGAATATTATTTCCTCTTTATAGCTTTTTGCGTTCGACGAAGGAGGCCTGTGTGTGACGTGTTTGCCGGTAGCCAAAAAAAAGTTCAGTTTTTTCGTAGGCGTATTACAAAATGCCTCGATATCATGAACGGCCGGGGAACTGGTAACTATATACACGATGCTCGGAGAAACAAGCGCCTGTAGCATTCGACAAACTCTGATGTCCAAACTATATCAAGTCAAACATGGTCTGTTTTGTCGGCGCGGTCGTTGAACAGAGAACTGAATCGAATCAACTTGGCCATAATTTGTGCTGTCCAGATTCTGTTGGCTTGCTCGCTGTATTCGATTCTGCTTTTCGCTGTACATATACAGATACCAAAACTACAAACAGTAAGATGACCTGGCTGAAGAGAAATCTAGGTCTGAGTTTTCTAGATACCCGTAATCGCTGTATCTTGTGTGAGTTGCGACACTGTGTATACAAATATTCAACACTAACATATTCAGGCAGAGAGTTGATCTATAACAACATTTTGATATGCCAAGGAACTGGAAAATCAACACAGTACAAGGTGAGGGACATTTAAAGTACTTAGTCCATTGCTGTTAATCTACACTGAATTTCTGACCGACCTGAAACAAGGCTGATCACTGAAAGCCAGGACCCGGCTACCAACATTGACCATAATTTTTTCTGCAACTAAACAATGGCAGCCAACCTTGTTTTCACTTGAAAAATACTGTGAATGATCTAAGGAACTGCATGGGGTGTACTTTATACACATGCATATATATTTTATGTTCTACACTGGAATGTACTTAGTATTATGAATGCTAGGAACTGGAATGCAGTTTATACAATCTGAATAGCCATAGCTAGCTAATACGGTTGATTTGTGTTTTACACTAACTCCAATTATTTTGATTATTGCTGTACACTGTATACCACACAGAAAAATGTGCTATGAATGCTCAAATGAATGCCATAACCATATAAAACACACATGTATAAATATAGCCACTTAAGCATTGCATCCAATGATTTAATGTTACCATGACAAAGATAATTACAGTTTTATACCCAGATGCATTCCCTTGTATATTAACTTATAAGTCAAGACATCAAAATTTTCACATCAGTTAAAAACAAGCATTTTTGTTCAGGATTACTTACACCGTCAACATCATTGCAGCAATCTTTCAGCCTTTTGTGTTACCACAGTCCTCAGTTTCTCTTACAAAAATATGCAAAAAAGGATATGTTAGCTTCAATTTTCCTAACACATCCAACCTCATATGACTTTACTACACAACAACTGTGGATAGATATTTCATTCTATTTATTAATTACTTTTTTGAAGGGGAAAGAAGGCTTTATCAACAACCCTTGGGAAGTGATACAGGTCATTCACTTACTACGTTCACGCAATCTCTTTTAACCCAGTGTACATTGTTTACTGGTTTTCACTTCCAAAAATAAGATGAACGCACTCTATAATCTATGATTACTCCTAGTTTAACAGATTTGATTACATCTAGTGAAAACACTTGACGAACATTCAACGTGGGGAACATTTTAAAATTGAAAGCCGTTTGTTGGTTATTGTTTTGGACTCTTCTGAATGGACGAAATGTTGTCGCACGAAATGAAAGTAGATTTAAAACGCAGTTTCATTGGATTTGACTTCAGAAATTTAGTATTTAAGGTTGATGTGTGCATGCTCAAATAAAACAGCAACACTTACCATTTACTGTGTTCGTGGAATCTGAGGTCTTAAGAAAGTTTAGACTGATTTTCAAGTGTTTTAGTGACGAGCTTTCATCAATGTTTAGTCGATTTGAAGACCTCGGAACCGAAAATGTACCGAAAAATTACTCAAAGGGGAGTCAAAGCTGCCGAGCCAAGGTTATATTATAGTTTGACATTGGGGATCGATTTTGCAGGTATTTGGAAACTCGACAAATGCAAAAGCTAATACATAATGGCTTGGAAGAGCACACCAAAATAACCAAGACTGCCAAGTTTTAGGGGCTATCTTTTTTCT
This sequence comes from Actinernus sp. WN-2022, assembly GCA_030867875.1. Classification (NCBI taxonomy): domain Eukaryota; kingdom Metazoa; phylum Cnidaria; class Anthozoa; order Actiniaria; family Actinernidae; genus Actinernus; species Actinernus sp. WN-2022. Next base: position 43,513,240 of record JAOWCC010001679.1, read on the forward strand.
TACAAAGTTACGAGCTAACAAAGTTCGAATATTTACAAACGTTTGCATCGGGTGTGTAAATTGATTCGAACTCAACTGTTAGTAACTTTGTCGGTATCTAAAATATCTGCTCAAAACTTTTGGTCATTTTAATACGCTCTCTTCATCATGTTATTAGTTTTTGTGTCCGATGATTTTTAATGATTTTTCAAATTACATGCAAAATCTCCATTAAGAAGCCCCAACATAGTTTGTCGTGCCTAGTTAGGCAGTTAAAACTCAGAACTTGTCTAAATCGCTCGGACCTTATACAGAGTTAAGTACAATATTTTTAGAATTGGACTCTTGGACTATCATTCTTAATTACAATTGTTTCTCGGTTAGTTGTATTCTTTATATTATTGCGCTTTTGTCTCAGGTTTCACTGTTGTAAACGGCCAATTGACAACAGCATATCTTTGTTAGATTCAGCTCACAGCGACATTGTTTTCTTTCTAGTTTACTTGTTACAGAAAAGGACGTTCCGAATCACAGTTGTGGTATTTTGTTTCCGCTTCTTTCGATTATAAAGCTTTTCTTCGAGATTTCGCTGGTCTCGGCAATATATCAGATCCGAAAAGCACACTGACAACTTGTGTTCTACCTGAAAGAAAATCTGACTGCCTTTTAAACATTTTAGCCTTTGTAAAAAGGGATAAAAACTGGTATTTAATCAATAGTATAATTATATAAAATAGAACATTACACGAGTGAGCGCAGCGAACAAGTCAAGATATTTCATCAACACAAAAACATAAAATTCGTACCACCACGCGGCCATGTAGTATATTCTATGTTATCAATAGGAGGCCAAAAATAACAGCAAATATAACTAAAAGGTACAACTATTATACAGTAAAATCCACATTACAGTAAACAGATCGCTTGGTAACTTCTGCTCTAATGTTCGGAATGTGTACGTGCCAAACATTTAAAAGAAAATCTGAAAATCGTATGATTTTTCGTGCCGGGACTAATTCGATTAAATTGTTAATATACGCGAACAATAGGCTTTTAAGGGCTCGGGAAAGAGGGCTATTTGTTCTATCATAATTTCCACAAATTGATTTGGAATTTGGCTGACAAGCACAGTACGGATGGAAGTGAGGTCCGTTACCTGTGGCGCGCGTGGGTGAGGACAAACTGACCGCACGCAAATCTTGACCGAAAACAAATACAGAGGAGCCGGCAAGCTGGCACATGACGCGAGCTTTACGGTTCCGTTGTCAAAAATCTCCACTTTGGAATAATTTTCAAAAAGGTGCGTTTTCGATGAAAACAATCAAAACATTTCATTTTTTACGTATGGACGGAATAAAGACCATTTGAAGCGCATTATAAACCCGCTCCGTTTTCATACGAAAACGTATACGTGTGAACCTTTGTTGGAGATGCAAATAAAAGCTGACACAAGTTGTCTTGGATATACAAAACCCGTTTATTAGAGAGTTTCGCAATTCAGTTGGAAAGATAACATACTAATACTTCTGCTAAATTTAAAGTCTTTATCTTTACTTTAATTGGTCTGTATGTCATAGTTTTGAAATCGCCTACTTACGACAATATACTGGAGTATAATGAATAATAAATGGTAACTAGTTCCTGTAAAAAAAACTAGGATACGTCTGTGTCGGCGGGGAATATAAACACTGGTATAATCAGGGAGGTGGTATAATCAACTGAAAGTCGATTAAGGTATGCTAACCGTAGTTAGGGAGGAAAGTTTCAGCTGACGTTTCGAGCATTAGCCCTTCCGTCGTCAGTGCAAACGAGTAACCTACCGTAATTGTACATCTTAGAATGTTGTTTGTCGTATTAAATGAGATAATATAATACTAATTCACTCTCTTATTCTCACTTAATAAGCCTTTGATTCCTTATTGCACTGCTCCAACAGCCTGTTACATCACTGTTTCAGTTCAATTACTTATAGTAGATTGGTAGATGTCTTGTGTTAGACCGGTTTTCAATTGAGTGTCGAAAAGTAATTGCTTTCGAATTTGATTGGTTTTTGCATCGTGATTGGTTGAAGTGAAACCAATCGTGAATTACTTCAGTTCGTGATTGGTTCATTGATGTTTTTACTTGCTCCCGTGATTGGCTAACTGGTTTTGGTTTTACCGCTCTATGTTGACTTGATTGTTAGTAAAAGAACAAGCATCAGCTTGTAAGATTTTAGTTTTTTTTTAACCGGCTAAAAGTCAAAATGTTTGTGGGATAAATTCGAGAATGTTACTTTTTCTTCCAAACGAATTCAAGAAAAATGTTTATTTAGTGCAGTTTTTCGTCTCATTAGTTTAATTGTTCATAAGAATTCGTAAGAAATGTCAGTTGAAATAGGAAATATGAAGATATTCAGCGTAGCACTTCTAGGCCGATAGGACTATGCAAGCTCGACCAGTCCTCCGATACAGCCATCAACTTTATTTATGACTGAGCCCTAAATCAACTTAAGATTTAAATTTTAAATTTTAAACTGTCATCTTCATTTTTACCGAAAGCAAAAGAGCATACAGTTTAGCTACCATCCCACTCAAAGTGCTAAAATAACCAGAAATCTTATTAACAGAGTTGTTTTTCATCTGACCGCTTTTCTCCGCAAGGTAAAAGATCGCACGTTTGGCGTGACGTAACAAAGTTATTAAAATTCGACTCGCTAAATGACATTTTAAATCCGGCCTAGACAGAAACTTATAAGAAACTTATAAGTACTGGCTTTTCTCGAGTAAACATTCCGTAGCTACGGCTGCACTCAAAGCCTATTCGAGATGTCACTTATGGTAATACCCTGTCGCTCTAGATAAAGCAAATGTCAAGAACTCATCGCCGCATATATAAATACGACATAGGCAACTTAGGAACTTTAGAGACTCTCGACTGTATTAATGATAATGACTTGATCAGATTACTGTGAGTTTAGACTGAAAAATAGAAGGAAAGCTTCAAGTGCTCAAGCTGAGAGGTTACGAACGCTTGGACGGTAGCTTTAATTGGAGGTAGGTCTCTTTACTATATTGATAGCTTCTCAAATGTTATCAAATGATTTGGTACAAAAGCACGCAAGTCTTGAATTTCTACCTATGTTTGATTTGTAACACTGACTGACCAAATACGACTGCACATCTATGTGAAATTCAAGTACCAAAAACTCAGTTTCTGCGCTGTGAAGAGCCGTTTTTTAGTCAAGAGCTCCCCTCGCTTTCTTTTCTTCTTCACTTGGTTGAACTTTTATGTAAGAAAGTTGATGAAAAAGTATTTAATTAAGTAGTTAATTACCAGTTCTTTAGAAAGCTTTGAACGCATAATTGTGGGGCAGTGATTGAATTTAAGCGGAGATCAAGTTTACTGAAACGTTTATTAGTTGATATACTCATGCACACGGAACTAATATGAACATGTAGAAGATCATTCCTAAGTCAGAATCTCGTCCTTTTGCCACAAAAGGGAAACTGATCGAAGAGTAATCGTCCACACACATGCCGAGAGAATGGAGGGTTTCCAATGTTTGCTCAGTGTTTCTAATTGAATTTGTAGCATAATGCTCTCTGATGAGTGGACAAAGATACCTTATAAATGCGATATCTTATAATACTGGAATTGAGACCAAATACGGAACTTTGTCAAAGTAGTTTACACTTTTTAGGTAAACAAGTTAGTAGCAAAGTTAAACGTTCATAAGAACTGAACAACATAGCACGGATCTGCTACTTTAAGTGTTATCACGTTATTTGAGTAATGTGATTTCCATGATAACTACGGAACACTTTGATAATCCGACAATTGAACTAACTAGTTTTACGCAAATGAGTACTTCAAGTTTACAACAATTTTCCTGCTAATGTATTGTTACTTTAATCCGACTTCATGGCAGGAAATTAAGCACCAATAGGCTTTTCTTTTTTGATTAAGTGTTTCTTTCTTTTCCTCGCCTACCAAACACCAATTAAAAGACAACTGCTTTATTTCTAAGGTCTTTAATAAGGACCAGGAGAGATTGAATTGCAGCAGAGTAGCTCAATGTCTTCATCTTACCTGTCGAAATTCACGTCAGAGAAAAATAAGTAAACAAGTTTTCGTTTACTCTCGTTTCACCATAGCGATGTGAACAAGTCTGGACAGCTTATTTGGACACAGCTTAGAGATAGGCAAACTTTATTACCAATAACTTTTAGTCCCTCCAACGTTTCTAAACACAGCATTAAATATTTAATTAGTAAGAAAAAGAGATAGAAAACTAGAAGGAACGTTCCTTTAGAATGCCGGCTTCTTTTCAAGAAAATATAGCATTCTTTCATGATTTGCCGCTTCCATCGAATGGTTTTTCATAGCGTTTCAGATTATCACTTCTAGTTTATCTGAAAGCAAATAAATTGAGCCGATTACAGTTGAATCAAAGCCTCTAATATGTTCAGTTGAATTCCAGTAACGTAACATTATTGAAAGAAAGATCGAGCTTATTGGAAAGCCAGGGCTATTCTGCCTAAGGATTACGGGATGACGTTATGATCAGCGAGATGACGAAAATCAAAAGTAGCGCACGTAATCTATGCTGTCGGTCTTATTGGCTTTAGTTTAGTGACGACTTCATTTTATTTCCTTATTTTTTATCCTTTGATCAAACCAAAAACAAAACCACAACAATGGCAGCCTGGAAATGATACCTTGTGAATGTTTTGGTATGTGGCAAATGCACATTCTAGCAACCCCCATATATAAGCCAGGGTATAGTTTCTAGCTGTTTTAGTCTGAAATAGAGATATAAATTTTACCTTTTTAGTCTGGAATAGTGTATGATTTTGACATGGAAGTATGACACCGCACTTGTTCATTGATTTCTCTTTTTTTTCCTTGTTATTTTGACATTGAGCGGCTATAATTGGATTTGATAACGTGATTAAAAGGCAACTTTAAGTGTTGTATGAAATAGCTAGCGTACAGATTTTCAGGGTTCAGGTCTGAAAATCTGAATAGAGTCAGGGTTTTGAGATTCGGGAAGCACATCCCCTAGCAATTTGGTTAGATCGATCCAGCTACCGTGAACTGATATCAAGTAGCTGCTCTAAATCTCTTTGTCTAAAGCAGTACGTATTCACGGCTTTCATCTACTCGAATCTTTTCCATCCGTTTTCAACATAGCCTCAAATTTTCTACAGTTTTCCCGGAAAGGATAAACACACTATTCCATTCATGCACAAATAGTTTTACTCACATTCGTGCAGTTATCCAACGTAGCTTGAGGCACAGTTATTTTACAACTACAATTCTATTGTTTATTTTGCTATGAAGCTAAAAGTCTCCACACCACATGTACACTTTAATAAACAAAGCAAAACATTGCCCTAGATTTAACCACCGATATCTGCTATTTTTGTATTAAATTAGTCCAACTTTGACTGGTACACTCGTATGTCTTTCCATATTATCATATTCTTGATTTACAAGAAGGATTATGATTGGTTTCCCCTTTGTAAACAAGAAATAAGTTTAGAAGCACGTATAAGTGACGTCCAATGACAATGGTTTCACTGAAATACATTACGTCAAGCGAGAAAAGCGACGAAAACATTGACGTCATTATTTAGATGCAGATACAGAAGATATGCCTCTGTAAGTACTATTTACAAAACAAGAGGCCCTGAGTGGCCTTAACTCGGGCCATCTATAGCATGTACTGCATGGAGTTCTAGCATAATTTTGTGTCAACATGGTTTGTGCTAGAGTAGCCAGAGAATTGGTTCTCTACTGATGCTCTTGTCTGTCAAATGTCAATGTGCAAATACCCCACGTATGCCGGGAGGGATTAGGTTAGGGTTTAGGGTTATGGTATGCTATGGTAATTATTGTAAAATTATCTTTTTAAATTATGGTAACACTAACATTATTTAGAACAAACAATCAATGTACAACGTTTGTACACGATCCAAATAAAACCCATCCGGTATGTATGTATGTTGTTGTTGCCGGGGGGATAGAGCCATAATACACACACAACACACACACGCATACATGCACATTTCATACATGTACATTTCAGCCACAATTTCCTTCAATTCTGTAGTTTAATATTACTTTCTTTTCAATATTATTGTTCCTTGAGGGTCGTTAGAATTATAAAAAAAAACTTGGTATGGGTGTTGTTGATTGAAGTGCAATGGTTATTTGAGTAGTCTGCACGACATTGAGTCACTGAAATTTGATGCATTGTAATTGTATCAGGTGCAGTACGACTACGAGAAATCAAGCAATTTAGAACAACAAATTCCACATGTTGCTATTCATTGTGAATAGTTAGTGAATGTCGTTCTACATGTGAAATAAAGTCATCTATTTGTAATTCTCAATAACAAACCAGTGGAGACGGCTGAAATTCAGGCTAAATTCTCAATACAATATTTTCGATTGGGGTTGTAAACTACAGACCACCATTTTCTAGTATTAGTGAGCTGACACTGTGCTAGTGCTCATTTTCTACATCTTGAAGGAGACTGAAACTTATAATGGCAGGCCACAAAGAAACATTCAATGTCCACTCATTTTTTTCTATCATTGGGGTCACAGCAAGATTAATTTTCATTCCCAAATAATTCTTAAAAGTACTCGTACTCCTGATCGTGACCGAGTGAAAGTGACAATGCTGACGCCAAGAATTGAGGAACAACAATTACATTTATTTTCTCATAAGATGATGGAAATGTATACGAGTAATAAGGCATAATAAGAAATACAATGATGAGAAGGTAGGTCCTTAAGGTAACCTTAGGGTTATCTTAAGCCAGGACCACCTCAGATGGAAAACACAGAAACAAGATCTAGCTTGCATGGACATATAATGGTACCAAGAAAGGGGAAGGGAAAGAAAGAGTGCCACTTGCATGTAAGTATACTCTCTCAGTTCTGGACCAAATTTAGTTTATTTTATAAACTTGCAATAATGATAAATACACTACTCTATACATAATATCATTATGTCAGTTCTAAAAAAAACCATTAAATACACTGTAGAATGCCTGAACCCAGAGATAATAATCAAATACAAAGAGGTACAGGCCAGATGTAAATAGACCCGGAAAATAGATCAAAATAAAAAGTAAATAATTGTGGTAACTGTCCCTTGGTCTTGTGCTTAGGAAAGATTGTTTTTTTACCAGAGTCAATAACACGCCACAGATAAATATGCGATTTCCACATCAGAGTCATTTATCGTTCGTTTGAAAAATCTTCATTTCGGATTACTTACTCAGTTTATACTCACTTACTACATGCTAGATTTTCGTCCCCGAATATATAAACATTTAAATACATGTGCATATAATATTTTAAAAGCCCTCTGTCAGTCAGAGAACTGAGAAATCGGGTCATTTCTACTATACTTTCGAGAGGTTAATAACAATAAATAACAACACAACGACAGTCCATTGGTATAAAGGTTATCATGCTCAGATTAGCGGCTACTTACATTTACAAGCTGTTGTCTTTATAGTGGTGATCGCAGAGCAGACTGTCACTAGTATATCTTAAAGCATGTCGCATAATATGTGATAAATTCCCGTCCAAAGCCCGTGAAACACCTCTCAGCTTTAGAAAAGACAAAAATCTTGGTATTGCACTTGAAGGAACCTTTGGTTTACACAAAAAACAGCTGATATTAAAGGTTTTGCTAAGTCAAAACTCCCACTCGCCGCCATCTTGAAAAACTTGGAAATGTTGTCCACTGTTCACGTGACCAGCACAGTGCAATCTGATTGGTACGGTGGCGGAAAGAACTTCCAAAGAAGGTGCTATCTGATTGGTTAACGGCGAAGAAAAAAATGAAAACAAGAGCCCATCTGGGCTTTCACTCGGGCCACATGAGATTGAAGATGAAATACACCCTCTTAGTAATAACCGAAGGGAATAATTATTAGCTGAATTTAGCAGTCTTTAGGAGTGGCCGGTAGCGCGGTGATATTCATTCTCTGCTCTCCTAGTATATATATGTAATTTAATATTTTTGTTTTTCTCGTGTATGTAAATTAAAGAAGTTGACCTCTACTTATTCATGTAGCGCACGCTTACAATTTAGTCTGCTGTTCTCCAGGTTCAGAGTACTAATAGATGAGTGTCTCAAATGTATATTTATATTTGTCCCATATTATAAGTTGTATCCTGTCCACCTATGATGGAGCTATCATTATATTTCTCTACTGTTCTTTCTACCTTGCGGCTCTTTATCGCAGCTCGCTTATCGCGTCCATATTGGTATTTATTAACTGAAATTCCTGTTGGTTATCTATATTTAAAAGCTTTTACCCTCCTTCCCAAAACTGCAGTCTGCTCATTATATTACAGAACTATAAAGGGAACTGTTGGAAGCCTTTAATTTCTCGAACCAAAACCTCGGCCGTGAGAGGATTCTTGTTTAAGTTTACCTTGAGAGTTGAATATTGCTTCGCTCATCGTAAATTATTCTGTGCTGAGTGTTTATTTCTCCGGGGTATTTCTGGCTTCGTGTTGGCGAGCGACAGCCAAAAACACGCTCAAAATTATTTTAGTGTTGGCCTACAGATCACGGTGTTTGCACTGGTATCTATTATGACCGAGAGTAAAATGAAATGTGGCATAAAACCTACGAAACGTACCTCAAACAAGAATACCGTCCGATGGCGAATCTATCAGCGCCACGAGGTCAATTAATGCATAATTTAACTCATGCGCAGAAATTTTGCTGCACGAAACAAAAAAAATAACGGCCTGCAGATTAAGACTCGGTGCTGCCACAGGCCGAGTAAAAAACATTTACCTGTCTAGATGAACTTTGCAGCACGCCTAATTAGAGCATGGAGTAAGTTTGACCGCATTACCCTGCTCTTACAGAACTTAACTGGCTGAACGTTAGAGATGAGTCGTATTTAAGAGACGCTATTTTAGCTTACAAGTGTGATCATGATCATTTAGCCCCATTGTCTTTATGTAATAAGTTTACAAACCGATCTGACATTCATCATAGAAATACAAGAGAAGCCAATGATCTTCAATTACCCCTTTTTCATCTAGCTACGAGGAAAAGGTCTTTCAGTTTCAGAGGGGCAAGACTTTGGATCTGTTATAAAGAACAAGTGTCCATGCAGTATTTTAAACATGCCCTCAGGAAAGAATTATTAGATAAGAACACTCAAAGAATTATTAAATAAGTTACACATTATAATATAATAGTTCAATTTATAGTTTAATATGTTCCGAATGAGTGTCCGTGCTTTATCGGACTGAAAGCGAGAGTTTATGTACTGTTTAAAACACGAACAGCAGTGTTTTATCAAGTTTAAAAATTCTAGGGCTAAGCCCGATAATTTTTAGACTTGATAAAACACGTGCTGTGAGTGTTTTAAACGGCTTAAAAAACTGTTCAAGAATGCAATGAAAGAAAGTCGCACATCTCAAGGGAATGGTTACTTAATGAACCATTGAACATTTGTATTCACAACGCCATGCAAAATATTCGAGTAATCAGCCCATCTCAAGGGAAGGACATGACGAAATTACCATACTATGTTGTTTGAAGCGGCGTTTCGCAATGCAAGAATAACCTGCACTTGAAGGATTTGGTGTCGTAGTTTACCTCGATAAAGTTCAAGACTTGGAAAGCGATGTGACTGACATGACGGCAGACTCTAAATTTTTGGTTCCGGCACAAAATATGTAAGTTTAATGCACGTTTTTATTATTTTACGGCTTTGAGTTTGGTTTAATAACTGGAACTAAAGAGTGGCTCGGTAAACAAGTAATGGTAGTTGGATAACTTCATTTTAAAAATATTATCTGTGTATCTCGGTAGTCTGCTGATATTAGTAAATTTAGTGCAAAATTTATTATCTAGGTACCTTCTGTTCCGTCTACTTTTTGCTATCTTTGGGTCTTTATCAGTGAATTCTTAATTAGGATGAAACTTTATATAAAATTTCATGTTCATTAGTATTCTTGATATAAAGTCTTCATCCTAATTTTATACCCCATATTCCCCTGGTACCGAAATCAAAGCCCTCCCCTGGCTTTTTAGAATGATGAGCATGCACGTGACTGATTTGCTTCATATGAATGGACAACATGTTCATTAATTATTCATGAGTTTTTTTATAATCCTACAAAGCACGGATACGAATTCTGTATCTGACGTCTAGATGTAGAGAGTCGTGTTTTCAGTTATTTTGGCGATACGACTTATTTTGGCCGAGAAAATCGAAATTAAAGTTTATGTAAATAAGACCGTATCTATATCACATTTATAAACCTGACTCATTAAACATTCATTTCCTTTGTTTTTGCTTCATGAATTATTAATGAGTTTGAAACAAGAATACTCGTTCCCAAGTTTCTACTGGGTCGTTTTTTCCAAAATGGCGGCCGTTTTGACTCCCGAGTAACCTTCGGGGTTAACTTTCGCAAAGTGAAATATATAGGTATTTTTGGAGCCGGTTTATGTTTTTGACCTATTTAAAGTACCTACATACGGCAGAACATTTGAACTTAGGCTTCACACGTATATTTCATAGACCTCAGAACCTACCACAGACCCGTCTTGATTTAACCGAAGCAGTGACGTCACAATATATAACCGCGCATAAATGAAAAGCCTGGGAAGAGGCTAAAAAACACGTAACATATATGGACTTCTGATATATGTCACTTTACTCGTTGGTTTGTCAAGAATCCCGATAAACACGGCTAATGAGGAGTTTTTGCCTCAACATAAAGTTGCTAGGGGATGACTTAATTCAGTGTTTGGCAAGCAACAAAATATTATTTTAAATCCGAATTAAGGAGTATAAAGTTCACAGGGAAAGCTTGTCAAGTCTTTGTTAAGTAAATACTGTTTCCTTCTAAGTGTTAAAATTATTCAAAAAAAAATATTTCAGAGGGTTGTTCAAAGTTATGAGAAATTAAGAAAAGGTGTTACTCATCCATCGTAACAGAACTTTCCTTTTTTGTTTATGAAGATTGATTCCAACTATTGTGTACTAATTTATATGATAGTGTAGTGCGACTATACATGAGCACGGAAAACGAAGCGAACTAATTTGTACAAATACGTAGCAGGAAATGTCTCGTTAAGTGTTGAAAAGGAGCTTTCCGGGTAGGTTTGTTTTACGAACCTTGAATAAATATTGTTAGGATTTGAACATATGAAAGACAGTGGAACACAAACAGGCTCAGGGTAGCTGAATCAGAGAAACACTGCGGTCATCAGTGTAGACATGATGGCTTTTCTTATTACTAAACATTGGGTATCATTTTGATGCTTTTAATGCTTGTAAGTTGTGGTGGTGGGTTTATTATTATGGCTTGAATGGACAGCGGAACCTCGGTAAGTTATTTTAGTATAGTTCTATCTTCTCCAGGCTAGAAAGATTTGAAAGCCGGTCATATTAACATTGCTAAAACAGTTCAGTTCACTAGGACTGAGGAAGCTATCCGGCTCTACATTCAAATGAATAAAACAAGATGGCTTATGGTGATCTGATCTCTCTCGAATTCATTAAACACTCATCGCTTAACTTATAGAATCCAACATGAATTATAATTCTTCTCATAGGAGCTAGAGCCATAGCTGTGATGCGTTCTTGTCAGAATTGATCAGTAGACTTTGCGTTACCATTCAACCACCGCTAAAGGCGTAAACTCATTCGATAAACCGTTCAGTCTTTTCTTGTCGAGGACTGATTTAAACTCTGACTGCTCAGAATTATCTATACAATTTTCAGGTGACTCTTAATTTCATGGCGTGTTGTCAAAGAACATAAACAACTTTGCTTTTAAGAAAAAGAAACAAGCTAGCTACATGTTTTGAATAATTAAATTCAGACCACAATTGTTATCAGTTTCGCATTGAAAATGGCTAAATGCTAGAAAAGTCGGCACCACAACGCTTTCTTCGGTGTTTAGCATACACTTTGGCTACGTCTAACTGGAAAATACAATAGTTTTAATCGATTTGAGGCGAAAGTATATTTGTGTTGGTTAAACCGGCCGGAACATGTATGACCATCTTGATGTATTCGAAAGGAGTGCCCACACACGCTTTGACAACTGGAATTTTGCAGGTAATTTGAAAACTCATAGGATACAAAAACTAATAACATGATGGCTGAGGCGAACGTATGAAAATTACACATTATTCAAAGTTTTGAGCGGATATTATGCATGATACTGACAATGTTACAATATAACAAATTTCGAAAATTTACAGAGGAATGTATGGGCAAAGCGTACCTGACCACCGTATATTTCTCTGTAATTTGTTTTATCTTTGCAAGTTTATAACTTTGTAAGGAAAAAAGAGACCCCACTAAATTTTGGCAATCTTGCCGCTTATTTTGATATGCTCTTTAAAGCCAACATATTAGTTTTTTCCATCCGTTGAGTTTTCAAGTTACCCGTAAAATTCCCATTTCATTCATTATCAGGTTCAAACTGTAAAATGTGTAATAAAGTACCTTATTATAGGAAATTAACAATGCACTTTATTAACGCGATTTTACAAAATTCGCGTTAATTTAATGTATCTTAATTAATGTCGATGTAAATTTAATGCACGTTATTTTACAACATTGTTATTTTAAAGCACCTTTATTTCATTTCAAAACCTTATTAGTTCATGACTCCTCTATTGGCTCTTCAGAGTCACTATTGCGGTTTGGTTTCCGTCAATCAAACGAGTGAGCAGCTCTTGGTGATTTCACCGTGAGGCTTTGAAAGATCTTTTGAATTGATAGGGTCTAGTTAGGCTTCAAACCCAAATTTTCGGCTTTAAAAAAAACTTAGAAACATCCGTGCACTTGTCTTGGAAGGTTTTATTGACGGAAGCCAAAACGCAGTTTGGCGTTCAGAAATGTAAAGTGCGAGTTTGCAGAATTATGAAAATCGCAGTAAATAAAGCAAGATGCTTATCGAAAAATTCGCGTTAATTTAATGCATGTAAACCTAACTTTTGAAAAATTCGCGTTAATTTAGTGTAACGTAAATTTTCTTCGCGTTGTCAACGTGCATTGTTAATTTCCTATAATAAGGTAGCCTCCTCCGCAGGCATCCTTAATAATTTTCGAAGAAATCAGATTAAAAAGATCGTGAATTGGGTTACCTGTGACTCCGGGAGAGAAGAGAAGGACACAGGGAGCCCATAATCTGATTTCTTCAAAAATTAGAGATGCCTGCGGAGGAGGCTATAATAAAGCAAAAATAATTTACATGGGTTTATTAATGGCACGTTTTAGAATGGAAAAGATGACGTCACTAGTTACCAGTCTCCTGCTGGCAGCGGTTATGACGTCAGATGTTGCCATTGCAGCGACCAAGACTTTGTACATCGGAGGATTGATCGACCTTAGTAATAAGGATGGATATGGCGCGTTACCGGCTGCAAGGTTAGCGATAGAAGAAGTCAACAACAACCCAAGCATACTACCTGGATATAAACTTGAATTACTCGACAATTCGACTGAGGTATGTGCTGTGTAGAGAAGAAAATTTAACGTATAAGAAACGAATAACCTTTCGCCTTTTTTAATTTTCTTTACTTCAAAATCATCCATTTGTCAGACAGAAAACTAAATTTCTAGCGTAAGTGCTTAACAAATAGGCCAATCCTTGCTGACCTCATTGTTTACATTTTTGTCTCATTAGCATAAATCAAACGTCAGTTGAAAGAGAATTTTAAACTTATAGTAATCACCGAAAATTTGAGATTAACATGTTAAATATATACGGAGAAATTGACTTTCAGAACTGTAAAATGGGCTGGGTGGCAGCCATATATTCTTTATAAATTTTAAGATTTTGAAACGCTCATTCCTCAAAATATATTTATCATATCACTCTCAATAACCAAGTATGATAATCAAGTAATCTCTTTCGATGTATGGACTCTGTTTGTTTGTATGTACGTCGCTTGAAGTTTGATGTATGCTAATGAGGAAAAACGTAAACAAGGATTCGCCTCTATGTAGATGTCATTGGGCCGTGGGTCTGCCCTCTTGTTGATGCACAGATGACGTCACAACGTGACGAGATCAAAGAAGTACGCCACGAGACGCAGTGGAGTTGCGTGACTGTTTCTGTTGTCACGTTGTGACGCCGTCCTATGTGCACCTATAAGAGAATAGACTCATGGCGAAATGACATCTATTTGTTTCATACAATAATTAGCAATACGTGACGTCATCTCTACATCTGTTGTCTACACATAGCTGTCAACCAATCAGAGCGCGTGTTTTGCACTCTTTGTTGTACTAATATGTGCATGTTTATTTTCAGGGTGGTCTTGGCTTAGGGCAGTCTGTTTTTCAAAGCTATTTAAACCATCCACCGAAGAAGATCATGCTGCTTGGACCTATTGATGATACACATGCCAAGGCAACGGCATCTTATGCAGCGCTGCCACAATTTCGTCTGTTACAGGTGAGTAAAACAATACGTAAAGTCCAATTGGAGTTCGTCGGAATACTTAAACATAAACCTCTAGCTTGGGAGACCCGATAACGGCTCCCTGTATCTTCGACGCAAAATTAACCATTTGACGTACAATGTGTGAGCTGCTAAAAGTCACATACGCAGAAAACTAGTGAGGCAAGTTCCTAAACGCAAACGGCACCCACACGGGAGTAAGTTAGGGAAGGAGTAAATGAGTGAGGGAGTTTGTGATGAGTGAGGGAGTGATGAAGAGTGAGTGATGAGTGAGTGAGGGAGTAAGTGATGAGTGAGTGAGTAAGTGATGAGTGAGTCATTGTTAAATTGTCGACACCAAAGGCTCTCAGATCTTCTATGTTGATCCGTGAGTCAAAGAACTAAGGGATAAAAGTCAAAACACACTTTATATCACACTTGACACGGTTTTCTTTGTTCTTCATAGGGGTGAAAGTAAGAGTTTCATACCGAGAACCGAGGTTCTAGGTATGAAAGTGATTTATATCACATTTGGCGAGGTTTTATCAAATAGAAGGAGGTTTAAAACTGAGTTATAAACCTCCCTGCAACAGTTATAAACCTCAGATTTGTTATTTAATTAGTCTATTGTTCAACGGGTTTATACCAGAGTTTCACCCCTATGAAGAACAAAGAAAACCGTGTCAAGTGTGATATAACTCTGGTTTAAACCCGTTCAACAATAGACTGTTACAGGGAGGTTTATAACTGTTACAGGGAGCCGGTTTATAACTCAGTTTTAAACCTCGCCAAATGTGATATAAGTCAGTTTCATACCTCGAACCTTCGGTTCTAATCCCTAAACATGTTCGGTTCTGATCGGTATGAAACTCTTACTTACAAAATAATATTTAATAGACAGATTCAGCTTGCCTTTTTGTTGCCCCATTTCAGATCGGCACGTGTCTGGTTTACCAGAGGATTCAGTGCTTTGTTTCCTAATTCTAGAAATTGATGCATTTCCTTTTGGGATACAGATAAACAAGAGTAATGTCAGGTGATCTGAAATGGGACAACAAAGGGGCAAGCTGAATCGGTTTGTTGGACAATATTATTTTGCAACATGGCAACACAAAGCAAAAGAACATTAAAATAGTTTGAGTAACAAAAACTGATATCAAATCAATTTGTAATCTACGTATATTTATTTGCTTGAACTAATTCGCTGGACTTCGACGCGCTCAATCGCTAACACAAACAACAACGCGAACCATATATAACTTACCCTAACCACTTCGAAGACAACTTTCCATGCAGGTAAGCGACGAGGTTTCAGGGCGAGGGTTCCAGGCTTCACAAGTAAATAAGAAGGGAAAAAAGTAGAGAGAGAAAACATGCGAGGTTTTTATGGATTCAGAACCTATATAAACCTTCTGCCACCAAACCCAACGTGATAACCACTATACTAAGCGAATATCCGCCCTCGAAGTGTGACAAATTATGTGCTCAATGCTTGATTAGTGCCCAGTCCTTTAGTGGCCAAGGATAGTTTGGGTATCTGTTGACTAATTCCTGTCCTTGCATCCCTGCAAAAGAGAGTAAATTAAAAATAGTGTAACGATCCAACCATGGTTGTCATTTGAGATTACTCTCTTCTTTGCCACAGTTTTCTTATGGTACGACAGACCTCGAACTAGCGGAAAAAAGAACAACCTATCCATACTTCTTTCGCACCCTTATCTCTATGGCTTCGTTTGATGCACCTCGTATTGCTTTGGTGAAGAAATACGGGTGGAAGGAAGTGGGAATCGTCTATGGGAATTCCATCAACCACCTTAATGTAAGTTAGTTACCAGAGCGGTTTTCGATTGGGTAGCGAAAGAAATAAGTGTTGATTAGGTTTTGCGTTTGCTTGGCATTTCTATTGGCTGTCAAAAATGTTTTGTAATTATCAACCAATCAAGTTCTAAACTAAAACCAAACAATGTTTTGGTCAGTCAGGCAGTCAATAGTCCAGTCAATAGTCCAGTCAATAGTCCAGTCAATAGTCCAGTCAATAGTCCAGTCAATAGTCCAGTCAATAGTCCAGTCAATAGTCCAGTCAATAGTCCAGTCAATAGTCCAGTCAATAGTCCAGTCAATAGTCCAGTCAATAGTCCAGTCAATAGTCCAGTCAATAGTCCAGTCAATAGTCCAGTCAATAGTCCAGTCAATAGTCCAGTCAATAGTCCAGTCAATAGTCCAGTCAATAGTCCAGTCAATAGTCCAGTCAATAGTCCAGTCAATAGTCCAGTCAATAGTCCAGTCAATAGTCCAGTCAATAGTCCAGTCAATAGTCCAGTCAATAGTCCAGTCAATAGTCCAGTCAATAGTCCAGTCAATAGTCCAGTCAATAGTCCAGTCAATAGTCCAGTCAATAGTCCAGTCAATAGTCCAGTCAATAGTCCAGTCAATAGTCCAGTCAATAGTCCAGTCAATAGTCCAGTCAATAGTCCAGTCAATAGTCCAGTCAATAGTCCAGTCAATAGTCCAGTCAATAGTCCAGTGTCGCATTCAAGAATTACCGCTGGATGTGACGACTATACAAGCGCATTTACTCAATGCTGGTCTCTGATGTTAAATATTCATAAATGGGTTATTTACAACTCTATGTATTGTCGTTGTTTGAACTTCTGCACCTTCTCGCTGGTATTTGTGAATATTTTACATCAGAATGAGGCTAACGTTGAGTAAATGCGTCTGTAGGCATCACATCCAGCGGTAATTCTTGAATGCGAAACAGATCTATTTTCGTTTTAGCGAGAGTTATCCACGATTGCATTTAACTTTCCTCGTGATTGGTTGAAGTAAAACCGATCACGAATTACTACAGTTCGTGATTGGCCCTTTGTGTTTTTACTTGTTCCTGTATTGATTGATTCTGTGATTACATTGGTTTTGGTTTTACGATACTCAATTGAAAATGCTCTATACATGAAATACGTTTATATTTTTATTAGCTATACAATTTGGCACGGCTTCCGAGCAAATTGGTATTCACCGCTTCAACACTTGAAAGGTTTTGTAAGCGCGCGAACCAATTAAAAATAGTGTTGTTAGAGTAGAAGCCAATCATTCTTTCAGCGCGCAACCAGAATATATTTTCAGCGTGTGCGCGTTCAACAGTTTTTTTAAAACACGATCAATGGAGTGTGTGTATGTACTCTTCGATCGGAGCTGTGAGCGAAAATAAGGTTTTCTTTTATGTCATTAATGAACAATTTATTTCAGATTCAAAAAAAGTAAATGACGAGTAAACATTTCCAGTCGTAAACACAATTTAATAAACCTTATATCATTGCTTTCATTCTGAATTATTTATCATCAGCTGGTTTAAAATGACATTATACTGAAAGAAACACTAAGATCACTACATATCACTATTGTTATGATTTGTAGGTTGCAAACCAGTTAAAGACTCGTCTTCAAGCCGAGGGTATCAGTGTTCTTACGGAGGTCAGACTGCAGGCTAATGATCCTGGGAGGCCAATACG
This sequence comes from Actinernus sp. WN-2022, assembly GCA_030867875.1. NCBI lineage: Eukaryota > Metazoa > Cnidaria > Anthozoa > Actiniaria > Actinernidae > Actinernus > Actinernus sp. WN-2022. The sequence goes on from JAOWCC010001679.1 coordinate 43,531,182, forward strand.
AACCATGAAGGTGAGTCCTTTTATTATAGGTGACTTGTTGGCAAATGAAGTTGACTTGGCGTGATATTCGGTACTACTGAATGAGATATCGACAACTGTAACGACAATACCATCCACAGCTAGTTAGTTGATAGGGTGTGACAATGTGTCGAAAACCCGGAACAAGAATTAATACTTTTGTCTTCAAAACTCTTGCAACGCGAAAAGAAATACCAGTTGTAACCTTGACTTACCCTTAAAGAATGCCAATCAGGATTAATGCTTTGCGAGCTTGAACAATAGAAAACCGTACTGTACGAAAAAGGCGATTGTAACGGTTTTCTATTGTTCAAATGTAAACACGGGCTCGCAAAGCATTAATCCTGATTGGCATTCTTTAACCCTTTCCCTCCTGCACCGCCCGTAACCGCCCAATATGAAGCATGTACCTGGAGCCGGAAAATTATTGCATCAAACCTAGACATGCTGGAAATACGATGTTGTGATATTCTTTCAAGGGATGAATGACTTCGAGGCCACAGCTGTAACGGGAATCACTTGACTCTCCCACTTTGGAGAAAAACTCATTTGTTTTGGAGATTGTTGTTCATTTCTTCGCTTTTCACGAATTTTGAGGAGCTGAAAATCGGCTCAAAAAACTCTTCCCATTCACACTTGAAATCAAAAGCAAATACAAAATCACCACTCAGTCGTTACAGTACCTTGTTTAATCTTTCCAACCAGCAGGTTTGTTTGCATAAAATGCACCAAACGACTGTGAACCACGCCGATGTTTACACTGCATTTCACTCGACCACATTTACCTGCTCCCGCCTCCAACTGCATGCTGGGTAATCAACAAAAAAATCACAAGGAGTCTCTCCCTCTGGGACTCCGGTAGTTTTTTTTTTAGAAGTCTTTTACCCCTACAACCAGGAGCGGTGATTTGGACTCAAGCCGTTGCTTTAAAGTGACAAAAACACATCCTAATAGGTTGAGCAGGGGGAAAAGACAACCAACTGCAAAATTTCAAGGATTTCAGTGAATAATTATTTCATGTGTCTCAAAGCAGAAACACAACAGAAAAATCCTGTGAAACCCCTCACAAGGCCTACTAAAAGCAAACCAAGTACTTTTCAGCCATCCTCAGACTTAATGATGTCCTCAAGCTCTCTTGCAGTGGCTTTTTTCTCTCAAATTAGAGCACATTTCATTGGAAACCCTACCGAAGCAGCCATACTTACCGCTAACGAGTGCACAGAATTCTCCCAAATGGCATTGTGGGAAAAGTTTGAGCCCTCGGCTTAAAAAGTCAGCAGTATTTAACTGCCCCGGGCTAGCCAAACTTGAACCGAGGGGTGAGGGTTGAATTAGCACTCAGGATTTCACCAACTGAGCCAAACATGTCCAATAGGGAAAGGGTTAAACACGAAGTTCCGGTATAAAAGGAATAGCCATTTTCACGCCGTTGCAACTGTACTTTTGAAATTTAAAGTGCAGACTAGTGAAGATAACAAGCAGGTAGACCAATCCTTTCCAGGTTTAAAATTAAACAAGCCAAAACAACTGAACAGAGGGAAGACAGTTGTTCATTGATGACTGTCAATGGTATTTTACGACTGTTTACGAACCTGTAGCCCTTACTTTGAGGTATAATATTTATATGTTTGAATTGAATTTCGTGCGATAAGCAATCAGTAGGGAGCACTCAAGTGGGGCATCACGGAGATGTTCATTCCACAAAGGCTGAGTGACCGGGACTTCATGCTTAACATACAAATCAGCTCTGAGAAATCTTATTCCAAAGTTTTCCAAACATTCATTTGTATGCTCAAACCTTGAATAAAATCACTTTCACTGTTTTCAATGTTTGTTGCGATGCCAGGCTTAAAAGTGCGGACGTTTTGCCCTGGTCAGAGTTCCCCTCTAAATCGTCAAACCTGCATCGTTCATCAGAGCCATTTTTAAGTACTTTTAAGTAGTTGACACATTACATGATCGATATTGAAGTTATTTTCTGTTTAATTTTGTAGGAAAAGAATGTGCATGTTGTTCTTGGTTTATTCGACTTGGGTCAGCCTGCAAGAAAAATGTTTTGCCAGGTAAAAAATTGATGACATGGTTTAAGTTAACACAAAAAATACGGTAATGTATACTTCATTCCTTGAAGCTATTCGGCGGACAATGCCACTCTTAAACCATACATGCGCAAACATAGTCGGGACTTATGGAGCGGCATCAGGGTCAAATCGAGGTCATTCAGCTGAAGTGATGAGAGCCGGTGTTGAAGTGAGGCTTCGATTTATTCCACACTACACCTTCGTCCTACAACCTTAGGAATGCTGATTTTCGTTACCCACAGATTTACAGGTGTTAAATATAGTAGGCACTCCCTCAGATTCTTTGGACCGTACCTATGGGCTAAACTCAGACCACAAGTAAGAACTTCGACATCTCTTCAGAGCTTTAGAAATAATATTAGAAAACAAGACTTGGTCGACCTTGTCGATAGTAATTGGCCACTTTGGAAAAGAGTAGGGGATTGGGGCGAGGGTGGTCTCGCAAAGGCGCTTGGGATCGTTACAGGGGACACGCATCGTACAGAATACAAACAAACACGGCGAATATCGCAATTTACTCATCGAATATAAGCACAGAAAGTGAAATAAACTTTAAAAAAAGGAACTGCACCAGAAGTAAAGCTCAACAGAAGTGTCCAGAAATGTGGGTTCATAAAAATCAACTTATTAAAGCAGAGCAAAGAAGTGAAAACTACCGCGGAACGGAGTTAGCAGAAGTAAAGCGAAGCTGTGTGACCGATCCGAACACGTTATGCTTTTAATAGCCGATTCCTACGTTTCCCATCATGGATTTATGATTTTAAAGTTGTACTTTGTAACTTTAAACAGGCCCTGTTCTGTTCTTGGGATTGTTGGGTGAAGAGCCGGAAGGAGTTGGTATGTAGTAAATCGCTACAAATACATGTCACCCTAGCGGACTTCAAGATCAAGTGGTTCAACGTTTCTCTTGTCAGTAGTTATTCACGGCCTACAATCCCATGAACAGAACAAGACCTGTATAACTAAAGTTACAAAGTATTTAATACTTTAAAGTGACAAATCCATGATGGTGGGAAATGTAGGAATCGGCTAAAGCATAACGCGTTCGGATCGTTGCGGATTCATCGTAGCAATCGGCCACACAACTTCGCTTTTATACTTCTGCTAACTCCCGTTCCGCGGTGGTTTTCACTTCTTTGCTCTGCTTTAATAAGTTGGCTTTTATGAACCCTTTCCTGGACACTTCTGTTGAGCTTTACTTCTGGTACAGTGTCTTCTTTCAAGCTTATTTCGGCTTATTTCGGCTTATTTCACTTTCTCTGCTTGTATTCGATGAGTTGATTGCAATATTCGCCATGTTTGTTTGTATTCTGTACGATCTGGCGTGTCCCCTGTAACGATCCCAAGCGCCTTTGCGAGACCACCCTCGCCCCAATCCCCTACTCTTTTCCAAAGTGGCCAATTCATGTAAGGACTGTGGTATATGTAATAGCTAATAACTACATGTAAATTCCAAATTTCTTTTTTAGACCCTCTTGATGTAAGCTAACTCACCTTATATTATTATTATTATATTTTACTTGTAGATATATATATAATCAAAATTAAATTAGCATTAGGAAATTTAGCATTTAGGATATTTAGCACTAGCACCATTATTAAGCCTTTATCTGTTGTCATTTAAATTATTAGAATTAACTTAGTATTAAGACTGTATTATGACTAGGACTTTATTAACATTTGTATATATTAATTCTAGTGTCCCCGATTAGTAAAGCACTTGTGCTCCGCTATAAGCCTTGACACTTAAATAAAGTTGTTGTTATTATTATTATTATTATTATTATTATTATTATGTACCTTTGAAGTGACGAAGCCACTCTGAAGCGAATACAGAATGATCAGTTCATCTGAAGCTATAATCCAATGAAGACAAGTATCTTTGAAGTGATAATCCTCCTTTGAAGCGAGGGCTGGCCTGCGGTACTTAGAAATGTTGGTCAGCGTCCTTTACCTACAGCTACGCGCGGAAATAGAGCATGCACGAGGGCGAAATGGAGGACAACGCAAAACGAGTGTTGAGAGAATGCGCTCAGAGCATTTTGCAATGCATTGATAGCTGCGAAGATACAAATGGTAAGTTAATTTAAAAATAAATTGGCCGATTTTATTTCTGAGAGAGATTCCAAAGAACAGCTGATCAGCCCAGTCAGTTCGCGTAGATGGAACGCGCCCAGTTCGGGTATTTAAAGCATGCAAAGACAACGAAAATACAAATACTTACAAGTATCACGATTCACTGATCACTTTGTTTACTTTTGAGACGCCAATATAACATGGTATTGCGTCTCAGAATACCAGCCTCTGATTGGCTCTTGCGCGAGCCCTTGCAGTTACATGGGTTCCAGGTCAAGGTCAAAAGTCGTTTGTTCAACAGCAAGATTTCTACAATTTCACCTTCAAAACACTGTAAATTACAAGATAAGCATCATTCAATCCTAAAGGTAAGGTTGGCATTGTAGTTTCCGTCAGAAATCTAACACTCTTATTCGCTAAAAGTACATTTTTTTAATTTTTGAAGAGATTTCAAAACACGTCGCGAAAGTTTTCGCCACTCAAGCCGTGAAACCGTTGCCATAGATATACTAGGCGCCTTTTGAGAATTGAAATTACGATCAGAATAAGTTTGGTGCTTCATTCTCTTCTTTCTTTTAACAATTCCCGACTTAACTGTTGAATCGCGTTGGAAGAAAATATATTCTTCGTATTGGGCTTCGTCGCTGCGCGACTCCGCCCAATACGGAATATATTTTCTCCCAACTGGCCGGCAATATAATTCGGTATCGCGTCTCAAAATCTCAATTAGTTTATATTATTCCGCTTCAGTTTAAAAAATGCTTCGAATTTGCCGGTTGGTGTTGTCCTCCATTTTGCCCTCGTGTATGCTCGATTTCCGCGCGTAGCTGTAGGTAAAGGACGCTGACCAACATTTCTAAGTACCGCAAGCCTATCCTCGCTTCAAAGGAGGATGATCACGATACTTGTCTTCATTGGATGAACTGATCATTCTGTATTCGCTTAAGAGTGGATTCGGCACTTCAAAGGTACATAATAATAATATATAGATAAAGCCCTTACATTTATAATGTACAATGCAAGGGCTGACAATCAGTTCAATGACCCGATATGTGAGCTCAAGTACAACACTTTCACTCACTCCCTCTTTAAGAACGCGAGCCGTCTTATCATTATGGGACGTGATTTTTTTCACCACCCTTCAACTGCGCATGCATGTTAGTGACGTAACCTTAACGCCGAAATAATTATTCTATTGTATGATTCAGTGCTTTGTTTAATTTACAAACCTGCCAAGGGTATTGTTTACTTTTTCTGAAGGTCAAAGAAATGCTTTCTCAAAGGAATAGCAGCGTTCTTGTTTTACTCTCCTACTTCCTCGGAAACCGTAATATTACAAACTGATAGCATGGCATTTCGGCTGATTAGTGATTAAATGTCCATCAAGTCTCGGGAGGTACAAAACCTCCCTCGGCTTTCGGGTACATTTAATCACTAATCAACCTCCTATTACTTATAATAATAAATACCTCGAACCTCGCCATTAAGTCATATACATCCCGAGGGCCGTAGATAAATATCGAGAACCTCGGTATTAACGGCCCTCGGGATGTATATGACTTAATGCCGAGGTTCGAGGTATTTATCTCTTACTTAGCGGCCTCAGGTGCATTAAAGGCTGGTTCTCATATGATCGCTGACGATCGCTGACGATCGCCGGATCGTCCAAAATTTGACCAGCGATCGTCAGCGATCATATGTGAACACTTCTAGCGATCCAATACAACAATACAATACAATATTCTTTATTTACAGAGGGAAGACACATTAACCTTACATAGTTATCTAACATGCGGCCCTCTATGTTACAAATAAAACGTAATGGAAATGAAAGGAAGTATGGGAAAAAAATACAAGATTACAAGATATAATGAGTAATTGGAATCAATGTAACGAGATTTAATATGAAATAAAATCAAAAACAAAATATACTTACTAGAACACTGACGATCGCTGACGATCGCTGGAGTAGAGCAAGGTTCTACTCCAGCGATCGTTGGCGATCGTCAGCGATCGTTAGCGATCGTCAGCGATGATATGAGAACACTTCTCAGCGATCGAGCGATCCTGTGGCATCCCACAATGCAATGTTTCCTAGATCCAAACTTCAACGCCATGGCAACGGTTTGTTGTTGTGTCGTTGTCGCTCGTGCATTCACTTGTTCACTCAGCTTCGAACATGGCGGGCTGCAGTACGGAAGAGTTTATGGAAGAGATGCGCAAATACGAATGCCTTTATAACAAATACAGCAGAGAATATAAAGACAAGTACAAGAAGTTGAATCTGTGGACGAAAATCAGTGAAAAGTTCAACATTATACCGGCTGCTGTAGAGGAAAACATATCAGGACTGCGTATGGAAGATACCTCAAACGGAGAAAGAACATTCCGTTGGGTTCGAAAAGAGATTCTGTTCCCATGCCAGTCGAGTTTATGAATCTAGACCGGCTTGCTGTGCACGTCGAGCACAAAGCGTCAGTTTCAAGTCTGGGAAATCGGGAACTTGACAGTCAATCCAACTCACACGCACTGGCGCGTAAAATTGCCAGCGATTATATGTGAACAAATGGTAGCGATCGCCAGCGATCGTGAGCGATCCTTCGGTTGAGTGATTTGGACGATCCAGCGATCGTCAGCGATCGTCAGCGATCATATGAGAACCAGCCTTTAGGCTTGGGTCTCTAAATGGCCACTCCAAATCAAGAGGGGGTAGTCTTTCTCTTTTTCTTTGTAATATTTTTCCATACAATTTTTACAAATATGATGTTGTCACGACCTTAACAATTACACATGTTCGTTTTCATAGAAACATACAACAACAACAACAACTTTATTTCGTACCCAATATATGACATGATTAAAAACAATTATTTAAAACTAAAACCTAGAGTACTGGCTATAAAGCTAATCGAGCTAAATAGCACTAACAAAAGTATTAAAAATAGCTTAAGCTGAGAAACATAGAATCGAACTCTAATGAAAATTATTTATTTAATAGCATTTAATAGCATTATGTTGTTGTCATATGTCGGGGATTTTTCTGCGTGTGAATCAGAGATAGTCCATATTTTATAAGTTAAACGAGGACAATTGAAAATATTATGGGAACACTCATTTAGGCCAATGTGAAATTTGATACCTCATAATATTTTTCTCTAGTGTCCTCATTGGACTATTCATATGCAGAAATATCCCCGACATATGAAACACTTTACCGCCGCATAATGCAGGAGGCTTTTAAATAGAATTAGAATTAGAATTCAAAGGTGACATTCCATGTTTCCATGGAAACTGTCATGTGTAATTATTAAGGTCGTAGTCAAAGTTTTAAGAAAAATGATTACAACGAGAAAGAGATAGACTACCCCCTCCTGATTTGCCGGCGGCCATTTTGAGACCAGAAGTACTCAAAACTTTTCGGAGGTTCATAAGCTATCAAAATTGCAAATGGGTGATAGGCACTTTAATGCACCTGAGGTGCTTGTTCTTACCTCACACCCATGAGAAGAACAAGTACTACTAATAAATACGGCACTGCGTCTGCGTATGTTGCCTGTGCTTATATCACACCTGTGAGTAGAACAAGTACTGCAAATGATAAATACGGCACTGCGTCTGCGTATGATGCTTGTGCTTATATCACACCTGTGAGTAGAACAAGTACTTCTAATGATAAATACGGCACTGCGTATGTTGCTTGTGCTTATATCACACCTGTGAGTAGAACAAGTACTGCTAATGATAAATACGGCACTGCGTCTGCGTATGTTGCTTGTTCTTATGTCACACCTGTGAGTAGAACAAGTACTGCTAATGATAAATACGGTACTGTGTCTGTGTATGTTGCTTGTCCTTCTCTCACACAGTGCTTTCCCGTGGTGTTAAACTATAGACTACCGGATAGAATTTGAAGCAGCGATCATAGCTGCCGAGACTTTGCATGAAATTTGCAAACATAATATTTTGCGGTAACATTTGTATCTCTTTTGCTGTTGAAGCTTCCATTCCATCGATTTTCTTAAAACTCGTTACCAACAAAGCTCATGGGTTAGCTAATCTATAACATCATTTTTATAAAAAAAATATCGCGTCGTTTTGAAGATTTTCGCATTTTACTTCAAAACAAGTGGTCGAAAGAAACATTTATATCTTCGAAAATATTATGTATCTTGGAATTCTGTTTCATGTTTACTATTCTTCAATATCATGAAATATATGGTCCAAAACATCGGCCAAAAACTTCCAACTGGAAAGTGCGACTCTTTACGATACCATTCGGCTGTCACGATACCATTCGGCTGTCACGATACCATTCGGCTGTCACGATACCCGCAAGCCACCTAAAGCGGGCAAGTTTAAAGTGTTGTAAATTCTTTTTTTAAATAAAATTAATGTTTTCTCGGAGATACTAGAATATATATTTACTAGATTGATTGATTGACGCCACGATTTCTCCCAGGCGTACAAGAATGGTATGTACGGTCCACATTACGTCTGGATACTGCAATTAGGAAGTAACAGCGGCTGGTGGAAGCCAAGCTCGACCGAGGACATTGGAGGATGTTCTGATATAGAAATGACGTGCCAGATACAGAATCATTTCTACCTCAAGCCAACCACACTCAAATCTAGTGATGGAACCTTTTTCTCGCACTCGGGAAAGGTAAGTAGTGTGGTGGTGGTGGCGGTGGCGGTGTTGTTGTAAATTAATGGTTAGCAGAAGTAACGTTTGTGTGCTGTTTGTGTCGTCCCACATGGCCATTAGATAGAATCAAACCTTTTTTCACAGAAGTACTCGGAATAATTTGGACATGTGTGAGTATCAAAGTTGTAGTCCATGGTCCCAGACCACAAAAATAGGGTGTTTGGTACCACTCGGGGGGACAAATGCTATCATATATTTTTGAAATCCTTGTACCTTCTAGTTTATTTTGGTTGGTGATAGCAATGTGGAAAGAGTAGCTTTAGTGCTGAAATCACGTGATATTATGACGTCATCAATGTGAACGCGGAGTTCAAAGGGGGTCATGAATTATTTGTTTATTGCAGCTTAAAGTGTGGTGCTGAGTCGCGAAAAGAAGTTAAACAGGATCACAAAAGGTTGCCAGAATGAAAAAGAGCTGCTGACGCATATTTTGTTATATACATGGTTACCATGGCAACAGTTTATTTGTTTCAAATCAAGGAATAATGCTACGAACTAGCGATTTTCCTCTTATTATCTCATGTTTCAGTTCTTGGCCCTCTTCTATTCCTTATATATATAAATGATTTTATGAACTGTTCAGATCTTTTCGACTTTCATCTCTTTGCAGATGATACTAATCTTTTTTATGATAATAAGGACATAACTGTTCTAGAGTCAAATATTAATAGTCATCTGGAGTATGTCAGTACATGGTTAGCCTGTAACAAACTCTCACTTAATATAGATAAAACTGATTTTGTTATCTTCCACCCCCCTCAAAAGAAAATCCTCTTTCCCATCAATTTGGCTATTCATCAAAAAGTAATTACACAGAAACAAAGTCTAAAGTATTTGGGTGTTTACTTAGATTCAAATCTGAATTGGAAGAGTCAAGTTCAGCATATATCTGCTAAAATTCGTAGAGGGGTAGGAATATTATCTAAGATTCGTAAATATTTAACTATAAATATCCTAATACAATTATATTATTCTCTGATATACCCTTTCTTAACTTACGGCTTACTAGTATGGGGAAATACTTATCATTCCACATTAAAGCAAGTCATCATTCTTCAAAAAAAGGCAATGAGAATTATGACTCACTCTGACTTTCGTGAACATAGTAGCCCCCTATTCAAAAACCTTAACATTCTAAAACTCACTGATTTGATAGCTCTAAGCAATGCATTATTTGTGTATGACTATTATACAAATAAGCTGCCTCATGCATTTTCATTTTTTTTTACCAAAGTTGATAAAATTCATAATTATAACACCCGACTGGCCTCAAGAAAATCTTTTTATCTTCCCTCCACTAGAACTAACTACGGGAAATTCAGTTTACGCTTCACTGGAGTCAAAATATGGAATGAAATAAAAGAAGATTATAAATCCCTAAAAAAATCCGCATTTAAATATAATCTAAAATTAGATTTTTTGAATTGCTATTAGTTGAATTGACTTATAATTATTATTGTTATTTAAAGTTTAATCTCCTCCATCTCCTGATTTCTATATACATGTGTGTATGTATGTGTGTTTATAAATATTTGTTTCAAACGACCTACAAATTATTATCTTAACAATGTAAGCTGTCTGACTCGACTAGCTCTTTAGCTATTTCAGACAGCTCGTGTCAACTCTGTTATTCTCTTTCGCCATTAAGTATCACTTTGTAATTCATTGACACAAATAAATTATGTTGTTGTTGTTGTTGTTTGATTTTTAACCCGTCAAAAGAGTATGAAAAAGCGGGATACTATCTACCTTAATTGCTATCTACATCTTCGTCCTCATCATCAGAAATGTCGTAATTATCAGCAGGGATCTCCTCCTCTGGTCGGTTATTGCAGTCTTGCATGGAGACGGCACTTGTCAGTACATTTCAGACCACTGGCGAGACAAGTACAGCTTTGTAGCTTGCAGGCCCTCGCACATGAACAAGAGAGGAACTCCAGGACAGCTGTTGGGGCTGGTTCACCACTCATCCAGTCTATCTTCAGCTTGCCGTCCTCTTGGACCCATCCGCATCCTACGGGTGAAGGAACTTGTCAGCAGCTTTGTAGACATCTTCTCCAGATAGCTGAACAAGAGAGGAACTCCAGGACAGCTGTTGGGGCTGGTTCACCACTCATCCAGTCTATCTTCAGCTTGCCATCCTCTTGGACCCATCCGCATCCTACGGGTGAAGGAACTTGTCAGCAGCTTTGTAGACATCTTCTCCAGATAGCTGAACAAGAGAGGAACTCCAGGACAGCTGTTGGGGCTGGTTCGCCACTCATCCAGTCTATCTTCAGCTTGCCATCATCTTGGACCCATCCGCATCCTACCGGTGAAGGGACTTGTCAGCAGCTTTGTAGACATTTTCTCCAGATAGCTGCCTGGTAGTTCGCCCGTGCAGAGTGCTTCCGCAGACAATCTGCACAGGGAGGTAGTTGATTTGAGTCAAGTTTCCCTTTCATTGCGCAGAATAACCGATAGCGAAGTTCGTTGACATCGCTGGTTCCTGGGGTGGAGCTGTACATCGTGCATGTGAATTGTTGTAGCCTTGTGAACAGATCATCTGTTAGCTCCCACTGCATTCCAATCTGTCGGAATAGGTCTTGGAACGACTTGTTTCGTTTGATAATCTGTAATGCAGCTAACTTGCCCTTTCCGGCAAATGCACTGACGCTATCACAGCCAGTGAAGGCATGCAGACCAGGGAGATATCTGTATAGTTCTGACCCAAACACCTGAACCACACTTGAGACATCCATGTATCTTGTTCGAGCCTGTTTGCCTCATTTCACATACAATGAGCAAAGAATGAAACTCTTTAAGCCAAGCATAGAACAAAGACATCTGTATCCTCTGATGATGTTATAACTGCCTGGTATCCTGATTTTGCCGCATGTGCTGCGTGGAGTAGTACTCTTGTATCGGCCTCCTCCTGTGTTGATCTGAGGTCTTCCCTTGCTTCTGCACTTCCTGACGAGAATTGATAGCACTGATCCTCAGTTGTCACAAAGAGTGTCTTCTCAGCCAGTTTCACTCTACATCTTTCCTTTTGCCATTCTTCAGCGATGAATTTAATTAGCTGCGACTTATTCTTTGGATTGGATAGGAATTTCCGCCATTGGTGAAGCTTGTGGAATGGTCTGGTTTGATATTCTTGAACTCATTGCCTTTATCAGAACCTCTCTTCTCTCGCTCGGCATTTTTGATCGATTCCTCTTTGAAAACCACATCGATCCGCTGGCTGTCTGCTCCTTCGTTTAGGGTCATAGACAAAAGACAATCTGCTACCTCAGCAAGTGTCTTCTGGACACCTCTTATCTTCTGAACCATTGCCATCCCGTCAATCACTCGTGAGCAAGGCTGCGGTATCACTTCTACTGCTGTGATGTTCTTCTCGAGCTCCTTTGCAAGCGACGACTCGTTGGTTTTCCTTAGAGATCCGTCAGCGGAAGCCAAGGCCCAAGGCAGGGGTCCGAGTGGATGGCAAAGTACTTCGCTCATCTTCAGCTTTCTGTTCTCGGCGATAATAATCATTTGAGCAAACAATGCCCGATCGGCCCTGAGGATCACTTCCTTGGCAGTTCCTCTTTGGATCTTCATCTTCTTGGAGAGTTTTGTCATTTTGTCATGGAACGTCACTTTCTGTGGGTCGGACTCAAGTCTCTCCTCGCTGAAAGTCTTGTAAGCCTTCTCTCCCATAGCTTTCGCCTGAATCAAGTCTCGTTCTATCTCTGGAGTGGCGAGTTTACCAGTTGACAGACAAACGAGATCTTGTTGGTCGCTCTTAAATGGATTGATCCAGTTGCCTTCCAGCATCGACAGCAACGATTTCACGTCTGCCTCGTCTCTCGCAATTCGACTTGGTTGTAGATCAGTGTGTTGGGCGCTGGACGTGCCCAGATGAAGCACGTTCTTGAACTGCCGCATGAATATGCTTCGATATTCAGCTATGAGATAGTATTTACTCACCGCCCTTGGCTTCAGGCTCAATCCCTTGGTACCTCCGGGCGTCTGAGTGTCTTTGTGTACAGTCTCCTCACAGGTTTGGTCCACTGGTATTCTACCAAATGGGTTATCGTCTCCAATCTGGACAGAAAATCCACCAGATCTGAAATACACTAAAACGTCTGGGTGATCTTCTTCAAGATGTGACATTTCCGACAGGTAAGCAGATAACTATCTGGCGTAATTGAGGTTATCATATGCGAAACACCAGGAAATCATTAGACTGATAGAAGATACATGAAGTTGCCAGTTTCCTTCTCTGGATGCTCTCAGAAGTCCTAAGAGAATATCCACAATGTCAATATATGACATCCAGAATTCTGTGAGCTTGCCATTTTCCCGTTGCAGGAAGTCCATATACATCTCAAAAAGCTTGATAACTTTGGCAAAAGAAGGGCTAGTCATGTACTCCTGGAACTCCTCGCAGATATTGTTGTACAGCTTCTCAAGACCATTAAAGGAGGCATCAGCCATATTATTACTATCCTCGTGATTCTCTTCGACCCAGGACCGAACTGATCCCGTCCACACCAGTCTCATAAGGGCTTCATACATAAGCTTATGAAATCTCACGGCGCGATTATACCTGCGGCCATCCAGAACTGCCGAAACGGATCCTTCTTCAACCACACCTGACTCGACACAAAGATCTCTTAACTGCCCAGCGTCTTGGAAACGTTGTCCAATAATTGACAGCAGGATGCATGCTGTATGAAATACGCCCATCCTCAACACGATTACCTTGAATTTCTCGCTTTGTTTCCACTGGATCTCGGTTGCTTTTGCGTAAAGCGCCTGGTCAAAGACCACGATGATACTCTGCAGCTTGAGCGTGTTCTTTATCTTAAGGGACTGTACGAGAACTTCATGTACTATTGCCATGTCAGCAGGTGCATCAATAGTCGGCAGATATCCAACGTTGTCTTTTGAGACTTGCACTTCATTGCGGACGGATATGTTAAATCCAGTCCAGCCACTTGCTTTTTGTTTCTCTCGTGCATGAAGGCGCACCAATATCCAAAGCAAATTCTTCTTTCTTGCGTTTGCTAGCACCTGTGCAGAAGTTACTTCCATGAATTTTCTAGCACGAGGACCACAGCGATCGCCGGCATTGTAAGGAGGAACTTCAGTGCTTGTTGAAGGGTCAATGTTTCTCTTTCTCGTTCTGGCTACCTCAAGTGTCGGCTTTGGAGGAAGTTGGGACCAAAGCTAAGTGTCTAGCCTGTACAGCGATTCCATTTACTCTATGCGACGTTCCTGCTCCAGAGAGGGTCTCTTCTAATCTGTAAATATTGTCCCACGCAAGCGTCGTACTTATATACGGTTGGAAATTCTCGGGTAGGGGAATATAGTTTTCGGGCGTCAAGGCCATTTTTTGAAGACAAAGCGCTGTGTTCATTTCTTCGATTTGCGAATAGGCAATACTGTGTCCACACCGGTTTAACATCTGGATAAGTTCGACGTTGTTTGTCAGCGATTTAACTGCGTATGGCAACAGTATTTGCTTGGGGGATTTCTGCCTGGATTTCCAGTCAAAAGAGTATAAAGAAAGACCTTGAGTTCCTCTGGAATATTTACCGCGCTGTCACATAGTTCTGAAGGTTGGGGAGGCCATGACATTTCTGTATCATTTGCACGAACTGCATCTCGAATGTACATACTAGCTTGTTGGATTTCTTTGATCCTAGATGGCGCATTACTGTTCTGTTCTTGTTGCAAGAGACGGGCCATGTCTCTAACCAGTTGGAGTCTCGAGAGGTTATTGGGAATAACAAAAATCTTATTGTTCTCCAGTAGATCTTCAAACTGCAGCAGACTACCAAATTCGACTTCTAACTTCATTCGCATGTGTTTCTTGGTCGATTCATTAATTTCCACAATGCCCATTGAACGCATGAAGGACAACAGTTATTCTCTCAGGTTCACCATCTTGATTAATCTCGGCTTCTCTAGCAAGTCGAATCTTATGTACTCAAACCGTTTCTCGTAAGCTTGGGACTCTATGTACATATAGTTGTCATCAGCACTACCATCTGCATCTTTACTCTCGGCACCTCTGTCGAAATTACTCACTTTTGCGGGGCGTGTGTAATTACGATAGCATGATTTGTGGTAACATGCTTCTGATGCTACTAATTCGCGTGATACAAGGGCAATAATCCTACCGTCACACTTAGAAACAGCGGTCGTAATGATAGAGTCATCTGCGCGCAAGTCAGTGCATTGAATTAATGGCTCTCGACTTTTGGAGGCTTTCACATATTTGCTTTTCTTTTCGCAGAAAATACATATCTGATCGTAAATTCTACTCGTGCTATGAGCCTGTCGATTAGACGATTTTTTCTCTTGGGCCTCCACCACAGTATCATTATGCCCTTCATCACAATGAGTTTTAGATTTTTGTTTTTTTAATTCCCGCTTCATTGTAAAAACACTGCGGCATTTTCTGTGATACATCACTGGGAGAATTTCTCCCTCATCAACATTCTTTGCAACATCCAGTACTAGCTTATAATTTCGAATAGTTGCAGCCTTCAGCAATGATCTGCAAGAGTCAATGTCTTGAGGGGAAGTTAAATAATCACTATTTTCATCAGTGCAGTGAATAATACACTTGACATCTAAACGGTGACGCTTTTTTCTATCACTGGAATCTACCATTCCGCCACCCTTTTTCTGATCTGTTGTATCAAACACAGAAAAAGATGCAGCGTATTCAGTCTTATCTCAATATTTTAGCACACCTCGAATTTCTGTAAGTTTACAAATAATTGACTAAAATAGTAATAAGTTTACATAAAACTCATACTTTTAGGTACTTCATAGGCACTTTAGACATTGATAGTTCTAATTCGCTTAACTTTTACGTTATACGGCTCTTAAATTGGGACAATTTCAGCAGAACTCAAATGTACTTACCAGACAAGGCGGCCGCCATCTTGGAATTACCCATGATGCTTTTCTAACTTCCAAGCAATCGTTTCTCTTTTGATTTATGACTGATTTACAGTTTTGACCTAGCAATCGATGTAAATCAATAATAACATTGTTTTCAATCTTATATGTCGACAAAACAGCTGTAGGGAGTAGGCCTGAATAGATTGTGCTAGCAAATCCAGCCAAAGTTGCTCCCAAAAAAGGCTAAAAGTTGCTCAAAAGTTGCCAAAAATTGAAAAAGTTGCCACCAAAATTTGAAAAAGTTGCTCACTTTGGCGAGCCATTTTATTCTAGATAACAACTTAAAACATGGAATGCTGGATGTGTAATTCAATATAATCTTAAAGTTCAACATAACTACCAATAGTAGTACTTTCTAATGAAGTAAAGTAGTTTCTAATGAGTAAATCTCATGATATTGACTATAGACACCACATACGGTGATAAAGTTTACAGCCTCTTTGCGTTGTTGTATCTAATCATGACTGAAGCCTCTGGATAATTCGCGGGCGATATTAAATAGATAGCTGCTGTCCAGTTCGTGGGCGCATATTAATTCATGCACGGAAAGTAGAAAACAAAGGAATGTTAATCATTTGCAGGGTCAATACTATTCAATACACGTCTACAGCATTCTTAGTGTCGACCAGTTTCAATTAACAGAAACATTTGGGATAATTTGGGTGTTTTATCATTATTTGTTGCTCAAAAGTTGCCAAGGAAGGCAAAAGTTGCTCAAGGTTGCTTGCAGTACAAAAAGTTGCTCAAAACTTCAGAAGTTGCTCAAAAGTTGCCGAGCACAATCTATTCAGGGCTAGTAGGGAGTAATAACGCATTTTTAATTCTTGATATTATTTTTAGCCTCGTTTTCATGCTGAAGCAGGATTTGGCGAAAATTTAAGTTAAAAAACTACATCAAAGCTACTCGTTTACGATTGCTATCAGAAAACCTTTAACCTGATACCACTCACAATTTGACCCTCTTAGTGGTACCGAGAACCTGCTCTGGACCATGGACTATTGTAAGAGGTTTAGATGCACATTAAGAAAATGTTTAAAAAGTGTGTTTAAAAAAAGGTGTTCAGACAACGGTTCGAAACTTGTACAAGCATCGCGGGTCGTGTTTGTGTTTATACAAAGGGTTACCTTTTAAATCTATGCACGGAGCATCCCCGAGAATTAACAAAGGAATAGAAATCCAAATGCTTCCATGCACATGAAATCCACTATAGAGAAAATGATGGCGGCTGTACATCTCACCCAAAAATCCCTTGCGAGCCTAAAAAACTCTAAATAGCATGTAGTAATCATTTTAGTATTCTCTTAGGTAATAGTGTCTCGGTCATATCATTTGTACTTGTTTGAACGTTTTGCAACCTCTCTATTGCGATTTTTTAATGGGTTTAATGTTTTTCGCGCGCAAAGGTTTGTGGGTAAAGTCGCCATCTTTTTATGGCCATCCTGTACCGCTCGAAACAAGCCACAGCATTGGCTTTCCCAACAATACAAAACACCCTAACCTTCAGAACGTGCAGTACAAAAACAATAGAGCTACAGTATAATGGCGCAATCAGGATACAGGACTCGAGCGGTACAGGATTACTGTCTTTTTACAGTACGGTAAAATATCATTCAACTCATTGTCATTCCGAATTCTGATTGGTTGAAAGATCTGCAAACAATGGTATGAGCATGCGCTGTAAGGTGAGCTCCATTTTGTTGCAAATAATTGTGTGACCATGCGCACTAATAAATACTCGTTTGTGAACATAGCTTCCATTCCCTGGACTGAGTTCGAAGCCTCATTAAGTGCTAATCCTGGATTAAATTTTAACCGATGATTTGGTTCTCTTGGTAAAGTAGGTCTTTCTCTATTCTAGGATTAGAAGTAGAAAGGTACTACTTATTCCTCATCAAGAAAAACGTTTTTAGATCTACATCAGGAGTCCACGACTTAAAAAATAGGGATCAATTACGGTTTCTGGGAAACCCCCACCCCTCCCCCACACTTCACCCTAACCTTTACTGGTTAATCATTAATAGAACGATGCATATCCAAGGGAGGGGTGGGTGGGGACCTAACCCTAACCTAACCCTAACCCCTCCCCCACACTTCACCCTAACCTTTACTGGTTAATCATTAATAGAACGATGCATATCCAAGGGAGGGGTGGGTGGGGACCTAACCCTAACCTAACCCTAACCCCTCCCCCACACTTCACCCTAACCTTTACTGGTTAATCATTAATAGAACGATGCATATCCAAGGGAGGGGTGGGTGGGGACCTAACCCTAACCTAACCCTAACCCCTCCCCCACACTTCACCCTAACCTTTACTGGTTAATCATTAATAGAACGATGCATATCCAAGGGAGGGGTGGGTGGGGACCTAACCCTAACCTAACCCTAACCCCTCCCCCACACTTCACCCTAACCTTTACTGGTTAATCATTAATAGAACGATGCATATCCAAGGGAGGGGTGGGTGGGGACCTAACCCTAACCTAACCCTAACCCCTCCCCCACACTTCACCCTAACCTTTACTGGTTAATCATTAATAGAACGATGTATATCCAAGGAGGGGTGGGTGGGGACCTAACCCTAACCTAACCCTAACCCCTCCCCCACACTTCACCCTAACATTTATTGGTTAATCATTAATAGAACGATGCATATCCAAGGGAGGGGTGGGTGGGGACCTAACCCTAACCTAACCCTAACCCTTCCCCCACACTTCACCCTAACGTTTATTGGTTAATCATTAATAGAACGATGCATATCCAAGGGAGGGGTGGGTGGGGACCTAACCCTAACCTAACCCTAACCCCTCCCCCACACTTCACCCTAACGTTTATTGGTTAATCATTAATAGAACGATGCATATCCAAGGGAGGGGTGGGTGGGGACCTAACCCTAACCTAACCCTAACCCCTCCCCCACACTTCACCCTAACCTTTATTGGTTAATCATTAATAGAACGATGCATATCCAAGGGAGGGGTGGGTGGGGACCTAACCCTAACCTAACCCTAACCCCTCCCCCACACTTCACCCTAACATTTATTGGTTAATCATTAATAGAACGATGCATATCCAAGGGAGGGGTGGGTGGGGACCTAACCCTAACCTAACCCTAACCCTCCCCCACACTTCACCCTAACATTTATTGGTTAATCATTAATAGAACGATGCATATCCAAGGGAGGGGTGGGTGGGGACCTAACCCTAACCTAACCCTAACCCCTCCCCCACACTTCACCCTAACATTTATTGGTTAATCATTAATAGAACGATGCATATCCAAGGGAGGGGTGGGTGGGGACCTAACCCTAACCTAACCCTAACCCCTCCCCCACACTTCACCCTAACCTTTATTGGTTAATCATTAATAGAACGATGCATATCCAAGGGAGGGGTGGGTGGGGACCTTATTCTAACCTAACCCTAACCCCTCCCCCACACTTCACCCTAACCTTTACTGGTTAATCATTAATAGAACGATGCATATCCAAGGGAGGGGTGGGTGGGGACCTAACCCTAACCTAACCCTAACCTAACCCTAACCCCTCCCCCACACTTCACCCTAACATTTATTGGTTAATCATTAATAGAACGATGCATATCCAAGGGAGGGGTGGGTGGGGACCTAACCCTAACCTAACCCTAACCCCTCCCCCACACTTCACCCTAACCTTTATTGGTTAATCATTAATAGAACGATGCATATCCAAGGGAGGGGTGGGTGGGGACCTTATTCTAACCTAACCCTAACCCCTCCCCCACACTTCACCCTAACCTTTACTGGTTAATCATTAATAGAACGATGCATATCCAAGGGAGGGGTGGGTGGGGACCTAACCCTAACCTAACCCTAACCCCTCCCCCACACTTCACCCTAACCTTTATTGGTTAATCATTAATAGAACGATGCATATCCAAGGGAGGGGTGGGTGGGGACCTAACCCTAACCTAACCCTAACCCCTCCCCCACACTTCACCCTAACCTTTATTGGTTAATCATTAATAGAACGATGCATATCCAAGGGAGGGGTGGGTGGACAGTTTCCCAGAAACCGGGATTGAGCCGAAAATAGAATTGTTTATTACCCTTTATCCTGGATTAGCTCAATCAGGCTTTGAGGAACTGAGCCCTTGTTAAAGGTTGAAATCGTTCAAATCAAGCGAGAACACAAAATGAATGAGTAAAGTTATTTGTTGAAAGATAATTTTCGGCATCGGCAACTAACTGAAACCTCGCCAATACACTGTTATTTTCAAGGAGTTATTTTAACTCCAAAAGAGTTATTCTGTACTAAAAAATGGTACAGAATAACTCTTATGGAGTTAAAATAACTCCTTGAAAATAACAGTGTAACAAGTCATTATATTTTGCTCGTCCAATAATTGCTAAATATTTTGTTTATCTCAGAATACGACTACGATTCTCAAAGGATATTACTCCCGAGTGGACAACTACACCGACACGACCAATCGCTCAGAACTAGCAATGTACGCATACGCTGCTGTGTGGGCGATGGCCCATGTGCTAGAAAACTCACGCCTTCAGCTTAATAGCTGGGGGAAACCGCTAGAGAACGTCACATATGGCGACAAACAGGCGGCGGATCTGTTTTTTAACGAGACTTTGAAGCTGAAGTTCAAGTCACCAAACTTGGTGAGTAAAATCACTCAAAACTCAAAAATGTTTAGAACATTTGTAATTTTCTCTACTTTATAGTCCCAATACGAAAATGGCAAATTGCATTTAAATGGATATAGTGCCGTTTGTCACTGTTTAATGCTTCCCGGCGCATTAAAGAGTATGCCATGATTAGTGATACGGTGAAGTTTGGTTGCGATAGTGTAAAATGGTACTAAGTTAGTGAGATCTCAATTTAGAGAGTTTTGTATGGTCAGAGTGTAATGTTTACTGCCAACATCTTTGCAGCAATTAAAGATCAAACTTTTAAACTGCTCACTATTACTTACTCTAGCATACTCGCATACACATCCTTGGGAACCCTGGGAATTTTTCTGTCGATAATTTCCTATCTCCTCTTTCCTAGGAGAGAGAATAGAATCTACCAAAAATGCCCTGGGTTCCCAATGATATCTCCTCCATGATGTCGTCTTCACTTCAGCAAAAAGGCAAAGTTTCTTGGAATATGCAAATTATGGCAACGTTTTTGCATAACGTCTTTAACCTTTATATACTTTATCAGTTATGGTCCTCTGACTTTATTTTAACTTTTAAATTAAAAGATATCAGACATGGATGTCGTTGTGTGTATATGTCAGTCTGGTGTACGTAATTTGATTCTCCACCAATATTTAAACTTGACTTTTAAAAGATATCAGATATGGATGTTGTTATATGTATATGTCAGTCTCGTGTACGTGACGTGTTCTCCACCAATATTTAAACTTGAATTTTAAAAGATATCAGGCATGGATGTCGTTGTGTGTATATGTTAGTCTGATGTACATGACGTGATTCTTCACCAATATTGACTTTAAAAGGCACCATTTCATATTTATCAACCTTTGCCTGGGTAGTGAAAACCCAGACACGTACCCATAAAAATACAAGCATCTCGTTCTTTCAAATTAGTGCATCCACAACGTTATAGCAACAGTAATTAAACCTCCCTATTGATTAACAGTTTGGAACTCCCAAGCTCAGTTCCTTTCGATATAATAATCTTAAAGAGTTGTGGCTGTCAATCAAACTGAACCTTCAAGTTTATATAAAATTATAACTTTATCTAGAACACCCTGAGATAGAAGAGAAATCTATTGGTATGACTTCCAACCTTTTTAATAGGATAACACAGATTAAAGTGGATTCGTAAATCTTATTCTAGCTCCATTGTGGATCGAAATCAGTCAAGTTGCTGAATCATCAGTATACCTGGAAAAACTTCTCGCTACTTTGAGCAGGTCTTTTTGTTTATGGCCACGAAGGCAGGCAGTATCTCCTTACGGCCCGCTCCATTAATTGTCATAAACTTAACTATTGTTATTTTGTCAATATAATGTCATAATGTTTCTGGGTGTGTTTCTGTACAGGGCAATGTACGATTTTATAAGAATGGAAACAGGCGATTTGATATGTCCATCAATCAACTGATCATCAAAGGTTGGTAGCTTACGACAGTACTATGTAATTAAAAGTACTAAGACAGTTAACTAAACTCAACTGTCATGTTACAAGTAATTCAAGAGTTCAAATGCTTGTTGCCAACATTTTTAATGCCCTAGAAAATGGCCTCCAAGCCCAAATTCGGTTTTATAGCTCGAGTTCCTCAACTCCAGTGAACAGATTCAAGAGATCTTAAATTAAATACCTTTTTGTTTAATTCAGAATTGGATTACAGGAAACTGATAGCTTGTGAGGTGCGCAAAGGACACTGGTTGAGATGGCCTCTTTAACGGTGACCGTTGAAAAGAACTAAGAAGGCTTGCAATAAGCTTCCGTCAATCAAGCAACTGTTGATTGGATTTCGTACAAAAGCTGCTGTGATTGGATGAGAAGCTGTGCTCGTGCGAAACCCAGTCAAGTGCTGCTTTGATTGGGGGAAACCCCACCAGTCACGGATCAAGGAAAGTGATAGTAGTTAACCCTTTAAGCTCCAATGGTGATCAACATCTAGATTCTCTTTAAGATGTTAGAACAAAGTGAAGCAGACAGGTCATGAGAATATTGGAGTTGATCACCTGGGAAATATTGTTCTGATGTGACCAAAAATTATCTTAATTGACACTACAAGTCTACAAAAGTTATGGCTCTTCACGATGTTTATGATAAAATGGCCTACTTACCCACCATTGCAGCACGAAGCTGAATTATTCTGGATACACACATGCGAGGGCGTCTTTTTCGGAAATCTTTTACAGCGCATTGTGTAGCTCCGCGCGCAGCTTACATACATGAGTATTAAAATAGTGTTATGCCGCCTCTAAAGCGGCCGAGGACAAACCGCCACACCGGGTCAGGTGACGTCACGAACGAAGTTAAGTTAGAACGATTTTGGATTGAGTGTCGAAAGTAATAAGTTGATTGCTTTGGTTTTGCGTTTGCTTAGTTTTTCTATAGAATGTGAAAATGTTTTGAAATTATCAGCCGATCGAATTCTTAACAAAAACCAAACATTGTTTTGGTCCGTCTTGCATTCAATTTTCTTTTTCTCGAGAGTTATACACGATTGCGGTCACTTTCCCTCTGATTGATTCAAGTAAAACTGGCCAATCGTGAATTACTTCAGTTCGTGATTGACTCATTGTGTTTTTACTTGCTGCTGTGATTGGTTCTGTAATTACTTTGGTTTGGTTTTACTACACTCAATCAAAAACCTCTCTAAAACCAATCATGAATTGCTTCAGTTCGTGATTGGCTCATTGTGTTTTTACTTGCTCCTGTGATGGTTTGGTTTTATGACACTCAATTGAAAACCGCTCTATTTGTATTCTTTGATTTGGTTTGACACAGATGGGAAAGCCACGGAAGTACAAGCCGCAGTGTACAATGTTGATACGAAAGTCTACATACCTACAGCTTATGTCAGTTGGCTCGGTAAGAGTCATTACCTTATTATAGAAACACCATAACATTGATCACACTATGGGGTGAACAGGGGCGTAGGGCTGAAAATTGGGGAGGGAGGGTGGATGATGAATTCTATGACATTTTCATTGATGACTTGTGTCAATCTCTCTTCTGGGACTGGGCAGAGGGGAAGGGGGGGTGGGGGGTCAGCTGACCCCCACCCCCTCGCCTCCCCTCCCTACGCCACTGGGGGTGAACCTTCCTAAAGGGGATATGGCATGGTGTTGCACATGTATGGAGTCAATGTTGGATTGTTCATATATGAAAATCGTTGAACATAACTGTGTCCGGCCCGGACTGCATATATAAACGTCTCTCACCGTCACACAGATTTTTACCTTTTTCACATCGAGCAAATACATGACTAAATTTGCCAAATCAGAGAATTGAGGAATATTAATTTTACAGTAAGTAATACTAAAAAAGTTTCAGTCGTTAAATGCATCCTTTACCTTGATACATAAATAAAGTGTGTCTACTTTCAGTCAATGTAACGCTTTGCGCGCTATTGCGGCCATTTTTTCACGTTTAGTACGAGTTGTTTTCCAATCTTTTGAAAATGGTTCCAGTCCTGTTGTTTTGTGTAATAGTTTCAATTTGAATCTGTTTTGGAAAGTTTCTTTTGTAGTTTCCTGTTTAGTTTGATAGTTTCACGAAGCAGAAATAAACAAAAGGCCGTTAAGCATCACGGTTGAGCCATATTCTTCAAAGTCTAGCTGGAACTATTTTCGAACCAGGAGTAAATATATTGTTTTCCAGGCCGCTGTCTTTATCTACCCATTTGTCTTTGTTCTTTCTCTGTAGCCGGTACTCCGTACAAGAAGCTTATAGAGTATTACAGCACACGGCATATTCACCGCGCTCTGTTCGGCGCCTTGGTGTTTCTAGCTGCTCTTGGAATTCTGTACGCTCTTGTCTGCTACTTTGTTGTGCTGATACACATGAAAGACCCGTAAGTTTTTCATTTATTTTATTTATTCATTAACAATATTTAAACAGAGATGTCCAATTCAGCGGAGCTGGTTTAAGTGGAGCTCTGTATAACAAAATCATATAAATAACGTAATATTGTATATTGAATAGCAAACATACATAACAGCCGACAATTATAATGCAAATAGACATTACATGTAATTGAAAATACATAGGAAATATAGTCCTGACTAACTTATTTAGTCCCAGTTTAAATTTGTTTGGATCGGACATCTTTCTAAGACTGCTAGGTAGGGTGTTTCAGGTTTTTGCAACAATAAACTAAAGGAACCCTGGTATTTCGAGGTTTTCGCTAAGGGCAAACAAAGTATCTTATAGTATCTTAGATATCTCATGTATTGATCATAAACGATCAGTCATTATTTGGAGGGGTGGTCGAGGAGAATAACACTGACCCGTCTCAGACATGCGTATGGTAGTTGCTTTTCCCACACAGTAAAATTTTCTATTTCTTTTAAAAAGTTAAGAACATAAATGGTGAAAGTGCTTCTAATTGTATACACATTTCGTTGTTATTGTTTAGATTCATCTGGAACTCCAGTCCTATCATCAACATTATCATCATATTAGGATGTAATATTAAACTATATCACCATTATACTGTTCGGATTTGACTACACCCTTGTTACACCAACCACAGTCTCCAGTCTCTGCAAGGTTTGTGGAATTAACTTGCAGTTTTATTGATGCCTGCATTTTTCATTCAGCTTTAATAGAATCGCAAAATCAGACGTTGACTGGCTGAGAGGAGTGGTGATTCCGAATGGACTCGCCACTGTAGGCTACGCCGCGCCGTTTATAATTTTACAAAATATCAGCAAAAGTACTTGTAGTGTATCTACCCCACCCCCATCAGGACGTTTTGGTTATCACGTGAGAAAAAAGACACGCTAGAGGAGTTCACGAACAGAGGGAGTTTAGCGAGAGCAGCGAAATGCAAGCAGTCGAGTTGAGTTAATTTTAATAAAGGTTTTGAGGACAGAATAACTATTAAAATTAACTCAACTCGACTGTTTGCATTTCGCTGCTCTCGCTAAACTCCCTCTGTTCGTGAACTCCTCCAGCGTGTCTTTTTTCTCACGTGATAACCAAAACGTCCTGATGGGGGTGGGGTAGATACACTACAGTAATAAATCATCAAGTAATTTATCAGACTATGCGATTCAAGAAAAATCACATGCCTGACTCGGTAACTCCACGGATTAAATTGTACTCGGAATACGGATATCGGTTTTCTCGTGCAATTTTCCGTGGAACTAAGGAATGTGATTTTCCTATAAAACTAAACTAAGAATGCAAGCTGAAATTCCAATTTGAATTCCTCTTATTACGATATCGCCATGGTTGACAAAATTAATGAAATAATATATTAATAATATTAAATAATATTTTTTATGATTCCAGGCCCGTGCTTGGACATTTGCCATTGGGTTCACCTTGTCCGTCGGGGGCCTGGTGGCTAAAACTGTGGATCGCCTATTGTGTTCTCAGCGAACGATTCGTGAGAAGAAGGGTGAGTCACTGGTCGCTGCACTGCGCAGCTTTTTGTTCAGTTACAAAACATTTCATAGTTACGTGACCCACATTCCTTTGTCATCCATCAATCAAACGTGCCGTTATACTCTACCTTGATTATCATTGGATAAAATTTGAATTGAGATGAGACATTATATTGCAGATTTCTTCGACATTTGAATGGGTTATTAGCCAAAGCCACCAATTAGAATTGTAGATAGGGTTGAGTGACAGCAACCAACATTAAGTGAAATTTTACTCAAAATCACGCTAAATTTTGAGTAATACCAGAAGACCTCTGGTATTACAGTACCACTTCCAGACCTGTATTCTGATTATACTGTAGCTCTATTGTTTTTTGTACTGCTTGTTTTAAAGGTTAGGGTGTTTTGTATTGTTGGATTAGCCAATACTGTGGCTCGTTTCTAGCGATACTGTCTGGCTCTAAATGTTATCCTCCTAATATTCAAACGTTGATTTATAAAGCACGACATGAGGCTAACCCGCCTACCCTAAAACACTTCCAGACCTGCTTACAATAAATTATAAAACGAACTTCCATCTCCCAAAATTTGATAAGATAAATAACGCCTTGAGATCCAGTAAGTAAACTTGTAATGATCCCCCTCTATAGGGTAGTCCAGAAGCTCATATCTGCAGTTAAGTTAATATGTTTTGTTTTTTATCCTCTCTCGTTCTGTCGTTTTTTTCCTTTATTGTATGTGTGTGTAATGATTCAATAAAATAAAATAAAAAATGGGGGAAAATGAAATATCAAAAAAGTGAAATTTCACGTTGGACACAAAACCCGTTCTAGCTGATTTCATTTTCAAAAATCATGTACATTTTTGTATGATCGACTTGAAATTAATAACGATGATTTTCCTGCAGAAAAAACATGTTGATTTGTATGCTGTGCATAGTTCTGGTGCTGCTAATCGTGGACTTTATTATTATGGATGTTGGGAGGGTCTTAACCCTCTTTACAGACAACTGGTTACATATAGGACACAGGAGCAATACAAATGCTACCAGGTAAATAATATATCAACATTAATGGTGATCACACTCGTCAACGTTTAATATAGTAAAGCCTTTTTCGAATGTGACCCCCGTTTCGTAGCCTACCGCAATAAACTCAGCCCTTGGTTACTATGCACCTATCAATGTTAGGACCGAGGGGGAGGGGGGGGGGGGGGCAAGGTGTGGCAATCTTGGGAATCTGCCCTATCTTCCTTATGTTGCCTATAAATAGCTCCACCCTGGGCGCAGGCAGCGTATGTCAAAAATCCCCACTCTCGAGGTAGCCCTGCCTGTCAAATATCCACCCCTTGCCCTCTCTCCCCCCACCCCCCCTCGGGCTTAACATTGATAGGTGCATTAGTTACGATGGAAACGGCGGGAGGATGAAACGAAAAATGGGCGCGCAAAGCATTAATACTGATTAGCGGTAAATTTAATTCGTTCACCTCTTTTCCTCCCAGCCAATCACAGACAAGACGTTCGAGGCGGACATCGTGACGGTAGAGCACTGCAAAAGTGGCAATCTCTTGATGTGGTTACTTATCGTCTTAATCTACAAGTTCCTGGTGGTTCTGTTTGGTGTTTTTCTGGCCTGGCAATGTAGAAAGCTGTACATCAAGTCCCTAAATGACACTCAATACTGTGTTGTATGCATGTTCGTGGTTCTCGTGTTCATTATTCTCGGACTGCTGCTGTCGTTTCTCGTCATCTCATACCCAAACCTATTTTTTGGGTTGATTGGAACATGTGTATTCTTGTGCACTACCATCCTACTGGCTTTGCTGTTCTTACACAAGGTAAGATTGTGCGACAGATCAGTGTAGCACGCTGATTGTGTGACAAATTATTGTCACGCATCACGAACACGCCTGTCTAGTGATACGGTGAGCACAGTGGAGTTAAAGAACACAAAAGATTGTGTGACAAATAGCACTTAATATACTTACAATAGCATGTCTTATATTTTAAGTGCGCCATTTGTTTGAGAAATAACGCAAGGTTCCATACGACAAGGCATTTCTCTCTTGAAAACATAACGCAAGACAATCTCAGACACCTTCCGTGACAAACATCACATTTTAAACATTTCTCGTATTTATTTTCTACAACAGAGGAAAGTACAAAGCACCTCATACTAAATTAATAGACAAGATTTCTTGTTTTCTCGCCTCGTTTCAAACAAGAAATTTTAAACACGAATTTTCTCTCTTTTTTAGATGGTCCGTGTTTCATGTAGGCGCAAGCGCCGTGGAACGCTGATCGTGGTTGGTGGCGGTGACACCGAATCCGATTCCACGTGCTGTACATGCTGTTCAAAGGTCTGTTCCTACTGCGCATGCTCCACAGCATGTTGCATCATGTGCTGGTCGTGTTTCCCATGCTGCAATGCGTACCTGTGCTGTCGGGCATGCTGTTGTGGGTCCAAAGTCCAGCCGAGTAAAAATGTTGATGATAAGACTGAGTTCTACATAAATGGTCAGCCGCAAGACAAGGAAGGCCAGATAGCTTACCTACTACGGGAGATACACAAGGTACAAAAAACAGCATAGAAATACATTCTGGATTTTTTTGAGTATCCAATACATCCATATATTTCTTGGACCATTTCAGATGCCGCTACACTCATGTGCCGAACCTAATGAGATAAACAAAGCCGATCAATTAGTATTCTTTGTTTCAATTGCGTTCGGCACGAGTAAACATGGAGCGGCGTCTGAACCGACATCAATGTAGGGGCGTAATTCACATTTATATAGACCCTTTTAATAAGTGAATGTCATTATAGTGACGTCAACAAATCGCGAATGATTTCTTGAATAAAAGATGGCAATATAATTCAGACTTTTCAAGATACGACAGAGGCGCTGGTAACTACATTTTAAAACAGACCTGCAAGTCCTGATGCACGAGAAGTACGTGGATGACGTCATTGATTATACTTACAGTCAGATTTATTAAAAGGATGTATAGCGACCGTGCAGGCAGGCTCTTCCTACCGTCCTTTCCCATGAGCCTGCTCGCAGGCTAATTATTTACTTTCGGATTCAGGTTGAGTGTTTCCATCTAGATGATTTTTACAAGTTCACGCTCGGTCGGCGGTCATAATAAATAGTATGAATAAACAGAAAAATAAATGAATAAATTTATACTAAGACATAGAGTCCGTGATATGAGTTAATTGTCAGGAAAAATACAAACTGCCAGAGGCTGCCTTTACTAAGGTAGAAGGCAAAGTATTTCATTCCTTTAAAGTTTTCGGGAAAAACGAAAATTTATTATAATCTGTTGCTGATGGTGGAATTCTATATGAATGGTCGCGAAGATGACGACTTTTCCGTCCCATTGGGGTAAGATATTTCTCATTTTCAACATCAACTAGATTCAAGTAGAAATAATATTTGTACTATTGTGGCCAATGAATTTCACCGTTTTTAATGGAGAGAAAGTAGTAAAATATCCATCTTTTTTTCTTGCTTGCTCGCGTAGTCGTCACATTGTACAAAGCCAAGCGCTAACAGATGGCAAACTAGTTAGCAACACGTCAATTTCTACTTAGCAATGTGGCCGATCAACCGTTTCAACGAATTCAAAGTCAGACATCGTTAAGTGTTCAACCTGAGTCCGCAGCATTTCACTGCTTTTTTATTGGAACTGTCATATAATCTCTATCGCACTGACTTTGGTATCTTCTATACAGCGCGATGAGGAGCTCTGTCGACTTCGTTCCATGCGAGTCACAGTGACAAACTGGACGCAAACAAATGATGACGAGATGGACGAAGACACGACATATGAAGAAGGTGACAGCAGCTCAAATGAGGGGAGCTCAGGCAGCACTGGCGGCCCAGGAGGCAGGCGGGGTAGGAGAGGTTCAAGGTTCAAGATGTTCAACCAAGGAGCCGATTATTCCCATGTCAAGAGCAAGGTTGACACTGGAGCGCGCAAGACATCAACGATGTCGAGATCACCAGGAACACAACGAAAGCATGACGAGAAGTACTATCTTGGAGTTTGGAGGGCACGAGGTGGAAGCCTATCTGAAGACGACATAGCCAAACTGAAAGCTGAGCTTGAGGAGGTGAGATCTTAGGAATTGATTGGTGTAGAAAACAACTCCAACAAAAATGAGCAACACTCTTAACAGCTCTGCTGCAACAACTCATCAGTTTAACATCTCACTTTTGTAATAAGTGTTACCTCCCTTACATAAAGTTTATCACTATCATTGTCATTATCATCATTAACAACATTATCATCAACATCGATAACATCATCATTATCAACAACATTATCACGATATCATCATCATGAAAACATCATTATTTTCAACATCAAAAATATCATTGTCATCAATAACAACATCAACAACGTCATCATCATTAACAACAACAACAACAACAGCATCATTATCAACATCAACTACAATCAGGCAACATCACCATTATCAATGACATCATCTCAGTCACAATCATTATCAAAATCATCATAACCATCATCATCAACAATAAAAACAACAAAAACAACAAGTAATAATAATAATAATAATAATGAGATTAATCAGTGGCATTTCCACGAAGTGGCTCTTCATCCACTGATGGGCCTACGATTTAACGTCCTTATCCGAGAAGACGTGAAGGTCTAACCATTTGCAGCTCGTGAATGAAATTGTTTCACAAAAGTAGAAACGCAAACCATTTATTTATGATTGACTTTCTTATTACGCGAAATCTAAAACCTGCATGTTATGGATGTTCACAATAGGGCCATTTAGACAAGGCTTACGTAAGACGCGAACTGCTCGTATAAAAGATACAAAACCTCTGTTCGCGACTTAACACAAGCCGCGTCTAACATAGGACGCGAAAACTCACGTATAACCGGGTCAACAGTTGTTCGCATCTTGTTAAAGACGGGAATAGTTACCGCGCATGCGTACGTTTTGTTGTTATCTTGGCACTGGCCAAAAGATCGCGGGCTCTGGGAATGAGATTGTGTTGTTGCGTCTTCCCGGCCGGAAACGAAGGACAAGATGGCGGCTACTTTTGTTTCTGCTGAGTCAGCAGACGAAGCTGGTAGCGCTGAAAAGAAAACAGCCAAGAGGCCTGCTAAGAGCAACACTTGGGCCTTATTGGAAGAGAAGCAATTCTTGCAGGTGTGCAAGGAATTTGAAACAGAACAGACACTGATTTTCTTTGACAACGTCAAACGTTTTGCCTTCTTGCTAACCCGCGCCATTTTTATACATTTTGACACGACATATAACCATGACAACCATACCCGAAAACGAGGCACATACCCTGCTGGGCGCGAACCAAGGCGCGAACCATTTATACGAGAACTTTGCGTCTTATGCAAGCCTAGCTCGTATAAGTGGGTCAGTTCGCGTCTTATGTAAGCCACATCTTATGTAAGCCACATCTTATGTAAGCCACATCCTATGTAAGCCGCATCCTATGTAAGCTGCGTCCTATGTAAGCCACGTCCTATGCAAGCCACGTCTTATGCAAGTCACGTCTTATGCAAGCCACGTCTTATGCAAGCCACGTCTTATGCAAGCCACGTCTTATGCAAGCCACGTCTTATGCAAGCCACGTCTTATGCAAGCCACGTCTTATGCAAGCCACGTCTTATGCAAGCCACGTCTTATGCAAGCCACGTCTTATGCAAGCCACGTCTTATGCAAGCCACGTCTTATGCAAGCCACGTCTTATGCAAGCCACGTCTTATGCAAGCCACGTCTTATGCAAGCCACGTCTTATGCAAGCCACGTCTTATGAAAGCCACGTCTTATGTAAGCCACGTCTTATGTAAGCCACGTCTTATGTAAGCCGTGTTATTTCTCTCGTATAAATGGCCCTAATATGTTTTGTTCATTTATGATTTTGCAGAAAGATAAGGAAATCACCCGACTGAAGAAAGAGGCTGGTAGGAAGACCTCAGTGGCTGTACATCAAAGAAATTCAAAACCGACACTAAACGACAATACCAAAAAAGTGACGGTTAGTCAAAAGTTACTTAAGTACGTAAAGGCATGGGACCTTGTTGCCAGACCCCCAGCAAAGATTTAACATGTTTTTGTCTTACTTTACTGATAATTACTATTTTTCAATTATAACCTAAAGTTTTGTTGGGTTTAACTTCCTCAGCATTTCTACTGCTTCTTAGGGTGATCACGTGATCAGTGACGTCATAGCTAAGAGAAATATATTATAAAGAATAGGGCGGTGAGTTTTATACATCGGACAAAATTGATCATGAAAATAAGATTGCATTAACAAGTCAAATAGAATCACGGTTAGATATCTTGTTTTTTATTGATTAGGGGAGAAGATATTAAGGGGGAAATGTGGTCACGTCACCTGTTTTGTTGAATATCCCCTTAATAGGAAACGATAGTCAAGTTCTCTAAGCGTGAGTTTGTAGAAATTAGCAATCAAAATTACTGGACATACTAACTTCATTACTTGATGAAAGCTCACTACCCCATTTTAGAAGGCGTTTTCCCGTTGACAGGTCACGTGATCACCCAAAATTCAAAAACACTAGTTAAGTAAAACACGAAGTGCTGTTTTAGAAGCGATTTTTAAATACAGTGAGAGGGGATTGAAAACCGAGGCAAATTACATGGCTTCTCAAACTCCACTTTAATGATAAAAATTAGCGATCTAAAAGTCTTGAAATGTGAGCTGTATTTAGAAACGATTTCTAAATACTCATCATGGTCATGATTTATATTGTATTCGCCTCATGAATTATTAATGAGTTTGAGAAGTTTCTTTATCACGCGAAGTTCTATTGATGTAACAAGTTTCACATATTTATGTCAAGGTTCTAGCTCATAATCATGAAAACTGTTTTTTTCTATTTTCGGTCAATGGCCCATGCCTTTACGTACTTAGCTTTATGTTATGTACCGTATTATTTATTAGTTATAGTGTAAAAGTCGTAATTTATTATTATTATTCTTTCGTATATAACGAAATTTTTCATTAGCATATTTTATATCTTAACTTATAATTTATTCTAATTTCAAGCAATCAGTTTTATAGCCATCGCTAGCACCGTATTATTTATTAGTTATAGTCTTATTGTCGTAATTTTTTATTATTATCCTTTCGTATGGAAGTAATTTTTATTAGCATATTTTATAAATTAACTTTGTAATAGTAAGCTATATTTCTGTAAGAGCATCGAGACATGTATAATGCTCCAAATACATATTATTATTATATTGCAAATGAAAATTAAACCATGTTTAAATAAGTAAGCATCTACAACGTAAGCTAAAACTAACTGGGGCAAACGTTAACACAGGACTTTAATAACTTAGATTTAGATGTTCGGACAATAAGATCATGCATCATCGATAGAGAAGATTTCGGATGAGTGGGAAAATCTACGTACGGTTACTGTACGGCATACCGCGACATTGAAATGGTTTCCGTATTGTCTTTGTCCTGCTGATCCAATCAAATTACAGAGTTACGGTTATAGCAAGTTACAGTACGGTTACGGTAAGGCTACGGACATGCCGTAGTTTGTCCCACTCATACGAAATCTGCTCTATATAAGTCCAAACTTATGTAAGTAATACTCCTTTCAGACTCTGATGACATATAATTTTTGTCTATTCTACTTTGTAACCTAGATACTTCATAGTTTTCTACGTAACAACTATTATTCTATTGGTAACTTTCTTACTCCGTTTTACTTACTAGTTCAGTAATTTACTTTTTACAGGGCCTCTCTAAAACACTTTGGTGATGATCGAGAGCACCCTGTCTAAACATAGACACTTCTCACATGCCGGCCATGCTGTGTCCCAGGAGAATAACAACCTTTGTTTTTGCTAGGCTAACCTCGTTATGAAACTGCTCAGATCGAGGCTGACCTGTTTTTTCTAGTTAACATGGCCGCCCTGTGAGAAGGGTCAGTTATTCAATCAATTCAAATATTGGAGAACTTTTCCTCCCGCATCCTTGGTGATTGAAATCGCCTTACCTGTGAATCAGGCTCAAAAAGAGTCCCTCCCCTCCCCTTGAGCCTGAATCATCTCATTACGCGACACGAATTTTTGTGACTGTGTCACATAGGAAGCATTACCATATTAGATCAAGTGCTGTCTAGAATTAATCCAGTGGTTTCTTTATGTTCAGGTTGTCCACGAGGAATGTCCTGAGACTGAAGATAAGCAGTGTCAGACGGGAGAGAGCCCTACCTCAAGCCCAGGCTACAACCGCGTGATTCTACTAAATAAGGCACATGTGGATAAAAAGGATGACGTCATTATCGTGACGCAACCCACTTCAAATGGTCCAAGCCCTGCTCAGTCACCGAGAAGAGGGTCAAACACAAATCCTACACGTGAAAGGAGGGGGTCTAAGCTTACATCAAAAGACTCAAAGATCAGTTCCGTTGTTATTAGCGGGGAAAACGAGAAGGAAAAAGAAAAGAAAGAGGAAGCTACTAGTAACTCTCCAGATGAGTATCTTTTTGGAAAACCTGAAGAACAAAATTCACAGAACAATTTCAATAAGGATGCTGGACGCAGCGGGCTGGTCATTGTTCAATATCCCGATAAAAATGACGTGAGAGAAAAAGAGGAACAGCAACTTAAAGTGGAAGAAAAGAGGAAAGAAGAGGAGAAGAATGAGAGGGAAAAGGTGGAGAAGGAAAAAGATGAGCGGAGAAAAGAAAACGAGAGAATAGAGAAGGAAGAGGAGGAAAGAGAAGAGGAGAAAAGGAAAGAGGAACAAAGAAAGAAGGAAGAGGAAGAGAGAAAGAAGGAAAAGGAACAGAGAGAGGAGGAAGAGGAACAGAGAAAAGAACAGGAGCGTAAAAAAGAAGAGGAACGAATAAAAGAAGAAGAGAAGCAAAAAGAACGGGAGAGCCAAAAAGAAGAGAAGCGAAAAAAGAAATTTAGTTGGACTTTTGGTAAAAAAGACAAAACAGATTCTCCTACAGAAGACGACAACAAAGATAAAGAAAAACCAAACGAGTCACCGAAAGATGCGATGTCTCCTGAAGGCAACCTAAAACCCAAATCACAAAATGGTGAGCTACCAAAGGAAGATGAAAACGGGACATCGCCTCTTGTCTTGGAGCTGTCTTCACCAGAGAATAATTCACCGACAACGCAAGAAGACAAGAAGCTTGAGAACCCGTCTGGAGAGACAGATGATAAACCCGATAAGGTAGATGGGATACCTGTTAAGAAAGATGAGAAACCTGGTACGGAGGATGAGAAACCTGATAAGGAGGATGAGAAACCTTCCGATGGTAACAATGACAGAAACAGTGAAGACGATTCAAAGGATGACGATGATGACGATGATGGCGTTGATAGAATCGACGAGGAAGATGAGAATGAAGATGAGAATGAAGAAGACGATGGTGAAGATGAAGATGGCGATGACGACAAAGGCGAGGAGAGCGACGGAGAAGGGGGACGTCGTCCGAAGAAGCCAAGGAAACGTCGAAAGCCCATCGGAGGGAAACTAAACTGGAATGCTGAATCGAAAGTTGATACAGGTGGTGGCTACAAGAGGAGACCGAGCAAAAAAATCAAAACTTACAAAACAGACTATTCAAATGTGAGATCAAAACTTTACTCAAGTGCTCCGGCTAAAAAGTCAGAAGACAACGATGACAATAAGGAAGAGCCGAAGAAGAGGAAAGCGCAAAGAGTGGTGCGCAACAAAAGGTGGAGACCGGACTATAGCAATGCTAAGACTAGAGGGGAAAGTACTACACGGCGAAATTCACAGGCTGGAAATACAAGTTAGATTAGAATATTAGGTCTGGCTATAGATTAGATGTATTTCTATTCATTACTAAAATCATTCCCAACTATCATTTAACAACAAAGGAAATTATGATTACTAATTACTCATGGTTAGTAAGTCATAGTAAACCGCTAACAAGGAAATACTGCATTGAATAGTACATAAACAACTCCTTTTTATACTGTAGTTAGTTCTTGCTTTAGTTTGTTCCTTGAACAGATTTTCTGATTACAAAATCATCCATAACACGACAAACGACTTTTTCATGAGAACGTAACGGAGAAAGTGTCGACACGACTGTCACCCAACGTTCTCTCAGCCGACAACGTGCCGACAACGTGCCGACACATGAAACTGTGGTCCGACAACGTGCCGACACATGAAACTGTGGTCCGACAACGTGCCGACACATGAAACTGTGGTCCGACAACGTGCCGACACATGAAAATGTGGTCCGACAACGTGCCGACACATGAAACTGTGGACCGACACGTGTCGTCGGGATTATAAAGTCACTTTCTCCAATCGTAACACCAGGACCAAAAATGGAATGATCGACAAGAGACCATCAATTTTGGACTTGATCTGCCCCTGGTGTAACATGGTGTCATTGATCATGTGATCAGTACAAGGCACTAAGGCGCACTAATATTAATTAAAGTGCAAGTAGCGCCTTGACACAACAACTCTTTTTCCCAAAATTCTATTTCTGATATATTTCAGTTGTCTAAATTAATTCTTTTCTTCGAGAGGCAGGAGCAGCAATTAGACTAGAATAAAAACTACCCGAATTGCGCGACTGTTTCATCTCAGTTGTGATGTCACAATGGAAACCTATGGGATTTTATTGTAGTAGTTTTATCTTGGGAGGGAGTTGATCAATCTTTTTGTGAGAATCAAACACAACAGTACTTTAAGCTAAGCCAATCACTTTTATCTCTACTTTGGTACACGATTGTTCACTAAATCGTTAGGTTGGAGATTGAAGGGAAACGTTTGGCAATGTGACGTGCCTGGATGAGTAAACTTAAGTTATATATTAGTAGCATTATAATGAAGATATTTTATATTTTGTACTTGCATAATGTGTTTTAATTAATAAACCTGCTAGCTCATTTCAGTAAGAATAACAAGCAAAACATTTATGCTGGGATTGATGCCAATGGGTCTTTCGCAGCACATACGATCACGTGGTTGTACTGGCTGCCAAAAACATCTTAATACAGATATTTAAAGACCAGTAGTGTAAAACCTGTTTGTAAATGCTATTTTCCACCCCCAATCGATTGTCGAACTTTCTAGAACAGCGTTTTTCTAAGATAGCATCCATGGCAACGCCTTTCCCATGGGGATCACGAGCTCAATTCATTCGTTAACGAAGTATTATATCAGAACGAGATTGTTTCCTGCAAAAGGCCAAATGTTGGTTTTGCTCACAGCAAATTTAAGCCTAAATCAGTTGGTAAACGTGCATATAGCAGATGAGGATTTTAAAATACATACATGAAGAAGATATTCAAAGCATTATTTTGGGCTTTTTGATCCTCGATAGAAAATATCATCAAAACTTAATTGGATTGACATATCATCTGATCATGTTTACAAATGTATAGTTTGTGTATAGTTCATAGTTTAACAACAGCTAGAGAACAACAGAGAATATATGTTATCATACTTTGTACATATAACAGACAACTACCGTAGTTTCTGTACAATCTAGTGTAGATCTATGGCAGTCGGGATGTTACGCCCGTTTAAGACGGCAAACTTCTCATGCACAGAACTCAAGAGATGAATTAAGTACGGCAGAAGAGCGGTGTGTGAATCAGTTAAATTCGACATGTTTAAATGGTTCTGCAGATTCTATCGCATAGAGTAGTGTTGATTCTTCATGCGCCGACCTTAATGCAAAATTATGCTTTGAAATTACATTTTCGCTCGATTATTGAAGTTTCGAGGTTAAAAGTTTTTATTTCCACAAAACAAAACAATCATTGCATGCGACAAAATATATTTACTAATGTGGAGCACAAGCATAAAACCACAAGGGTTACCAAAGTTGCTTATGTCCCTTATCAAATCTAGACTCAGATTCCCTGATCGTTACAATCGGTTCAACTCAGTTATGTTCGCGATCTGAATGAACCACTGAGTCGCTCCAACGTCGACCTTGATGGTATTAAGTTCGGCGCATGAAACGCTCGCCGTCTGAAACCGGCCTAAGAGTTCATTAAAGGGGAACTGAACCATAAAATCAACCCAACGTCTTTACAAAGATGTATTCTAAAGAAATAAGTTCTGCTATTTTGTTTTTCTGTGTTGCGCGTCTATGAGGAGTAAATTAGTCTCCAAGTTCGATTTTCCGCTGAAAACTCTATATTGTATGGCGGCTCAATTCAGTGCAAATTTCCCCATAACGTACGTCACACCTACCAAGGAAGAATGATCGCACCTGCAGCACAAAGAAAACAATGGTCCGTAATTGGAAGCCATTAGTCCTGCTATTCAATGTCGGGGCAGCACTGATGGCAAAACTAATTTATTCCCATATGTACGTCACAAATTACGAGACTTGAGCCGTCTGTACATAGCGGAGGCTGTGGGTAAGGTTTTCGGATTTTCTCTTGCTGGACGTGCAACACAGAAAAAATAAATAGCAGAACCTATTTATTTCGAATATGTTTGTATGGACATTGGGTTGATTTTAGGGTTTAGTTCCCTTTAAGGTATGCCAACTGCTTTGGGAAGCAAGTTGCAGCTAACGCTTTGGGCGCTTGGAAGGAGGAAGGGCTAGTGCTTGAAACGTCAGCGGGATAAAAACTAGAGTTTCTATAAGGACAGGAATTGCTCAACAGATACCCAAACTGACCTTGGCCGCTAAAGGACTGGGCACTAGTGAAGCATTGAGCTGGGAATTTGTCACACGTTCGCATAGGCCGGTCATAAGTTATCACGTTGGCTTTGATGACAGAATGGTTTTAGGTTCTGAAGCCATAAAAACCTTGCAATATACCTCTACTTTTTTTCTCTTCTTTGTTTACCTGTGAACCCTGGAACCCTAGCGAAGATATGTAAGGGCTTTTTATAAATCCTTTCAAATTGCCGTACAATGTATAAATAAACATACTCCTTTTCGCTTCCATGCATGTTGTTTCCTTTGTAGTTTTTCTTATCTTGGAAGCATTTTAGCGTGTTTTTAAGAGTTTCTCATTATCAGGTGGTGAGCCGAGGTGGATGAAAAACGGCTTAAAAACACGCTAAAATGGTTCCAAGATAAGAAAAACCACAAAAGAAACAACATGGAAACGAAAAGGTATGTTTATTTATGCATTGTACGGCAATTTAAAAGGATTTATAAAACTTCTATTTTCATGCACAAAACCATAGATTGGGCTGCCTGTGATTAGGGTTTGTGTTAGAGATTGGGTTTGTAGTCTATTGAGCGATTCCTGTCGTTAGGAGCGCATGCTAAAAGCCATGTTTACATAAAATAATGTATCATGGAAACAGAACCGTTATTTTATAAAAGCAATAAAACTAATTTTCATGCTTCTGTTATAAACACTTCAAAAGTTGCCTGTTTTTAACGTTTTTATAATATCCGACAAGTTGATATATGCAATATATGTAATTGTTCGTTACGTATACGTTTGCAATAAAGCATGTTATCTCTAGGATACATATATGCCGAGTTATCGAGAACTTAAGTTTCCTGTGACGTCACATTTTCTGACGTCATGGGTCTGACTTGTATTTTAGTGTTCTATATTCCATAGTGTCTCAATGAGGCAAGTGGCGTGGGCTTGAAAATTGTGGGTAAAAAGATTTTAATTATGCATAGTGAAGTACTATATAGTATTCCACTGGTGAGGCCTGTTTTTCATTGTTTTACAATTAACCTCCCCAGTGAAATATTATATAGACTTCACTATGCATAATAAGTACTATATAATATGTAGAAAGCCACTATGGAAAATAATCAACATAACGAATAACAATTATGAAACTACTACAGAGTTTTACCCAAAAATAATTTAATACTAGAACATATTTCTAAATAACAAAGACCAGACACCAAATACCATACTTAATTAAAGCAAATTCCATAAATGTTACACAACGAGTATATCGCAATTTGTTTCGGTCTCTATTTGTAGCCTGCGAATACAGCCGTCTCGCATCGGGACCCACAATCCAAAACGTGCCCCCCCCCCCCCCCCCCCCTCCCCGAGAGAGACGTGTCACGTTTTGAATGTGGTTCCCGATGCGAGACTGCTGTATTCGCAGGCTACTATATTTGTTGTTTTACTAAAATTTTGATTCATTATTTATCTAAATAATGAAAATCTCCAACAATATAACGGGCCTGAGTCAAGTTCTCTAAAAGGTTTGCATTTTCAGTCTCAAACTTAACTAAATCTTATGTTGGCACTAGGGCTTCGAGTTCTGAATACTGAGCCATATTGTACCAGAATAACAGCACAAAAAAATACATTCTACTTGACCGAATTCAAGGACCAAAATAATCCAGTTTCGTATTCGAAAATGACCGCTGAATGCAATGACTACAGACGCATATACGCAGGGTTAGCCTCATTCTGAAGTTAAACATTCATAAATACCAGCGAGAAGGTACAAAACGCGAAACTACAACAATACGCAGAGTTGTGAATAGCCGACCTTCTCGCTGGTATTTATGAACGTTTAACTTCAGAATGAGGCTAACCCTACCTACATGCGTCTGTAGTCATCGCATTCAGCGGTCATTTTCGAATACGAAACTGGACTATTATCCTGAGGTAACAATGACAAAAACATTATTGTAAACTTTTAATAGACCTGATTGCAGGGACACACATAATGCCAAAAGTTTGTTGA
This sequence comes from Actinernus sp. WN-2022, assembly GCA_030867875.1. Lineage (NCBI taxonomy): Eukaryota > Metazoa > Cnidaria > Anthozoa > Actiniaria > Actinernidae > Actinernus > Actinernus sp. WN-2022. The sequence goes on from JAOWCC010001679.1 coordinate 43,571,788, forward strand.
CAAAATTCATCGTGGGTGCGACCATATTCTAAGGCGGTTAAACAATGAACACTCGTGGTTTATTGCCGGAATTTAGAGTCGGTCTCGCATCAGATAGAATGCCTTCGCCTCTCGTGGCGTTCTATCTAATGCTCGACACTCTAAATTCCATAAACCACTTAGCGACAAGAAATTCTGGTAAAGTTCACCCATGTTAATGCCGGAATTTCGAATTCAAGATGCGAGGAAAGACGAACTACCCGTCGTCTACTTCTAATGGTACCTCCGTGTCTCTGAATAAATACTTGCTCAGCACTATTCTACTGCTCTCCAACGATGTGAATCTGAATCCTGGACCCCTGGAAGACCTCTGTGTGGAGTATGTAATTATATTATCAAGAGAAACGAACGACATGCAAATTGTTCTGACTGCATGTTTACGAATCACCGACGGGAGCCGAGAAACGCCAATGTGCTAATGGTTCTATAACTAATGATTAGTTCTGCACTAGATGCCTGCTACCACCTAAAAATGATGACTCTTTCTTCGAAGATATTAATTCTTCAAACGAACACTGAATCTGAACTTTCCGCCTCAACCGGAGCTGCTCAACTGAACTGACGATTTAAGGGACTGACCATGGTTCATTTAAATATTAGAAGTTTGATCAAGAACTTTGAAGAACTTCGTCAGTTTATTACTATGAACACTATGGATGAGAAGGGTAGGTACGTTTTTTTTATCAGAGGGGGGGGGGGGGGGGGGGGGGGTGGGGGTGAGAGAACATTTGTGGAGGGCCTAACCTTTACTTTTTTCTAACAGTGGGAGGCTCAAAGGTTTTTTCATTCCCATTTATTGTACGTATTTCAGTTCTGCTATCAATATACTGTTTTGTTTGTTTGTTTACATTTGCTCATTCAAGATTTGTGGTAAGGCGGATGAGAAGAATGTTGACACTCATTTAAGAGGGCCAAAGTTTATCAGTGCTCCACTATCTTTAAGTAAAGTTTTCATTCATTCATTCATTTAGTGGTACTGTTCTATAGTTGTACATATACTGGGCTAGACGTCACTAATTCCGAAGTCACTGATAAATCCAAATAGTCACACAGCATTTTGCACTACCCACACGAACTGCCAAATTTGAAAATACACCCCAACTGCGATATGCTTCTTTTAACCCGACTAGTAAGGCAGGAGAGGGTCATACATTTCCTTGTAGCTTTAAGTGAGGGCCATGGAAATAGTTTGTACAGGGAAGGGGAGGGCCATCGAAGATTTTAAGATGTTTAGTACACATCCCTACACAACGTGTTTTAAGGTTATTTAAAATCGTTTTGTTGATAACATTTGAGCAATCGAATCTACATACAAGTTCACCTCTCTGGACTCAGTCCGTTTGGCCAATAAAAAGCATTGTTAGAACAACCCTTGCGTCATAATCGAAGAGGCAATCAGAATACGTGACAGTTCAGCCTTTACCAGGGTCTTCTCTCGTCTATCCGCCATCTTTGATCTGACCGAGAAGACCCTGGGGACGAGGTTGGACAACCGTCTGAAATTGTCTGAAAACAATAGACGAAATTCCGACAGTGACATCGCCACCTTCCAAAACTGCGACACTAGTTTTGAACTCCGACAGAGGACATGTATATCCCTTAAAAGGGCCTCATAGATTACTTTATCGAAGATCTGATTAGATTCATCTATCTCAAACTAAGAAATTGGGATCGACAACTTTCGCTTAGAGCGGCATGTAGAAATAGAAACGGCGATGGACTGCAATTTAGTTGCATGAATGATTCTCATATTTTATAAGCGTTTGAATTTATCGGCAGAATTTAACGATCTCAATACTCTGATAATTGTGTAGTGCTTTTACTTGGTGACTTTAATTGCAATATTACATCTCCGAAAGGAAAGGAGTTTGTTAAACTGATGAATGAACTTGTCAGACTTTAAATTCCTCTACGACAATTGATGATTTTCACTAACTCAAGTCATCGTGTAACGGACTCTGAGATCGTTAAACTCTCGCTAAGCGATCACTATATGATACATTGCACCAGAACACGTAAGCTGACAGATGCCAAACCCAAGGTCATTAACGTCCGCAGTTTAAGTAATTTCGCTACAAATAGATTTGTAGCTGACCTCCAAAATCAGCCGTGGAACACTGTCTATTTACCAAATGGATGACACCCAGCAAGGCTGCCAAATGGGACGATACCAAACAAGGCTGTCAAACGGGATAACACCCAAGGCTGTCAAACGGGATGTCGACCACCAAGGCTGCCAAACGGGATAACACTCAACCAGGCTGCCAAACGGGATAACACCCAACCAGGCTGCCAAACGGGATAACACCCAACCAGGCTGCCAAACGGGATAACACCCAACCAGGCTGCCAAACGGGATAACACCCAACCAGGCTGCCAAACGGGATAACACCCAACCAGGCTGCCAAACGGGATAACACCCAACAAGGCTGCCAAACGGGATAACACTCAACCAGGCTGCCAAACGGGGTAACACCCAACCAGGCTGCCAAACGGGATAACACCCAACCAGGCTGCCAAACGGGATAACACCCAACCAGACTGCCAAACGGGATAACACCCAACAAGGCTGCCAAACGGGATAACACCCAACAAGGCTGCCAAATGGATGACACCCAACAAGGCTGCCAAATGGGATGACACCCAGCAAGGCTGCCAAACGGGATAACACCCAACCAGTTATTTTCCGGGCCAAAACCTTTAATACTTATTATTACAAGTGGATACCGCAAACGATAATCAAACAATGGTTTTCCACCCCTCCCCTCTCATTTTTGGAAAGCTCGCAGATCTTACACAAATTCGCAAACAATGTTGTATTCGTACCAAAACTATGATTCCGACGCTGCAACTTCATTCAATGCATTTGTAACGCGGGAGGATACCGTTATTAGCAGGACACCCATAATTTCCCCCCCTTCCCCCTCAGTTTTGCAAGGTTGGCAGATATTACCCCGAATTCTAAGGCAATATCTTGCATTTGGTTTAAATAGTGTTAGAACAATGATTTACCGCTGAAACTTTATTTAATCCACTCCTAAACTCGGAAATACAAAGTTAAACTGTTCCCAGCATGCTTTGCGGCCAAAAGGAAAATTAAAAATAAAATAACTTTTAAATGGTTACCCAGGTCCCGCTCGGCCAAGACAAAGGGCGGTGCATTTTTACGGTAGAAAGGAATATCATAGCCACATGGGGTTTTCACTAAAATGTTGCCCATAGAAAACTGCAGATGGTTCTTTGTGTTTGGTTGAAATTAACGTTCATGAAGAGTAATGAGATCTAATTTTTTTTTTAACGGCTTAACCACCAATTAAAGGGGCTCTGTCATGAGATGCGCATGAACAGGTTTCAAGCAATTTAATGATATGCATAACACTTGAAAAATTGTAATGAGTTTCAATTCCTTGCGATCGCGATACAACGACAGTTATATTTACAATACAAACTGGCTCTTGCTCGAAGGCATTCAGTTATAAAAACATCTTTGTATTGTAGTCAATGCTAAAATGGAGATTCAGGCTGACGAGAAACACATTCTGGCGAGTTTCAGTGACCGGATGTCGAATTTACCGTGTTTTGCCGTAAACTACATTTCTAGGTATGCGAGTTGTGCTTTCTCGATGAGAACCTACAAAATGTACTCATCTATTCTCTCTCCAACTTTCAGGGAGACAAAATTACTTACAAATGCAAGAGTTCTTGTAGCCAGAAACGTATTAAAGGGGACGAATGCAAGCAGGAATGAACAACCGAAGCGTAATTTCACTGGCCGCCGAAACCCGGGCACTGTAAACACGAAACTCGCATCTCAAAAGCGGTGTTTGAAATCGTTTCAGGCTTCGTAAATGTTCCAGACAAGGACTATACTCGTGTGGGCTTTCCTGACACGTTCTCCAGTGTTCTTTCAGGCTCTTCAAAATCTTTCTGCGGCCAGATTTGTTTTCTTCGTCCATCGCGGCCAGTAGGCAGTTGAGCCGCCATTGAAGCTCGAAGTTCTTGTCGATGCCATCCCAACATTTCACTACAACTACATCTGAATACGAACATTTCTGGTAAATATAAAACTTGAACAACTAAATATGAAAGATAAACGACTATATACTAAAATGAGAGATGGCTGCGATGTAGACGGATTGAATCAACAGGGCTCGAAATTGCGCCCAATACGGGCGTAAATACGCCTAGATTTTTTCGTTTTACGCCTAACGTTTTCCGCTTAGGCGTAAAATTTTGGAGAATTACGCCTAAAATTTCTAAGCTGGGCGTAAAATTACGCCTCCTTTTTTTCTTAATTTCGAGCCCTGATCAATGTTGTGAGCTCCTCGGGATATATTTGCTTTTCAAACTTGAAAGCGCTGGCGAACGATTTCAAGTTTTGGGCGGCTTAGTAACCAGGCCTGTTGTTCATGACAGAACCCTTTAACAATCGCTACGATGGACCCGGAAATTGTTAAATCCTGCTGCTTTGCCGAATTTCCCCACTTAAAAACTGTGCACTGCTAAGGAACAGGTACAAAGGGTACAAAGTACGAACCAAATTCTAAATGATCAATTTATTTGGAGTATCATTCAATAACAAAAACAGTCTGATGCAGTAGAAATGCCAACACTTTCAAATTAAACAAATTAAATACTTTCAGTGGTTACAGGTAAAGCGTGAATAGAAGAACTAACTTGCTAAGATTATAGAGATACTTAATAAAAATATGAAAACCAAAATTCAAATTTACACTCTTCAATCTTACCAATTACATCATTGAAAGAAAGAAAACCATCAAAAATAATTTTGCAAAAAGAACGGAGATCAATGAAACTAAACTGATGTCTATAAAATGTAATAGAACTCCGGACACATACGTCCTTCATTTAATGGCACGAGAGGACCAGGCATGAGAGGGCCAGGATCAGCTTATTCGAAGCAAGGGTAAGCGCTACCTTCGGGTTAAATCACTAACTCGAGGGTAAACTGTACATATTACAATTACAGATTTAGCGCTACCCTAGGGATACATTTCTTCTCAGTTATTTTAAGACCCTGAGTGTTGGTCCGGCCAGGCTTTGAACGCGCGATCTCCCGCACGACACACCGGAGCTCAACCACTGAGCTAACCGGGGGGCGATAATTAGGCCTTATAATTATATAATTTGTAAACCAATTTTTTAAAGTAGCTGTTGACGTTCACGTAAAGATGTAACCTGTAAGGCAAAGTACCTGTATTTTAAAAGCCAAGGGTTCAAGTCTAAAAACACAAGACATTTCTAATACATCCAATATTTACAAATTCTTCAACTTGCATAATTTTCAATTTCTATTAGGGCAGACTTGAAAATTCAAAATTCTAATGATTCCAAGGCTATAAACTTTAAATGTATTCAGGTTCTGTTTCCACGCCATCTTTTAAGAATATCAATGTATCTAATATACAAAAATAGATATAGATTTGACGAGAACACTGAGTTGATTATATCTAGAAGTGAACTCGAAATGTTGACGTCCTGAACACTGCTTGTTGGGGTTATCGTGTTTTGTCAATCAAAATAATCAAATAACTCACTATATATACACCACTGCACCATGCAGTAACATTTACATGATATATACTGCATGTATGCAGTATATTTTTCTGCGCAAATATGTACAAATACCATGTCATCAAAACTGGCTATCGTGAACAAGTTGCACGATATAGTGGCTAGTAAGTGGTTCTTCACCATAGCCTCAAAATTGCAAATGTGGCACTTTATTTGCCATACTTATTTTCCTAATAACATCGCAGTAGTCAAAAATATTATATCACTTATACTCTTAAACTACTATAAAGGAGCAACTCCAGGCGCAAAAGGAGCACATCTCAGAATTAAGTTTACTTCTCTTATATTGGAATAATTATTATACTATAGTTCAGGTTTGCAAGTTCTGTGTTGCAGCAGTTATAAATGTGTCCAATGCTCGTTGTGACGTCAGTAATGTGAAAGAATGCATATCATGTGAATTTAGTGGTGTCAAACGAAGCTACCAACTGGAACTGACTTTTAGACATTTCTCAAAGTTGCAACAACTATGTACCATATCTGCTGCCTAATAAAACTCTACTGAATTTTGAATTCTCTCCCAAATTATGTAAGAAACAAACGCATCCTAGGCACATTTAAGTTAAAGTATCAAATAACTTCTTTTCTCTGACATAGAATAGATTATCCTTTTGATACTTATATTAAAATATAATATCGTTCTCGCCTTGCCCCAATCGGTTTCATTTGGTTACCCTACAACATAAATTGTTATTAATATTTACTAGTGTTGTTGTAATTATTGTAGTCGTTTGTTATCTTTTCCCCCTATGATTCCTATTTCCTTCCTTATACGTCTTACTATTGTAATTACATTAAATTATTATTATTGTAATAAACACGAACTAATGTTATACTACAAACAGCGAAACTGGAAAAAAGAAACCCATCTCAAACTTTGCTTACTTTATCACTCTAAACATTGTTTTATTATCCATATTGGAAATATCTTTTTCCAACTTACATACAGCTATTTCAAATAAGGTTGTCCTGGACAACCAACAAACGACAAGCGACATCCCCAGACCGAAATGGATTGTGGTTGTAGCTGAAAGTCTGGTGAATTCGTTTGTTTTAGGGTCACAAACTTTAAAACGAATATTAAAGGGCTGGGTCAGCGCTCATTCGTTACCAGGCTATCGCACGGCCAAAGGCAAAATTTGATTTCCGACTCCGGCGGTACGAATCAAACCTCCCTCCGAAGGAACCTTTCAGGAATTTATTTCCATCGCTCTTATTTCGAACCTCTAAAACATATTTTTTTTGCAGGAAAGTTTTGTTTAGCATTCATTCTAAATGTAGAGTATTTAATTTTTAATTTTTTTGTTCGAAATTGTGATGAATGAAGGCTCTGGAGGAAGGGGAGGTAAACGAGTCGGGGCAGGAAGAAAGATAACGCCTGCCTTGAGGCAATTGACGAAAGAAATAAATGACCGACACTGGAAAAGCCAACATGCTGCTATGTACTTAAGCAAACAAATATTCAAAACCTGGCGGGAGCTTAAAGGCCAAGGAACGTTTGGTAGTGACTCGGCCTTCGCGGCCGAGTCACTTCAAGAGTAGTTGATTGAGATTGTTTCCACACGAAACGTTTAGTGAAAAAAAGACGTGTTTGACTCAAGGTATAACAAAAAGTAACGCCAGAAGATAAATAACATTGCCGAAAACCTTTTGCTAAAAAGCAATGTTTTATAAAACGGACAAAATGAAAGAAAAGAAAGAGTTTATTTTGCGACTTTTCTGAGAACAAGCCAAAACACACCAAAGCCAAGATAAACCGTCACCAGCCAAAACACACCAAAGCCACGACAAAGGACAACCCGAACTCACCTGAAAACGTTTTCCAGAATCAAAACAAGGTAATAAAACATACCTGAAATTTAGCTGAACCTGCTACTTTGTCGGCTCTTCAAAAATAATTATTTAGGAAACGGCGAAGTTCGAGCCAAGCTATCTCACTGACTTTATTCCAGCGAAGCATTTATAAACACTTCACGAACGAACCAAGGCTTCACAACAATTATCATGAAAGGAGGCGAATTCCAACTCTCTTTACAAGTCTTTAGAACTCCAAACGATGGGAGTTTTCCGTTCAGCAAGGCAAGGAACGACGACTAAATTTGAAAACCGTCCGTTCAGCGTTCAAGTCAACACGGTACCAAAACCATGTTTCGCAAAATGTTGACGATTTTCATAAGAAATGGCGCCAGATTGTCCTAAGCGATGGCGATGACAAGTAAACAATCCCTAGTATTACGTTTGACGAGTTGAAGAGTTTTTGTACACATTTAGCAGGAATTTCATTGCTGTTTTTTTCGGATAAATCGAGGTGAACTTCCGTAACTGAATTTTATTTTCTTACACAAAATCTACCCGCTAACATTGAAAGGGTTTCAATCTTATCCTCAGCCAATCAGAAATGACCTCTCATTGAACTGACCAATCAGACACAATGCTACTTTTGCTTGCGAAAGAAACCATTGCGATCGCAGAAGAATTTTGAACGGTTTGAATATTTATGATATGCTAATTACCTCAAGAGCATACTTACTGTGCACGGGCACCAGGTGACCCAGCCCCTTTGATGGTCTGAGAATCGATTTTCGAATTACACTTTCTCACATATCATTAGATATTCATGACACATCGGCCAATGAGGAGTCTCGTTTGAGGTCACGTGTTGATACGTGAACTTGGGATAGTACGACAAAGTTAATTATTCAAGTGGACAGGGCTTTGAAGCTGAGGGAAATTGAGGGGTAAAACAATAACTAATTTACATAATTGCTGTACTTTGAAATCGTTTCCAAATACAGAAAATATTCAAATTAGTTAAAACAATAGCAAATTTGCATATTTGCTGTACTTTGAAATCGTTTCCAAGTACAGACAATGTGCAACAACAACAACAATATATTTATTTGTACCAATCAATTTACATTTTTGTTTTATATAATAATAAGGAAATAAGCAGAAAGTGTGTGGTACGGGGGCCCTAGAATAACTAAAAAGCTAATCTAGCTAGGGCGCCCTTATGAGATAAATGTGCAGAGAAATTAGTTCTAGATTACAGTTCTAAAAACATGAAACATGAGAACATGAAATTAGGCAATTTGATGTAACGTGATAACTATCTCCTAGTTTCTACATACTTCTTCATTTCAGCATCCAAAACTTTTCTAAATATCTGAAAACTAAACATAAGACAAAATTAATAACCAGGTTTGTCACGGGTATAAAAAAAATGCTCGTTAAAATAAAACCTCTGTATACTTACGAGAAGTTCGTAACATCCAGCATGTTAGCTTCTGCACGCCCGTTTTGTTCTAAATCACGCTTGATACAACAGATAATTTGGTAGACTGTCTTCTCCGGATAAGGGTCTCCATTTTTATCACGTATTTCTTGTACGAACTTAATAAGCCAAAAATTCAAACTTTCCAAGGACATATCCGCCAGGCTCGTATCCAAATCTTGCACCATGCAAGCTAACATCTAAACCAAACGGGTTAGCCGCCTCTGCTTCGGGAAATTTGTTCTGTCTCTCTGCTTTCCATGATTCAAATATTCTTAGTCCCCAGCGAGTTTTGTATCCCGTACTTTTTGGAACAGCACGCTTCACACTCAGAAGGCTTTCCTCTTCTGTCTGTGGGTCCCGGAATCTTTTGAATTTAGTCGGCTTTATGACCATCTCATTTTTTCCCTCCATCGCAAGTTCTTTCAAAATGCGAATTACGGTACAGTAAGTGTTCTTTCCAGTACGGCAGTAGTCTTTCCACACTACGTATTTCATGGCATGTTCACCTTTCAAACCACATCGTTACTCTTTTATATTCAAAACGTGCAATAACCAGTATTAGTATAAACCAACTAGTGGACTATTACAAATCCTACATTCTGATTGGCTACCCTACTATAGGTCTATTTGTGATAGCCCATGGTATAGAGAAAAACCGCACGCATTTTCACGAATTAATAACATGTTTTCAACTTCAATTTGTTTCTATCTATTATTTTCTACTGTCCGACTAGTTAGTTTATATATACTAAAACAATTAGACCTCTCGCCCTCATGGGCTACGAGTTAATAGCCCATTCGGCTGCGCCTCGTGGGCTATTGGCTCGTAGCCCATTCGGGCTGCGGGTCTAATTGTTAATTGTTACACAGCCATAAGTTATCCAGACACAACGCACGCTCTCATTGGCTGATTTAGGGTCACGTGGCAGTCATCAAATTTCATTGTTGGCCGCCACGTGATCACATCGTGACGGAAGATGGTGTGATTGTCGCGCGCGCCACTGGCTACTAAAGGAGGGAAATATTTGTTTACCAAAATGTCCAGATATTCATCAAAAGCTGACCATTCTTCGTCGAAAGAAAGCGTTCAAAATGGAACCAGCTCCAAAGAAACAATTTACATCTTTATCAAGCGCGAGAGTGAGAAATTGGAGCTAAAAAAAGGATGCACGAAAGACACAAAACGATGCTAAAAATGCCGTAGCGATGCAGGCAGTTTTTTTGTGTTGAAAAGCAGCATCACGAAGAGAAGACGACAAACCTCGCTCGTATCAAGTAGGTCCTGTATTTATGCACACCTTTGCCTCTAGAAAAACGTATGTCTATATAACAAATCACTTAATGACTGTCCCCTCGGGAATCAGTGAGTTTTGTTTCCCCTCGATCCTCGATGTTCCCCGAGACGGACTCCGTCTCGGGGAACATCGAGGATCTCGGCGAAACATAACTCACTGTTTCCCTCGGGGCCAGTCATTAAGTGTTTAATGTTTGTTCAACATTGTCCTCTGTGTCATGAATATCTAATGATGTGTGAGAAGCCATTTCAAAGCCGCGTGATTGTTTTAGACGTGTTTCTAGATCCTCGTGCTCGGGCTACGCCCTCGACATTGTTCATGGCACTCGGATCTAGAAACCACGTCTAAAACAATCACTTGGCTTAGAAATATTACGTAGTTTATCCGTTTCGCACAGCTGGACAGTTAGAACCACAACCACATTTTATATTCTGTTACTATTAATTTGTCGAGCGTTTATATTATGAGTCCCTGGCTCAGGAGATTGGGTAACCACTCCCTGCGTTACCGACGGTAAATAAATAATAATAATTATTATTTCGGTCTGGGAATGTCGCTTGTCATTTGCGGTTTATCAGGGAGAACCTTTTTTAACTAGCTGTACTTCACCAATAGAAGATAGTTCTCCATGTTCTCCATTAAAAAAAAAGCTATTCGAAAGTGTATTACTTTCTATAGGACATAGGAGAACCATCTGCTATGTTTTACAATATAAAATGTAATCTACGTGCTCCTCCTGCATACGTCTACTGTTATATAAAAAAAGTAAAACCCGATGAGCTCTTCTAGCCAATAAAATCGTGCCTTCTTATGATGCTCCCGAGGTTATATTATAATTGCTTTTATTAAATCGTATTTTTCTTAGTATTAGCATTTACTAAACCAGGAGAGAAGTCACTTTTAATCTGAGATGCATTCACATTTAACCTGGAGTTAGCTTCATAGATCGAGTTAACATGGCCCTGGTAACATGATAGAAACATTATTCCCTCAAGTCCTGGGCTAAAATAACTACAGCTAAATATAATATATAATTTTATCAAGATTTGTAAATCTTTTTGCTTAACTTTTTATCAAATTCCAACAGCATCGTATCTTTCAAATCCTTGTAAAGGAAAAATTGGCATTGAATTATTGGCAATATATGATGGTCCAATTTGAAAAGTTTTTGAAAAAATCGTGGAAATATTTTAGTTTTTGAAGAAAATTGATACGAGTATGGGCGGCAACCAACCATGTGATATCTTATGTTTAACGGTTGCCTCTACTGTCAGAAAACAATAACTCTTTTGTTGTGTATAAACACTAGGGGCCACCGAGAAATGGCATAAGATCCAAGATGGCGGTGCATTTGTATCCATTTTTGAAAAACTAAAATATTTGTCCAATTTGTTTACAAATTTTCAATTAAATTTAGACTATATTGCCAGGAATTTAACGGCAATTTGTTCCAACAGTCGGGATTTCCTATAAACGTCCAATAATCTATCATTCCCTAAACTTGAGGCCCACTTACACAGCATGGTACAAGTATATTCAGTTCCAAAAAGCAGAAGCCCATAAACAGGAGTGTCCATCCCGCATACTAGGCCATCCCGCATACTAGGCCATCCCGCATACTAGGCCATCCCGCATACTAGGCCTACGTCACAGCGTTTTTACAAGTTATTTTTAGAACGGTTTCCCGCTATTCTTGGGTTGCAATCGTTCCTAAGGAAATAAAATCACAAAAGCGCGTCATGTTGGTTGGTATAACAAAAGTAGTTAATGAGCCATCTTTGGTTCCGCCACTGGTGCAACCCATCAATTGGTGGGAAAGTAATCTAAAAGTACACCAACTTGTGAAGACACCGTGATATCTATAGGGGGAGATATGGACGCTCTTGGTTATGGCCCCGGCCTCTGCAAAAGGTTAATACACGTATGTGAAATCACATACAAATCTGTGCAGTACCCGACTTACCAAAAATATGTGGATCGATAAAAACCTGTAGCATAAATGAGACAGTTCAATCCATCAGTTTTGGTATAATTCCAAAGTTATTAGAGCTGAACCAAAAACATGATGTACTTCTGTATCAAGTAGCCTTTGAACTGGCAATAGTGTCAGTGATGATCAAGACTTGAGCACTGCATTTTTGTGCCAATGAGAGGACTAAGTAAGCAGAAAATGCATCTTATTGTCAATTAAACAAGCTAACAATGTTTTTCTCATTTCTTTGTTAACAATTCAAAAAATATTTTTTTGGATGGCAAATACTTTAATCCATCAATGCTAGTGAACTTTCTGATCAGATTAAAATACATGCCGACCAATGATCAGTACACAAACTGATTTGCACATTAGCAATGGTTTGTAATTGTTGAGCCTCTTAGAAACAAATGCACAACCAACACTCATCAGTCTGTTTGTCTTCCAACAGCTTTGTGATAATCGCTGTCAAATATCCTTGTACTTTGATACAATGTAATACCTGATTACATCACAATTCCAAGCATGGCAGTGGGAACTTGTTGCTGTATTTGACTGGCATTACTGTTTTACTCATTATCTCCATCCATTGTATCTCAAGCAAACGAGTCGGAGAAATCCCCACCAAATGGATCCTGAGAGGAGACAACAGAAAATTTTATTAACATTTTTATAAGTAAAAAGTTTAACTACTTGGCATTCTTGCTCATGAAAAAATAAAATAAAAAATAATGGAAAATAATTTAGTGGAAGAGACAGTAGATCTTAAGTTATGGTCCAGATAAGAACTGTAGTAGAATCCATTTTTCTGCGCCAATGAGCCTCCCTCACATATGATTTTGCTTGAATATGCCTTAAGTGCTTTAGGAGGTATCTACATAGACTTTCTCAAAGTCCTTCTTAGTCCCCCGCACGAAGGACATTTCCCACTTGCAGCGCGCCAAATTTACCGGTTGATTTTTCAACCGGAGGCGTGGCTTATGACGTACTGAGATTTGTCCAATCACAAAGCGTCAATTCTTCAGGCATTGTATGTTGACGTGTCAAGTCAGTCGAACGTGGATGTGGTATTTACAATTTGATTGTACTCAGAGAGAGTTTGTCAAAGGCGCGAAATGTAAGCTCCGCCCCTGAAACGTGTTTTCGCGCCAAAACATAATCCCCCGATTCAATTTCCTTCAAGTGAAACAAGTCGAACTCGCCTCTCGCTTCGATTCTCGAGCTCGATTTTTGACCCAGTAATCGCTTACCCAGTGACTCAGCGAGTTCGACTTGGAGTATAAAGTTTTTTTTTTTGTGCTATTGGCACTTTTTCGTGTGAAAACGATGTAGAGAAGCCACCATCCAGCCAATCGGATATAGAGAAAAGCAATCTCGTACCCAGATCCCATTTGTTTCTTACTGCGCATGCTCGACGAAATAATAGGGCTCTGGAAGAATCCGATTCCGGAAGTCCGCGAATCACGGACTTCCGGCAACTCTGCGCATGCTTATCATTACGTCACCTGAGAAGTCGTTTATTCTCGCTCAGCGCCTCAGGCCTATGTTTTGGTTTAGATTTGGAAGTTCGCCCGGTATTTTGATAGTGATATTTTGCTTGCTAGTGTCAGGGCAACCCTTAGGAGTCTCTTTCATCTTCTGCCGTTTTCAGTTTGGATTTTAAGGCTTTATTTTCATGCATCAGGCTCGTGTTTCGGTATCGGTGGATTCATCAGACATTACAGATTCCAGTACACGTGAAGAGGATTCATGGGGATCGAAAACTGATCGCTGAAATCGCCTTACCTGAGCCCGATGACCACACAAACAGCAACTGAATACACCGTAGAAGCAAGTCAAGGCATTTTTACTTGCCATTCTCTTGTATTTTAGCTCCTTGAAGGCTGGAGTTCGTTGCATTCTCATCAGTACACACGCTTATATTTAAGCGATCAGTGCCAGTTCACAAGTTTAAGAAATCGGAAAATGCCACTTCTGCCTATAGAGCACTTACGAACAATGTTGTTAAAATGGGAATGCGTAGTATTACCTATCTGTTACGGTAAATCCCTCGGCGATATCAACTGTTACTGCTGGTTGGGTTCGATTTTCGAATTCATGTACCGTATGATTTGAGTTTGCCGCTGAAGTGATTTGAACTCCCGATAGGATGCAAGCAAATATCTAAGAATCCCTGAAGAGATCGACAACCATTTAGGTAAAATCCAATGGTTTTTAGCGTTTAGATACCCCCCAATTTTCAATGCATTTGTCCAAATAAATTACTTTATGTTTGACTTCCGGTAAAATTACATTAAGATTGGATTCTTCCAGAGCCCTATTATTTCGTCGAGCATGCGCAGTAAGAAACAAATGGGATCTGGGTACGAGATTGAGAGAAAAGCAAAGGATTTTTTTTCAATCGCAAATTTGAGAACTTTCCCCACACACGATATTCTTCGAAATTAAACCATAGTTAGTTTGATTAAAAATAAATTCAAACCACAAAAAATATCGAATGAAAATGCATTATTTCGATGGGTTCCTATTGAATTTATAATTATCAACCAATGAAATTACGAGAAAGGATAATAGCAAATTAACACTTTTAACATTCCTTGCCGTATACACTACAGTTCTTATCTGGACCATTTTCTGTCAAGAATTGCACCTTTCTTTTTCATTTCAAGGACTGTGAGACACTTACCTTGATTAATTTTATCAACACGGATGTCAAAATTAATGTTTTAGAATCAAATTCTACGTCTACGAAATGAACAAGAACGCCGGAGCAATAGAGCATAAATGATGAGAAAAGACAGATTGGTTTCAGTTTCAGGTTTTATTACTATATCGAAAACCTTAGAAATCCTAAGTAGTAAGTTTTTTTCAAACAACCCTGGAAATGAGGAGGAGGTGGGGAAGTGATAGCCTGCTATGCAGATGTCTTTTTCTCTCATAAATTTGAAGAAAAATAGTGTCTGCTTAGAGTCACTCTAACGTCTGTGTTGACGATTTAGCTAAATTTAAGTTGGATGGAAAATGTGGGGTGCGGAGTATGAAAGTGCGGAGTGTGAAAATTAGAAAATGAGGAGTGTGGAAGATGCGGAGTGTGGAAGATGCGGAGTATGGAAAATGCAGAGTGTGGAAAATGAGGAGTGGGGAGAAAATGAGAAGAAATAATCAAATAATTATCCTGGATGAACACGAACACGGTTGCGTAAACAATCAAATGAAAGAATGAGGGTGTATCAGGATATGAAAACTCACTATAAGCAAAAACTAATCCCAGGACTCGAAAAAGTGTATTGACATGAGCAAATATGCAAAGTTTTACCTTCTTATATGCGTAAAGTTTGAAATTTATGCAGAAACCTTTTATGGTAGGCAAAGCCTTGCCTACCAGTATAGGTTTCTGCTTAAATTTTCAAATTTTGCAAAATTTAATTATAAAAAAAATTACAGTTTCAAGCCATGGAATTAGTTTTTGCCTCGAGTTTTTATTTACCCCCCTGAAAACCCCTCATACGTACAGTTCAGTGTCTTCAGTTATCTCTGTACTTCGTTGAACACATGAGTAGCAAGGATTTTTGTTGCCACTTTATGTAATCTAAGCAATTTTAATGTAGTATGACTGATAAGAGAGCTATGGGTGGCAAACTCTAATAAACATGTTCTCTCATAATAAATACCTTTGACCCTGACGTGATATGAAATGATACAATCAGTCTGTTCATGATTTGTTTGTTCTTGGTGGTCCGTTCATGGTCTGTTTTCTAGGACTGTATTTTCTAAGGGCCTGTTTACATGCAAGGCGCTAGGGTTACCCTAGTTCCCGGGTCAAAGATAGTCCAGGTTTACATGACTAGGGTAACCCTCTTAACCGAGTCACGTCAGTAGTACATGGTGATTTTTTTTTGGGGGGGGGCGGGGAATTTGCGGTTTGGACAAGGTATTTCAGGTATTTAGCGTAACGAAATAATTTTTTTATTGTGGCCTCTGTCGAATCGTGCATGCCATGGGTGGATCAGTGCCCTGTTGGCGGTCAAGATGGCGGCGAGGTATTGACAAGACAAACAAATATAAAAAATCTCTCTCACTACCGAGATAACTGACACTGACGGCGTATGAGGGTTTTTCAGAGGGGTAAATAAAACTCGAGGCAAAAACTAATTCCATGGCTTGCAGAGCATATTAGCATCTGTGTATTTTTTAGGGAGATAGATAACTGTTGTGTAAAGTTGTGGCCTTGCAAAATTTAAAAATTTAAGCAGAAACCTATACTGGTAGGCAAGGCTTTGCCTAACGTAAAAGGTTTCTGCATAAATTTTCAAACTTTACGCCTATAACTTTTTCGAAATGCAAGAAGGTAAAACGTTGCATAATTATTTGCCCATATCAATACGCTTTTTCAAGTCGTGGGATTAGTTTTTGCTTATGGTGAGTTTTCATATCCTGATACACCCTCATTCTTTCATTCGATTGTTTACGCAACCGTGTTCGTGTTCATCCAGGGTAATTATTTGATTATTTCTCATCATTTTCTCCCCACTCTGCAATTTCCACACTCCGCATTTTCCAATTTCCACACTCCGCACTTTCCATACTCCTCATATTCCATATTCCATACACCGCACCCCTCATTTTCCATCCAACCCTAAATTTAACTAAATTAGTTCACTACTTAGTTGACGTCACCTAAATTAGTGTAACCGCAAAACCAATTATCACAGCGAAATCAGGACTTCAGGGTCCAGCTGTTCAAAGGGTGGATAATGCTATCCAGTGGATAAGTATTAACCAAACTAGCTTATTTTATCCACGGATAAGGATTTATCCAGTGGATAGCGTTATCCACCCGTTGAACAACCGGATCCTGGTGAAAATAAAACCGCTGATCCCATACAAAGAGCTTATTATACGAAAAGTTGTGTAATACGGCTGAGTATTTTTACGAGACAGTTTTATTTTTTCGAGCCTGAAAGGCGAGAAAAAATAATATTGACGAGTAAAAATGCTCAGCCGTATTACAGAACTCTTCGTGTAATAAATTGTATATTATACGACAGCTAACACGAACAAAAAATGTTTGTTTTCGCTTACCTTACTGCTCTGTTTGAAGAAAATCTTGAGAAGAAATCTCGAGAGAAGAAATCTCTCAGCTTCAATTGAAGTCCAATGGCGGGGGCGGCCGCGCACTGAAAAAAGTTTTTTTTGCGCGCTAAAAGCTGATTGGCTGTTACTCAAACAGCCCCATTTCGATTGGCTCGCGCGCCTACAAAACCTTTTAAGTGTACGTGTTGAATAAACCTGTGCAAACCTGTTCGCGACCCGTGTAATACCGTCTCATATTTGCACTCGTTTTAGCCCGTATTTGCACTCGAAAACGCCAAGTCGTATAATAAGGAAGTATATTAGTCTAGACAATTCCACGAGTCAACGTCTCCCCCGGATCTGAAGACTAAATTAGGTGACGTGAACTAAATTAGTTTCTCTCATATAGCTTTCGATTGAATTTTATTGAGCTTTTGGAGGCTAAACATACGAGACACATGAAATGACAAACAATGAAACGTTAAATGTACAAATTAGTCTCGTCTCAAGCGTGGGAACACTCTCCTATGATTGGTTAATGGCAAACTGTATTGTCTAACTTCCTTTTAAATGTAACATTAGCAGACGTTACTTTATTCTTTGAATTTATGAGTAAAATTAAAATACGTCTGCATAAATGTCCTCCATGGAGAAGAGGAGGTAATAACTGATTCTCAATAGGAAATGTTTGAGTAAAGTTGTAAATTATACTTGATCCTTAACATTGTAACCACAAGTTCTCCATTGAGAGGTTATGTTAAAAATACATATAAAGAGACTAGTGTGTTTCATAGCAATATACCCACCTCATTAAGATTAAATGCGTTGTCCTTTGACTTGCCCTTCTCAGGAATTCCTTCAAATGGGTCACTCAGAACAACTTTACCTGCAAATGGGTCACTAACATCACTAAATGGGTCCTCAATGGGCAACCCAGAGAAAGAGTATTTTATTCCATGTCTAAATGAATCATCACTCTTGGCTTTATTAGCAGATCCAAAATTAGCAAATACATCGTCACCAAAGTTAGCACTGAAGACATCTGCACCATCTTTGGATGCAAAGGGGTCTGAAAACAGCTCTTGCTTAACTTGGTATTTCCCTGTATTAATATTCTCGTAATCTCCTTGAGATGGGAAATTAAAGTCTGTAAAGAAGTCATCACAGAATGGATCAGGGGACGTCGTGGGTTTGCTAGATGCTGATGTCCCATTGATATTTTTTATGGATGTTAATGAATTAGATGGCCAAGGAGAACTGCTTGTCGAGGTAACAGTGTTAGGTCCAAATGAGTCTGAGCCCAAGGATGCAGTGTTTGCTGGTAGTGGATGTAGCTGTGGTGCCTTAGCAGAGCACTTGGACTTTCTTGCTTCTAGATCAATTCTTGGTGGGAGTGCTGGTGGTGGTTTCTTTGCTGAACCGGATAGATTAGGTGATATAACCTCAGCTCGTGCTAAAGACGGTGACCCAGATGGATCCACAGGGGGTGTGGGTGGGGTGACACTCATGACAGGGGTCGAGTAGGTTCTTGGGCGTGGGGGTAGTGAAGGTGGGACTGCCACTGGCCGTGGGGGGAGGGGTGGTGGAGCTGTAGGGGATAATGGTCTCTCAGTTGAAGGCATTGCTGGCTGTATACCCAGCGTTGTAGGTTTAGGTGTTTCTTTGCTTTCAGATGCTAACATATCTGACAACTCCTTACAATGTTCACTGCTGGTTTCAGCAGACGTGTTATTGCCAACACTATCCAATTTATCTAGGGCCTTTTCTGCACACTTCAACTTTGTTTTTTTATCAAGATTAACTTGATCACCTAATATATCAATATAGTTACTTGTTGTTTCGTCTTCGGATTCTTTTGGTTGAACAACAGCTGGTTTGAGGCTTGGGAAATCAACTTTAAAATCACCAAAGGGGTCATCCATCACAGGAACTTTGTCTGTGTTATTCTTGATGGCAGCATCATCAGTTTCAGCTGTTGGCTGAATAAGTTTTGGCTTAGGCACAGTAGGGTTAGAGAACTGCAGTTCTGTAGAAAATTGAATGGAAACACCAGGAGAAGGCAGAGTGAACAGATCAGTATCACTTGTCGCAGAGGTGTCCTCCTTTGGAGTGGATGCAAACACATCATTACTAAGACCTGAGCTGTCCAAACCTTCCCCACTCTTTTCTGACTCGCTGATTCCCCCAAATGCATCACAGCCAGCTATTTTCTGGGTCTCTGAAGCTAGTTCTGTTGACTTGTTTTGTGTATCCACCTCAGATGGCTTGCTTTCCTTATTAATTTCAATGTCACCATCATCAGCAAAATCGGCACTCCAAGGAAATTCTACTTTAGCTTCCGATTTGTTGGTTTCTTGCTTTTCTTGAGAGCTTTCAGATAACTTCAGCTTTGAATCATCACTAGTTTCACTACTGCCAAATGCATCATTCCACGATAATGCAGCCCCAGATTCCTGTTTCACAGATTCAACCCCTGCACTACTATTTTCTTCTGTATCTTCTCCAAATGCACTAGTCCAAGAGAAGTCCATTTTAGTCTGTAGTTCAGTTTCTTTGGAGGCTTTAGTTCTTGTGTTCTCTGTGCTCCCTTGGCTTTGTTCTGGGTTTTGTTTTGTTGGCTTTGTTGTGGTTTTGTTGGTTTCTTGCTTTTCTTGAGAGCTTTCAGGTAACTTCAACTTTGAATCATCACTAATTTCACTACTGCCAAATGCATCATTCCACGATAATGCAGCCCCAGATTCCTGATTCACAGATTCAACCCCCGCACTACAATTTTCTTCTGTATCTTCTCCAAATGCACTAGTCCAAGAGAAGTCCATTTTAGTCTGTAGTTCAGTTTCTTTGGAGGCTTTAGTTCTTGTGTTCTCTGTGCTGCCTTGGCTTTGTTCTGGGGGAGGTGAAGGATTAAAGCGAACTGGAGAAAACTGTGCTGATCCAAACGCAGTCTCAAACTGGTCAACACTGGCAAAAGCACCTTCCTCGTTGCTTAGCTCACTAGATACTGTACCTGCACTGGGTGCAAATGGATCATCAACAGGAAATGCATTGCTAGTTGATGTCGTACCTTCTGTATCAAAATTACTATCCCCAAATGAAGCAAACAGGTCATTTTTATCAAACAAGGCAACCATTGAAGGGTCATCTTCCCCATGTGATGCTTCCTTGGCACTTGCAAAAGGGTCAACCACCTCTTCAGAATTACTACCTTTCTCCTCAATCCCACTAACACCGATTGATCCAGTTCTTTTTTCAGTCTCTGAGGGCACACCTGGAGTAGATCCAAATGCCGAATCAAAGTCAACAGCACTTTGGAATTCATTTGCTGGCATTGCATTGTTGCTGTAATTAAGTCCCTTAGAGCATGTTTCTTGCACATTTGGGATTGTTTCGTAATCATCCGATGGAATGGTCTCGTAATCTGGTTCTTCTGGAAAAGATGCCTGAAAGACTGGGCTTTTGAAAGCTGGTTGAAAGGTTAATGACTCGTTGTGAAGAAGGGGAGAGGGTGTTGATAAAGATTCAGTCATATTTATAACACCTCCAGTTTTAGAATCTACACTTCTAGTATCGGCAGAAGCAGTTTCTGATGATGAAGATGACATAGACCCCTTTCTTATCATGTCCAGTGATGAGATGGAAACCGTATCACCCGATGGTGTCTCTCCTTGCGTGAACACAGAGGAACCGAAGAATGGTTCTGAAGTAAAACCAAAAATAAGGCCTGAAGTGGAGTCACTACTTTGCTGTTGGATTCCTCCATTTGCCTCCTGTGTTCTTTCCTGTGGGAAGATGAAATAGGGAAATAGGAAAAAGTGATCACTGACTCTTGCAAAAAAGTGAAATGACATAACTCTAATGCTAGTTCCACAGCCTAGTGTGGGATCAGCAGTTTGATTCTTAAACGTCTTTTACACAGCTAGAAAATAATGGTTGAAAATCTTTACAATCTACTGTATTTCAAATCACACATTTTGACTCGATAAAGATTCTAGGATGTACACCTGTTGTTTGTAGTGTGGGATCAAGACAAAACCATCTCAGCAATTTTTCTTGTTATCACCATTGTTGTGGGTGTGGTTTATTGAAAATTAATATTATTGTTATCCAGGGGAATTTCTTGTTCAAGACTAGGCTATGCTAGTTACAAAAAGTTAAAATTTAACAGGGTTCATACTGCAACGAGATGTTGGAATTCCTGGAGTTTTCCATGAGTTTTTCCAGGGTACAAAAACAAAAATTTCAGGACCCTAAACTCTGAGAATTCACAAAAAAGTATCAACCCCTACTGTATGCCATGTTGTTATATAAAGTAACCTAATGTGTCTATAAAGTATCAACCCCTACTGTATGCCATGTTATATTATAAAGTAACCTAATGTGTCTATAAAGTATCAACCCCTACTGTATGCCATGTTATATTATAAAGTAACCTAATGTGTCTATAAAGTATCAACCCCTACTGTATGCCATGTTATATAAAGTAACCTAATGTGTCTATAAAGTATCAACCCCTACTGTATGCCATGTTATATAAAGTAACCTGTGTCTATAAAGTATCAACCCCTACTGTATGCCATGTTATTATATAAAGTAACTAAATGTGTCTATAAAGTATCAACCCCTACTGTATGCCATGTTATTATATAAAGTAACCTAATGTCTATAAAGTATCAACCCCTACCGTATACCATGTTATATAAAGTAACCTAATGTGTCTATAAAGTATCAACCCCTACTGTATGCCATGTTATATAAAGTAACCTAATGTGTCTATAAAGTATCAACCCCTACTGTATGCCATGTTATTATATAAAGTAACCTAATATGTCTATAAAGTATCAACCCCTACTGTATGCCATGTTATTATATAAAGTAACCTAATGTACATATATAAAGTATCAACCCATACTGTATGCCATGTTATATAAAGTAACCTAATATGTCTATAAGAAAATTTAAAGTTGCAGGAGCAACCATGATTTAACCAAAAGGTAGTACGGTGTACATGTACATGTAGTTTAATCACCTTGTCACCTCCACTGCTCGGAACGTGTTCTGCAGAAGTTTCACAAGCAACAACCTGTACATGTATGCAATAAACAAGTTCAAATTATGTTATTCAACACATACTGTATGGACAGTGCTTTCAGCTTTATTACATGTATACTGCACATGCCCACTGATATGAGCTATCAAGCTTTCTGATTGGTTCCCTACTACAAGGCTATCAGTTCTAATAACCCATCAAATATTTTCTCTCCTGTGTTATAGTTGGGATTGTGTCCCATGACAGTTACACAATAGTCATGTACATGTATCATAGAACAAACCCCCTGTGAGCATCCCATGCACAAGGGTTCTGGTAAATGAAAACATTTAAAGGTTTATACATATAATAACCTACTTTGTGGCATTGAAATATAAACTGATATATACATGTATGTCCTTGGACATTGTGTCCCTCAAAACGTAGTTTCCCTCAAGCTATGCTCAGACTCAGAAACGATTCCCTTCTCGGAACAGAAAATATCTGCAGACAGTACATATCAATGCCACAAATAGGTTATTGTTTATAATTATGATTTTGATTTGATTTATTCTGTTTTACCACTCAAAGGTGGATGGAGATTTCCGAGGGTCTACGATTTATCGTCCTTATTCGAGAAGACGTGAAGGTCTAACCATTTGCAATTCGATCACAAAGGCAGAACTTTCTACTTAGTTACTTTATAAGACCCTGAGTATTGGTTCAACCTGTGACGTCCCACACAACAGACCGGAGCTTAACAACTGAGCTAACTGAGTGGCAGCTACTAGTACAGGACATTTGACCAAAACGAATTCAGTGAGTCAGTAAAACTATAACAAGGCTTGTAAATGATTTCTGAAGTACTCAGAGCTTAGTCTTGCTTTTTAAATTGCTAGTTTAGCAGTCATTAGCAGTGTTACATGTATATAAATTTCAGCATTACATGTATATATCAAATCACAAGTAATTATTTATTTATATATTTTGTAATAATTTAATATATTGTAAGCGTCGATAATGAAGTTTAGTAAGTAGTTGTAACAGAGGTATATGGAAATGTAAAAATAAACAATCTTTATTACCCGGGAGGGGGACTCCCATATAAAATGGGTAGGGATGCTCGTCGGACATTTTCGATTTGACCCCTAAGAGGCACTAAAATGGGCGTGGCTCAAGCTTATTTTGACTCCTAAAAGGTACCGATAAAAACATGCCAACAGTTTAAACTTTCTTTGCCTTTTCATGCTAATACTTGATGTTGTATCATCAAGCACATTCTTCCTTGTTGTTTTCAAAAGCGCAGTCCAGTTCTCTAGCATTCCGGTGACACCTGACCCCTAAAAGGTACCACTTCCCTAAGTGGTACCAAACTCCTGATTTTGATCCCTAAAAGGTATGACAAGCATACATGTACCCCTCACATAAGGAAGTTCCCCCCGGGCTTTATTATCAAATAAAGTGGAACCACCCATAAGCAACCACCCATAATGTCAAACAAAAGTAGTTGCCTATGAGAGTAGCTTCTACAGTCAGGGCACCTGATTTATAGTCAAACTGAATTTAATCTTACGATGGTCAAAACAATGTAACAATTCAACAACTTTTATTTATTATCCAACTGCACTCAGTGAAGTACAAATAATGCCTGAAAGGAGAAGAACTAATCTGCGATATTAGACTGTACATGTAGTTATTATTTTGTACTTGTTCAACAAGTAAGCTGTAATTCAGTTACACACCGTGCTCTCCTGTTGTGTTGAAGCAAAGGGCTTAGGAGGCAGGGGTCTTGTGGGTGGAACCTATTAAATCATGT
The DNA here is from genome assembly GCA_030867875.1 of Actinernus sp. WN-2022. Classification (NCBI taxonomy): domain Eukaryota; kingdom Metazoa; phylum Cnidaria; class Anthozoa; order Actiniaria; family Actinernidae; genus Actinernus; species Actinernus sp. WN-2022. Next base: position 43,595,881 of record JAOWCC010001679.1, read on the forward strand.
GAAAACATTAGGAACTTCAAGGTTCTAAATAGAAAACAGCATCTAACTATTGAAACAAATTGCATGTACTGGTAAAATATTGGTAAAATATTGGTAATATAGTGCATGTTGAAATTATTATCAAAATAAAACAAAATGAACTTGATTTTTTTTATGTGTGAGACTGAGAATGGGCCATTTTAAGATTTGATCTTTAGTTTTGCAAGGATTAGTTCTTCATTGTATACATGTAGTTCAGGCACTTGCATTAGTCAGTACTTTGTATACAGAGCTATTTACAATCAGTACGTTATATATCCAGAGAAAAACAAACAAACAAAAACAATATTGACTATAACAACACATGGGGCATGTTGGAAGATGTTTGTAAAAACTTTCCAAACTAATCGGGTCTATACAGTAGACAAAAGGTCTAGACATTGGTCTAGACAAAGTTGAGAAAGTGAACAAAAATAAATTAAGCTTTGCAAAAGAATGTGTTCGGAAATGGTTGCCAAGCACATAATTTATCAATGCAAACCAGCAGCCTCACTTTTTTCCACTACAGTTTGATTTGTTATCTGGAAATTGTTGGCCTAGTGGAACCTCTGATAGTAACAGGGCGTTCACCTTATAATGCACATCAGGGGCATGACTGGCTGGTGCTGCAGATGGTTCAATTGACGATGTAGGTGCTGAAGGCTCCTACAAGATAATGGAACTGATATCAGTTCATAATATTTAATAATTTGTTACTCAGACAATGGGAAGGTAGTCCTGACCTGTGAAAAAGAATGTGTTTGCCAATGGATTGCCAAGCATGAAATTTTATCCGTGCAAAAATGAGCAGCCTCACTTTTTTCCACTACAGTTTGATTTGTTATCTGGAAATTGTTGGCCTAGTGGAACCTCTGATAGTAACAGGATGTTCACCTTATAATGCACATCAGGGGCATGACTGGCTGGTGCTGCAGCTGGTTCAGTTGACGATGTAGGTGCTGAAGGCTCCTACAAGATAATGGAACTGATATCAGTTCATAATGTTTAAAGGGATACCCGAGTGAAAAACACATTTGGGCTCAAAAGCATCTTTCAGATGTACTTTGTTCAGAAAATGTATTAAAATTTGATAAAACTTTTTCAGAGTTGAGAACGAGCCCCTCAAAGTTGGCCCCGCGAAGACCTGGGCGCCGCCATTTTGTTGACATTAATTCCTGTGACGTTTTTTACGTCACTTCGTCCCACCGGAGTCTTGCGGCTAACTTGTAGCGACTTGTTTTCATCGATACGGCAGAGCAATTTCGTACTAGAACAAAAATATCATGAAGACGATATTGTGGGAGAAGTTCAGAAGACTGGGAGGACGAAGAAAAGCATGTGGAAGCCGAGAATATCAACGAACAACAAAAGGTGACTACCGAGCTAGTGCTATAAAGATTCGCTGTGTGTGTTTTTGTATGGAACTTGTCAGCCTTAAACACAAGAATAAAGGTCAATTATTACAATTATATTGATATCGGCATAGCAATCGAAACTTGTTTAATTTGACCCAGGGTGTAGCAAGCCACATAATTTTAATTTCGTTTACCTAACTGATGTGTTGTGAAACGTTCCACCACAAACATGCTGGGCTTGATCGCGCCAATGCTTTCACACAATTTAATAAGGGAATGGAATTATTTTTGCAATAAAATTGCTCCGAGTGTCTCGTTCTTGTGTCATTGCATATATTCTGCTATGTTAGGCTAGTTATGATCGGTTTTTACAGGGAGGTTTTAACTTATCAGGTGTTTCGTTTCAGTTGCACAAAGCCATGCAGTCAGTACAGATCGAACCGGATAACTCGCAAATCATATAGCTCCAATAATACATAAGTTTCGAAAGCAATGCCAATATCACTATTGTAATAATTTACCTTTATTCTTGTGTTTAAGGCTGACAAGTTCCATACAAAAACACACACAGCAAATCTTTATAGCACTAGCTCGGTAGTCACCTTTTATTGTTCGTCGATATTCTCGCCTTCCACATGCTTTTCTTCGTCCTCCCAGTCTTCTGAACTTCTCCCACAATATCGTCTTCATGATATTTTTGTTCTAGTACGAAATTGCTCTGCCGTATCGATGAAAATCTACTCTAATTCCGAGCGTGTGAAAATTCTACAAAGAAAACAAGTCGCTACAAGTTAGCCGCAAGACTCTGGTGGGACGAAGTGACGTAAAAAAAAAACGTCACAGGAATTAATGTCAACAAAATGGCGGCGCCCAGGTCTTCGCGGGGCCAACTTTGAGGGGCTCGTTCTCAACTCTGAAAAAGTTTTATCAAATTTTAATACATTTTCTGAACAAAGTACATCTGAAAAATGCTTTTGAGCCCGAATGTGTTTTTCACTCGGGTATCCCTTTATTAATAATTTGTTACTCAGACAATGGGTAGTTCTGACCTGGAAGGTCAGACTGGAAGGTTGTGGAAAAGAGGGTCGATTAGATATTGAGCTTGAATCTTTTTAAGGTGAGGTGGGTTGCCTGGTTAAATTTCTGACATGTGCTTGCAACCACCATAAATATACAGGTCACGTGGCTACATAGCTCATAATCATGGTGACGAGTGGAGTGTGGTGTTTACTGATGCATTTCAATTTTGGCAAAACCTTCCTCCTTGTTACAGTATCTTCTTTAATCTCTCCAACCACCAGTTTTTTTTGCACAAAACACACTAAGCGATTGTGAAGCACGCTATTCTTAATGCTGCATTTCTCTCCACCATGTTTTCCTGCACCCACCTCCAATTGCATGCTGGGTAATGGACAAAAATTTCACAAGGGTTCCCCCTCTGGGACTCCTGTAGGTTTTTTTAAAATAAGTGTTTTGCCCCTGCAACCAAGGGCGGTGATTTGGACTCGAGCCATTGCTTTAAAGTGACAAAAACACTGAAAAAGATCACTGAACTGCAAAATTTCAAAGATTTCATTAAATAATTTTTGGATGTTACTCAAAGCAGAAACACAACAGAAAAACCCTGTGAAATCCCCTCACAAAGCCTACTAAAAGCAAGCCAAGTACTTTTCAGCCATCCTCAGACTTAATGATGTCCTCTAGCTCTCTTACAGTGGCTTTTTTCCCTCCAAAATTAGAGCACATTTCATTGGAAACCCTACAGAAGAAGCCATAATTATTACCATCAACGAGTCTGCAGAATTCTCACGAATGGCATTGTGGTAAATGTTTGGGCTAGCCAAACTTGAACTGAAGGGGAGGGTTGCGTTAGCACTCTGGACTTCACCAATTGAGATCTAACGCATCTGGGTTCCAAATGGTTAATCTTCTAGCAGACAGGCCTCTACTCATACATTTAAGATGCAGCAATTTGGCTGTCAATTGGTTTTGATGAGGGTCAAGGTTAGTAAATATTATCAACAAACTCAACTCCCACATTGTGCCTGTTTGAAATTGAATCCAATAAATACCAACTAGCTTGTAAAAGTCAGCACGAAATAGCACAATGCATTGCATTTGATATGTATGTACACTGCCTACAGCCTTTCATATAAATGTGAGCAGCATTTCAAGTTTCAAACATCAAAATAATAATAGCACCTGTAGATGTTGTTCAAGATGTAAAATTTTAAATATGTGATTCTTAACTTTCTATTGCCAGTCTGACACAAAGTATTTTTTACAATTACCAACAATAATTGAAAACACAAAATCTGATAATTACAGCACATATTTTAGATATTACCTCATAAATATTGTTGTCTTCTTCAGGAGCTGGTAGTCTTGGACCTGTGATATGCAAAATACAATGTAATCATGTAAAAAGTGGCAATTTTCATCAAATAATGCACTTTCTATTAAGTAAAGGTGACTTACTTTGTACAGCATTTAGCTGAAACTTTTTTGTGGGAAACAAAAATTATGTGGGAAACTAAGTGTTCTCACCAGACTACATCATTGCAGGTTTTTCAAAATGGCCCACTAAAAATATACTTAAGGCCCTAAGAGGTCAAAGCAGAGGAACCAGCTGTATAAATTAGTTCTAAAAGGAAAACAATGGTAAAAAAACTTGTGAAATCTCATAAAAATATTTCTGATTGCTAATGACCCATATGTCTCTGAAATATCCCACTATTGTTGTCTTAGTTGTTCCTTGGACCCCAAGCTATAACATTCTAATGAGAACCCTGACACTTCTGCAACATGTTTTGTTACCATTAGAGACTTGTGGGCTGGCATTAGTTTGAGCTTTTCTTCTCTGTGCTGCTTCTTGTCTTAACTTGAAAACAACTTGAAAGAGCTCATAGAGGGTTGTAGTAATCACGCCGGCCTTGGAAATAGTATGGGAGAACAATGGATTTAAAAGTTTGTTTTCTACCATCCCTTTTTTTTGTGGGGTTAACTTCTTAAACAAATATTAAACTTATTAACTGTATTCAATGGTTAACCTTAATGGCAAATCATTTAATATTGTATTCATGTCACTGCAGTTCAGTTAGCAAACCAAACGAATTGATGAGGAATGAATTAGTTAGGATTGAACGTTAATAGTCCACTTTTCACACACAAGTATTCTTCACTTGTCACGCACAAAGGTTTCAATAGGAGGCTTTGGGTAAATTAACTTTATTATTTTCTCAGAGAATACCCTCTTATTGAAACCTTTATGTGTGACAAGTCAATCATACCATTGCTTGCATCTATGCGTGAACACGTGAGGTGACAACATGTTCTAAGGGCATCAAACATAACATGATTTGTCATCAAACTTTCAAAGTTTGAAGGTGTGCTAGAAGAACTTTTGCACCCAAAATATTGCGTTATGCTCCAGTTGTGATATTTACGATAAACAAATACAGCCGTAACTTCAAACCAGATGGGCCTTTATTTCGGGACTTCAGAAATGAAGTGGTAGAGAGCTGTTTGTAGAATTATTGATAAGGGAAGTGAATAACAGTATTTTGAGCACGAATCACGCTACGTTTGATACCATTTAGAACATGTTTTCACCTCATGTGTTCACTCATAGATGCAAACGACAGTATACATGTATATATCCAATTTAGGAAAAGCACACTACCACAGGGTTCCCAAAATGGGTTGGAATATTTCATGTTTCCTAAATAGGAGTATAACACCCTACATAACTTTTTTGAAAACTCAGCAAAGAGAAAAAAATTATACCATGACTGGAAAAAAACACCTTGAAATTAGTTTCTAAGGAATCAGTTGTTTTCCCAGAGTTCAAGGCTGTGCCACTATGATCAAATTTTGACATATCAATGTTTTTGCATATTCATAAAGTAGAGTTGATATTATATTATTACCAGTTCAAATTGTTTTTCGATACAACAACAGCAAGTCTTATTATTTGAGCTCCAAATATTGAATCTAAATGTCTGCCATTACTGGAGGCTGTTCCCTTTGTTCAGCTTTAAACAAAGGTTTATTCAGTGGAAGTGATGTCATACACTTAACGCTCGCCTGCAGAGCATAACGCCTGGAGGCATATTTCTACTAAAAACGTCTTCACGTACAGAAGAAGAAAGTTATATTTATCTTTGCGAGGTTGGCTACTTTTTTATGCACACTTTTTGACGCCACAAGGTTGTTGTGTTAAGTGTATGACATCACTTCTGCTGAATACTGAGAAGGGCTTCCAGTAATGGCGGACAGGATTTTACTGGTAAACTCTCCTAAAATTTTGTGGTTTAACATGCCCATTTTGGATTTTTTTTTACTATTTCGGATATTTCTAATACTGATTGACCTATTGAAACAGAAAAAAGTGTCAAATCGAAATGGTAATTTTTTGTCGTAGTGGCACTTTAAGAGCATGCAAAGTCCAAATCAATTGTAGACAAATATATGGAACTTTTTGGGTTGTACTGCAGCATACATTCCACTGTAATTACTGGGCCAGCATAGCTGGCCAGAGTCAGAAATTGCAATAGAACTGTTTCTTATAATAATTTTTATTATACATTGTACAGCTATTTCAATTAATGTTGTCTTGTTCATGTTACATGTATCTTATTGCAGATACATGTATCTTATTGCTTGTGTCTTGTTGCAGGTACATGTATCTTATTGCTTGTGTCTTGTTGCAGATACATGTATCTTATTGCTTGTGTCTTGTTGCAGGTACATGTATATTATTGCATGTGTCTTGTTGCAGGTACATGTATCTTATTGCTTGTGTCTCGTTGCATTGTTCATAGGGACTTTACGCAAACATGATAGCGAAGTCTAGGACGACGACCAAAACAACAGAGTTAATTACACAGCACAATAGATGTAAAGTCTGCACATGAAAAATTATGCAGTCGTACACATTTCAGTAGAGATTGTGAACATAAAATTATTGTCTTTTTAGTTTGGCCTAAATTATTTTTTTGCATCCTAGTTTTCGAAAAAACCTGAATACAGTACAGCTCAAAAAGAATGCACCCGCAAGAAGTCCCGCAAGAACTTCTTGCGCCGCAAGAACCCGCTTCACACCAAGTCTGAAGTTCTCTATCCCACCTCCAGTTCCGATAAGGATTTAGCAAACAAATTTGCTGACTTTTTCAGTGATAAAATTACTATTCTACGTAAATCTCTCGAAGCCGAGTCTAACAGTTCGCCCATGTTCTCTGGCGTTTCCTCTTCGTGTAGCTGTGTGTTATCCAGCTTCAAGAACGTCTCACCAGAGCAAGTGTCTGCTGTTATCGAGGCCACTAAAGTAAAGTCGTGTTCCCTGGACCCACTGCCTGCCTCTGTCCTCAAGGAGTGCATACCTGTTCTTTTACCCATCATGGCCAAGATCATCAACCTCTCTATTGACACTGCTACGATGCCTGATAGTTTTAAATTAGCTCTACTGAACCCTAAGTTAAAGAAATTACATCTTGATTTTGAAGAATTTTCTAATTTTAGGCCGATCTCTAACCTTGTGTTTATGTCAAAGCTCACCGAAAAGGTCGTTGCGTTGCAGACGATTGACTATATTTTCGAGAACGATCTTGACGAGGTTTTTCAATCTGCCTATAAACATTTACATAGTACAGAGACCGCCCTTGTTAGAGTAAATAATGACATTCTGGAGGCCCTAGATAATCATCGGACTGTTATATTACTCCTTTTAGACTTATCTGCTGCGTTTGATACCGTTGACCACGGGATATTACTAAATAGGTTGACTTATCGTTTTGGAGTTACGGGATTGGCCCATACTTGGTTTAGCTCTTATCTTAGCGATCGATATCAATTTGTCAACATTAGAGATGATAAGTCCACGAGCCGTCCTTTATCATGTGGAGTGCCTCAGGGTTCCGTGCTGGGCCCCATTCTTTATCTGTTATATACTTCGCCACTTGGGGACATCGTAAGGCAACACAACATGGGGTTTCATTTTTATGCGGACGACACTCAGTTGTATTTGTCCTTCGATTCCCTAAGTGGCGAAGACCAAGCATCAGCTGTTACTCGGGTTGAAGCCTGTGTTAGCGATATAGATAAATGGATGATATCCAATAGGTTAAAACTAAACAGAGATAAGACAGAACTCCTTATTATAAGCTCTAAGCACCGCCCTCGTCCATGTCTTAATGCAATTTCAGTTAGCGACCATTTAGTCCAGCCCTCACTCTCTGCCAGGAACATTGGGGTAGTGTTTGATAATAGCTTGTCTTTAGAGAAGCATGTTAGTGCTGTGTGTAAGTCTTCTTTCTATCATTTTAGGAAGATAACTAAGATTAGGGAGTATTTGTCAGATGACAGTACTGAAACATTAGTGCATGCTTTTGTCACGTGCAGATTAGATAATTGCAATGCTTTGCTGTACGGCTTGCCGAAATATCTCACTCAGAGACTACAATCTGTCCAGAATTGCGCTGCTCGCCTAGTTACTCGAAATTCTAAGTTCGCTCGCACTACGCCATTACTCAGACAGCTCCACTGGCTTCCCATAGAACAACGTGTTATTTTTAAAATTTTACTTTTAACCTATAAGGCACTGAACAATTTGGCTCCTATTTATATAAGTGACTTACTTCATCACTATAATCCTAGTCGTAGTTTAAGATCGTCCAATCAGTGCCTACTTACAATTCCTAAGTCTAATCTCAAGAGCTATGGGGATAGAGCCTTCTCGGTGGCCGCCCCAAGGTTATGGAATGCTCTTCCAACTGAGATTAGGCTTAGCAGTTCTGTTAATATTTTTAAATCACGTTTGAAGACTTATCTTTTTAAAGCAACGTATTCGTAATATAGTTTTTAGTTTTTTAAATATTAGTAATCCATTTTTTAACTTTTTTTAACAAGTTTTAGTATTTTATAGTCATCGTATCGATTTATATTATGATTGTAAAGCGCCATAGGACAGGTAGTGTATATGGCGCTATATAAATGTATATATTATTATTATTATTATTATAAGAAGTTTATAACCCGCTTTTTGCGGCTCACCCGCAAGAACACGCAAGAAGTTTAAGAAGTTGATAGCCCGCTTTTTGCGGCTCAGCCGCAAGAACGCGCAAGAAGTAAAGAGTGGATAATCCGCTTTTTGCGGCTCAACTGCAAGACCACGCACAAAGTTAAACAATACAAAAAGTTTCAAGTCCAAACTTCGAAACGCGAGTACAATGCACGCTCGATCGTGGTTTGTTTACAAGTGTATACGGCAAATTTATTTAGAAAGACTTTCGGTAATATTTTTGAAAAACTTATTTTCAAAGACATAGATGTATTTAACAATTTGCTTTGATTCGTTTATGGTAGTGTTTATTAACAGTTTCTTTCGCTTTGCCAGGTTTGCCAGGTTTTGTAGTTCGATCCAACTGCTTTGATTTGCGCGTTTAGCGATTATTGTTGAGTCGATCGCAATATGCAAATTACCACTTCTTTTTGACCTGTAAAATTTTGGGAAGACTGTCACTCACTATTCTACGAATTAAGGCGCATTTAGTTCAAAAGGATTCCACTTTCCCAGTAGAAGTTTTCTGGTAAGACTAAGAGTATAGTTTTACACGGTTTCATTGCCAACTTGGCTTCAGAAAGTGCAGCGATCAACTCAGACTGACACGTTCACGCCTGACTGATTTGCACGTGGAGAAATTCAGACGGCAAGAACTTGAGATTTTAATTTCGAAAATATGCCTTATATTAGAACTGCGAACATTTGCAATGATTTGAGCCGAAACCTTGAGCAACACAGGGATGTGCTATAAATGTGAAACTACAGACGCTAAAGTTTATTTGATGTTATGCTTTGCACGGCAAACTATAAAGCTGGCCTTGCAACACCGCACTCCAACACCGGTATTTATAACGGGAACTGAAGCGATCGAGCGGCCGTTGTTTGTTATTATTTTGTGCCGAAAGCTCAGGCTTCCATATTACATTTTAAGTAACGATTTTCAGTAAGGTTATCAGAATATATGGGAGGATGCGTTATAAGCGAGCTGTGAAGCAGCAAGGAGGTAAGTGCTTTCGCCGATATACACAAACGGCGGTGATAAATATTATAAAGAAGTGTGAAAGGCGAAAATATTTTGGGCTGCTGTCTCGGAGTTTTTACGTTTAATATTTCTGAAGTGTTTGTCTTATTTAATAGTCAGCTGAATACATGAGCGGCGGTGGGATTCAATAAAGAACACAACTCTTATTAGGGCCATTTGTCATATAATCAACCAAGCTATTATTCAACAGCAGTATTAGCGAAAAGTTGCACTTGGATTTAAGAGTCTGATGTGAAATTTCACTTCCAAAATGCGATAAATTTGCTGCATAGTTTGTGTTTGTTGTTCTAATATATTTCTTTAGTACTTTAATTTGATGTTTCCCGCAGAACGTGAACCTCAGTCTGCAAAATGTAACTTAATTGTTTCTTTCCAGTCGAAGGGACGACTTCGCGTTAATAAGTAAGAGAGTTTCAACCCGTTTGAATTAAGAGGGCATCCATGTGAAAACCATGCACCCTGAAAAAATGAGTCTACATGGTACATCTCAGATTTTGTTCATATTTTGCACATATATTACTATTGGCCTGGCATTAGACTTGGTAGAATATTTTGGAAAAATTCCAAAAACTGTAAGAGATATGGGGGTCAGTACGAACTGCCTCGGTTTGAGGGGTATTTCCACTATGTTTTTTCAGTCATGTTTACATTTTTTTTTTGAACAAACCATATAAGCTATATAAACAAAACGTTTCTACAGCATAAACACAACCAATTGCAATTTAATTATGATATAAGTGCCAAAAAATATTCAGTATTCAAGGAGTAAGGCTTTCATGTACAAGTGACTTCCTAAATTATTTTTCAAAAAGTCAAATTTTAGGGTAAAATGACATTCGAATACTATCGATGCGGCGAAATTGTAGAAGATGAGAGAGTTATTATTTTGTAGATCAGTCATTTGGAAATACAACTGGGGACTAAAAAGTTTGTAAAGTTTATTAAGCTTAGGAGCAGTGAGGCCAAAGTAACATACTCCCAACGCCCGGGTCCAACGTAAATAAACAATCAACGCCAGAGGTAAGCTGTGTCGTGTGCAGAATAACGGGACAAATCATAACGGACAGGAATGAGAAACATAGCCCTAATATAAAATAACTGGGTGATAAATTTATTTGTCACTTATGCCTATGGTTTTGCAATAAACAATCAACTAATTAACAATCAACTTCAAAAATTATAAGAGAAATTAGTAATCACGAAGGATGAATCAGCGATAAATGCATACCTGATTGTAGCCTTATTTGTGCTCTCCTCCCCAGCTCTGTCATGGTCTCGAAGCCACAACTTACGATAATTATCTTCTTGTTGATTTTACACCGAAAGAACATTTAACCATTATATTTATAGTTTATACAGATGGCTTTGTAGCATCCGCCATTTTATTTAGGACTAGAACCCAGTCTGCTGTTGTGCACCACAGGTAGCCCGAACACAGATGTGTACATTCCATGTAGAATATTGGAAGAAAAATTGAATCAGCCTTTCTGCAACGAGTTTGGTATTTCTTTTCTTGTCTATTTATATATATATATATATATTGCTGATCAAATCCCTACACGCTAGGAGATCCGGTGTTTTATCATTTCGTCTGTGGTGCCCAACATATATACCAGTGTGGGTAATTTATATTGAAACATTTATGAATCTCATGAAACAGAACTGAAAATAATCATAATGCACTACTTAATACATCTACATAATTTTGTTTGCAAAACTTTTATTTTTTTCAAGCTGATTATAGTTAAAATTACCCATGATGCACCTGATATATGTAACTGTTATGGGGTCAAATGTTTGCATACATTCATACACAAGGTCACAACAATGAATTATAAATGATTTCTAACATCCCGTGCATATATCCTGTATATTCACACAACCCACATAAGGCCATCCCAATAAAATGTTCCGTTTCCAATCGCCAGACCGACCCAAATTTTTTTGGAAAAGTTAACAAAAATACAAAGCTTGACATCGACCCAATTTTTGGGAAAAGTTTTAAAAAAAATTGAAGAACATACTTTCAACTACACCTCTTTTCCTAGCTCTCTACGTATTTGCATTTTATTGGGATGGCCTAATCAGCTGTGTCGGTGCCGTACTGGAGCGCAGTGCCATCCCGGAAAGCGAAGTTCAAAAATGTCTGACGTATGTTGCTATTGCTACAAACTATCTTAGAAAAGGGTTCAGAAAACATCTGGGTGAACGATGAAACATATTGTGTGGATCGTGACAGACTTTATCCAGACCTGAATTACGCTCGATTTACATATACATGTATGTGCGGGGCGCTTGTTCAGACTGCTGTTTATAGCTACACACGGTAAGCCACGCAGTTTACAAGCATGAGTAGTTATATATGTTAGTTATCTTCCCATTAATGCGGCTGACCAACAAGCACTGAGGGTGGTCACTGCCAGATATTTGTTTAACGTCCAAAGTGGTTCCTTGGCGTCCTGTGATACACAGCTGCTGATGAATACGAGCGTCGTGAGATGCAATCTCGTTCCCAGAGCCGGCGATCTTTTGACCAGCGCCAAGTTACTGGCCAAAAGATCGCGGGCTATGAGAACGAGATTGCGTGAGACGGGACCGCCCAACCTCGTTCCCAGGACTCTTTACGCGCCTAATCAAAGATGGCGTCGAAAGTACCCCTGGTACAGGCTGGTCATGTGACCCAAAAATATGCCCATATTGGAATGGGGTGTATATGGGCATATTTTGAGGAGCATCCGCCATCTTGGATTCATCATCGCTGAAGAACGGTTAGAGGTTGAAATGTGATCCCAATGAATTCCAACCGCACATTGTTCTACTTGTACCCAGTTGTAAAGTGAATATTAAAAAAGGCAAAAATGCTAAGTTCTGATGAATTTGTAATTCTTTTCAACGAATTTTGAACGCGCAATACGACATCACCAGTTTATTTTTCAATTCAAAAATGCACGCGCTATTCGAAATTCTCCAATCAGCGCGCGCGAAACATCTAGCCAATCAGTGGCCGAATCCCACCAGCCTGTACCAGGGGTACTTTCGACGCCATCTTTGATTAGGCGCGTAAAGACCCCTGGGAACGAGGTTGGGGACCGCCATTTTACGTGATCATCCGATCGAGGCACGAGGGATCGAAAAGGCGTAGGCGCGAACACTGCGCTTCTCTGTTTCTCTTAATGTTGCCTGGGTGGCTAATTGAACGAGCAGGAAGCATACAAATGTTTTGCTGCACGGGTGGATAAACGAGGAAACGTTGTTGCAGAAAAAAACTAACGAATGCGCACTGTGCCAAATTGTCTTGCCGGTGTTGCTAAGAAACACATATACTGTGTGTCACTGGAGCCTAGTAAACATTGTTTTCCTCCATAGCCAACATGAAAACATTGTTGCGGAAGCAAATTTTGCCTCATCGAAACAAAAAAATGTCTTTGAAATGCTTCAGAAAAATGTTTTCCTTCCTGGAAGATTGTTTTTTTTTGCGCAAATTTTCCCGCGGACTTAGACAAATGTATGGAAAACTAAAACCACGATTGCATGCTTCCCAGCACAGCTACATCCCTCAAATTTCGATCAGTTAATCGTTTACTTGGTATCTGAAGTTTGTATCTGAAGAATATTTCAGAAATTCGATTTTACGGATTTTATTTGTCATCGGATTCCCATACAAACACTGTATTTCGCGCCATGTTTACACCCCTTTCAAAATGTCGGAATTAACCGCGAACTGGTCTATTACTTTAAAACTGTAAAGAAATACGTTATTCTTTGTGTACTAGGTTTGTAGTTTCTCAGCTGTAGGATGCCCGGTGTCCGCGGGGAACAGGATATCAGGACACGTGACTTGTCCCTTCGTGTGTACCGACCTTTACGTCTGCGAGCGGGCGAGGCGCGCGGCGTGATTTTTTTCCACTTGTGTGGGTTGTTCTTTTATCTTTCGTTTTCCATATTGATTTTCTTTGTTTTTTATGCAACGAGCTCCGCTATAAAGAGATACGAGGACGACAGTAATAAATCGCATACAAGTGTATCACAGGCAGCTTTAATCAGAGAGTGAGCCATTATGCACTAGTCTAAGTAAACCCCCACCCCCCTCTCACCCTGTCCCGGGTTGGGGGAGGGGGGGGGGGGGGGGGGTTTCTTTGACTAGTGCACAAAAATGAATAAAATACCCTGTCTAGACAGTACAGTACAGGTGAAAATATTTATAGATTTTATGATAATTTTACCTGACACGCGCCATCAACAACATCCCCGCCAAGTGCCAAGGCATTTCATACAATTCTTAGTATAGCAAAAACAAATCATTGATTTAGAAGAGCGGGAAAAAAGTGAAGAAAGCCTTCAATGCCTTTCATGCCTTCAACGGTAATATAGTTGTTTTTCCCTGGTAACGCCGAGAAGATAAGCCACATTCCCTCGTTGAATATACACAAAATGAGCACTTGATCAAGTCCAAATCCATCTCGTGGATAGGGCGGGAAATACACGTGCAGACGTTACACGCAGTTCTTGTCACGCAATTCTTGAGATATCATTATATCACTGCAGGTATTTCATCTATTTCGGTGATACCACATTTGATTTCATGGATTATACACACATTTTGGTATTTCAACGGAACGAACAGAATATTATGCACAAGATTGAAACAAATTGAGTCCGTAACCGGCAAGGTAGTAACGACATCAGAATGGCTTCCCGTTGCTGAATCTAAACGGTTCTAACTTGGACAACTATCCGATGAGCATATAATAAAGGGCTTCCAAGAAAACGAAACCATTAGGTTTTTTTTATTATGAAAAGAAAACATCGTTTCTTTACAGAATAAAAACTAAAAACTTGAATAGAGAATCGGCTAAAGAACCTAAATACGACTGTACGTGCATTTCTACTTGTCACTCATTCACCCCGCTACAGAGGCTCGCAAAATTCAGAGTGACTCGGATTAGAAGCTGTATTTAAAGCGTAGCGTAGTTTGCAATCCTCTATATATCATATTCAAAGAAAATTCATTGTCTTTGATCCAATCAAACAATTTTAAACGAAGATACTGCCATAAGCTATGAGTACCTATTTTTCAGCTTTGACTCCGTCAAACTCGACAATAATTCAGTCACTTTAGACATCTGCATATCGGGTCATGGACTTGGTCACCCTTCAAAACTAAAATAATATTGAAAATGAATGTGCATTCGAATTCTTAAAGCAATTATTGGCAGAAAATCTGTGAAGTTCACCGTATTTTCGATTTTAATCGGGGAAAAAATCGCCGTGTCACCATATCGTCGTTTGTTTAATAACTGAACATTGCGGATTTTGAGAGTGCGTACTCTCTAACCCAGCATTAACTTTACAGAGATTTTTTTTACCAGATGCAAAGATCTATTGTAAGTCAATCTAGAAATGTTTCTAAATTCAAAGAAAAGAAGGCCGCAACTCTGCAAACGGCCATTGCCAGACAGCATTTATCGGGTTTTAAAAATACCTATTAAAGTAGCGTTAAATAAAAATTCGACAGAAGCGACAAAATATAAATAAAATTTGTTGATTTTGGTTTTAATATGCTGACGGGACTTAGTACTAAAGCCAGTAAAAATATTATCTTTCTACTTAAAATCATTTGCGATTGCGACATGTTACAACATAAGGTATATTTTGCTCTGATTTTGAGCATTTCAGGGGGTCAAACAGTTTGATTGTCATATCTCAAAGGCCTTTTACATTTCAGCCAAACTATTTCACATGGGACATTAGCTAGTTAAGATATAACTGTGTGCCAAATTTAAAGGAAATCGGAGAGGTGCACTGTAGACTCGTCTGCATGGTTTTCACATGGATCCTCTCTTAAGTTGAACTTCTTGCGGTTGAAGTTCTTGCGGTTCTAACTTCTTGCGTTTAAGAAGTTCTTGCGGGTCTAACTTCTTGCGGTTGATAATTAATTATAAGCGCAAAAAGAAGCGCAATAATGAAGGATTATTCTATCGGTACGAATTGTACGAACGACTGTACGATTACTAATTAGCTCTAAACACCCTAAACCCTGGTGGAGGGTTAGGGTTAGGTTTGTAGTCAGGGTTAGGTATTATCGTTGTACGAATATGACGTCACCGTACAATTCGTACCAAAGCAATAATTATGTTACTTATATAGAGATAGGTCCGCTAATCAACTTCTTGCGTCCGCAAAAAGAAGTTCTTGCGCGTGCATTCTTTTTGAGTTGTACTGTATGAACAACAATAAGAGGAACATAAAAATAAAGAAACACAAAATTCATTGAGGAAAAAAATTTTCACATCCCTTTGTCTCAACAATTGCCATTCTGGTTGCTTAAAGTTCTCCGCATTGCCCGTCCAAGATATAAATTTCAAGGTATTTGGTTCATACAAAGTAATATTAAGAATTTACTATTTTCTCAACAATTATTTTCGCATTTGCTTGACAAGGCCTTTGAATGCACAATGCAACAAGACACATGCTCAAGACAATGCAGGTCATTCTGTTTGGACAATCTAAGATGGGGGAAACCTGGGGAAAGCAGTCAGCAGGGAAAGAAGGGGTTAAGGTTTGTTGAATTTGCTTTAAATTGCCACCAGAGAACAAAACAAATACCAACTACTCTTCAAAGCAGCTTTTTATGGAAATCTTCCTTTGGTCTTCCTTGAAATGACTATACATGTATACAGTGTACAACATGAAGTTGTATGGCTTGGAAAAGGATCGAACAACAAAGCCAAAACAAAGGCAAGCAGCTTATTTGTAAACTCCATACCAGTGTGAGGTCTGAGAGCACAAGTTCACAAGCTTCTACACATAATATCCTCTTTTACTCTCCTCTTTAGGGATCATTGAGGTCTTATTTTGTTGCTTTACTTCTCGATTGCTTTTGACTATGGCACAGCAACTGATCTCACTCTGCTAGATGGCGGGTGCCAAGATTTTGAAATGGTTAGTTTCCATGGCTGCAAAGAGCTTCGATACTGCATGATACAAAGCTACGACAGGAGTGAAAAATATGATCGCTTATTTCAGCAGCACTTTCAGTTTTTGTGCATTCTAATTTATCCTGTGTTTCTAGTTTCCTTTCCATTTGCCAGGCCATTTGCCAGGCCATTTGCCAGGCCATTTGCTCACAGCTACTAGCAAACTAGCTGATCGATCACTTGCATGGCCAGCAAGATAGATAGATAGATGGTTTATTAGTAATAACTGTTGCAGCTGGAAAGCTGAATTGCGTAAGACTTTACATTAAATTTGAAAATACTGATAATTAAAATTAATTCTAATCAATGTTGCTACTGATATAAAATCTAGTTGCTAATTATAATCTAATTAATATTACTATATAAAACTCTTCAGTCTGTTGGACTTGATAATTAAAGTTCTAATCAATATTGCTACTGATAGTTGCTAGATATAATCTTACTACATGTATATGTAGAACTGTGTCTTGATAATTAAGGTTCTAATCAATATTGCTATATATATTCTGGTTATTGTTATATTCTAATTACTATTACTATATATGAAACTGTTTTTCAGTCTGTTGGTCCTACATATGGGCACATTGAAACTCCGCTTACTTCTAAGATTAGCATTACATGTGTTTGGTTTAGGCAGTAAGTTGTGCAACTTATGGTTCACATTGGAGCTGATCTTTATTAATAAACAAAATACAATTGAGGACTTCCAATTCCCTTTTTAAAGGTGTTGGTACACACTATGTGAAAATATAAATGGTGAAAAAAGAAGAAAGAACTAAAAAGAAATGGCTACAGCACAACGTATTCCCATCCAGTTAATAACCTCGCCCAATCGTGGTTAAACCGTCTGAGCTAAACTGCCGGAGGCCACAGTGAATCCAATTAGGTCTGTCAGCTGTTTTATTATTTTACCCAACATTTCAGCAAAGCTGCCGTCTAATAATGATACCTATTGGCTCGAGTTCGGTTGCCTGCCTCTTGTTTTTACAAACTTTGCATGCTCGTAACTCTTTGAGTCTGAGAATACAACCGATTCCTTTAAACCTTGATCATCTGGCTAATTTTGAGGTGTTTTTTTAATAGGTAGTCTTGGTTAAAAGAAGAAACAGTGACTTATATTTTTGATGATGATTTCACTCACCACTTTGTCATACTTGATGGCATACATCATGTGACCTGTTGAACATGCTGCACTGCAGATGTATCCAAAAATCTTCTTATCATCTGGGTCGTGCGTGATGAAGGACACTTTATTGATAGGATGCTCATATATCAAAGCCTGCAGGACAATACACATCCTCTCTCATAAAGTACATTTGTAACTCTAAGAAATGAGTCAAACAAGACTCAAAACATGACAGGGAAGCAATATACATTGTATATGTTATAGGTTAAAGGATACCTACAGTAGGTAGAAAAAATATTTCACACAGTCAACTTAATATAATTTACAATAAACATGAAAATCTAGATGATCCAAAAATGATTTTGTGAGAAACAGAGGTGTGCATCGATTGAGCCCAAGTTCTTTGCACCAGATACATGTACATCCCTAATCCAGTCGATAAGCATTAATGTACTAAGTAACTATTTTATTACATGACCCATACGGCCTGTGCAAGCTTTCCTTTCAAAACCATTTACAAACGTCATGTGATGGGAGCTGTACATGTTTGATGTCCAGCACTGCATGCTCATGCAATGTCATGCTTGTTGTTTTGCTGTTATTAAAACAAACTAAGTGGCCATATGATAAAAAAAATTGTTCAATGACTGAAGAAAATTTGCATATTTGCTGTATTTGGAAAAAAATTCAAAGTAGAGCAAATATGCAAATTTGTTATTGTTTTAACTGATTTGCATATTTGCTGTATTTGGAAACAATTTCAAAGTAAAGCAAATAATTATGGAAATCAGTTATTGTTTTACTGTCAATTTCCCTCAGCTTCCAAGCCCTGCCCACTTGAACAATTAACTTTGTTGTACTAACCCCTACTAAGTTTGTGATGTGACCTGAAACAAGACTCTTCATTGGCCAATGTGTCATGAATATCTAATGATGTGTGAGAACAACACATGGCAATCAATCAATCAGAACACACGTCATAGTTTATAAAACAATACCAACATACCTTAGACTTTTCATCTAGAATCCTGATCCCTTTTAAGGTGATTATCATGAGTACTTTTTGTTTATGTTCTCCCGACTGCTTTATCTGTTGCTGTAGAATACAAGAGAATCAGACTGAATAGGACATTTGCATGATGACGTCACACAATACTACAACTACCACAACACTTTGTGCAGATCCTTTGGACATTGTCTTGGAATTCTCAAAGGAGTTGATAAATCTGAATGAGAAAAAGAATTTGAAAAGGATTCTGGTGGTTGTAGTAAAATGACACCATAATGAAAATGTCCTATTGAGAAGTTTACAAGACTCTGTCCAGGGGTTTCAATAGAAGGCGGCTACCGGCGATAAACCGCCGGTTACTTTGCTTATTACCGCCAGCTACTTCACACGATCGTTGTGTCTTTTTGTTAAGTGTTGAGTAAAGATTTATAGGCACTGAGTGATATTTTGAAAGTTCTCAAATTGCACTCACCTAAAGGCTTGTACAATTGAAGGGGTCCGTGCAAGAACAACGTAAGTGACTTCTGATCAAATTCCAAATTCTTCTTGATATTCTTTGTTTTCTAAGAGAGAATTTAGAACTTGATCAAAAGTCACTTACGTTGTTCTTGCACGGACCCCTTCAATTATTAGAACTTTCAAAATCATCACTTGACAGTTCCTATACACGTAAATCCTGTATAGAACTCACATTCATGCTCTACATATCACTTTTGGAATTGACTGATACATTATTTCCTGGGTAAGCTCATGAAAAGCTTTTTAATTCAAAATTCACAAATCACCCATATACATTGAAAGACAATAATATCATCAGTTGGTCGCACTTGGACCTATGGTTATTTCTAGTAATAAACATAATGCCAGAACTAAAGGCCCTGTTACACGGTGAAACTTTTATGTGAAACTGAATTTCACCAAGAATTTCACCGTGTAACACAGTCGTTTTCATAAAACTTTTTCAAATATGTGGTGCGAGACAGTTTCATGAAAAGTAGAACCTCTTTCTACTTTTTAGTGAAACTCGAATAAAAAAAGTTTCACGAAACCAACCATTGCTTCGTGTAACACCTCTCATGAAACTTGCGTTGATGTGCTTCATTTCACAAACAAATCAGAACCAAGCACATCATTAATATCCATCATTCCTAGCAAGTGCAAAGTCTAGTCAAAATGGTGGACAATATTGAAGAGAGCTGTAACTTTGATAGTCATATCGATAGTGAAGACAAGCTTTCCAAAGCAGAATCAAGAGAGAAAAATAGGTGACACAGAGAAAAAAGAGATTATCCATTCAGTGCAGTTAAGGTGTCAGGAGCCCTTCAAGAGCGCTTCCCGAAAACTTTTAATTGCGCACGTTAAATTCAAGAAAACTCCTACAAAGTATATATTTTCTGAAAGCTTAATAAACATAGATTGTAGAAAACAGCTTGATTTTCCTTATTATTAAATACTCTTTTATTTATTGTGATTTTAATCCAATTTCACCATACCTTATACCTGGAGCTCCTGTCCTTAGAGAATTGGACGGAAATCCGCGCCGAAACAACCTTCATAAAGTAGAGATATTGATCTAGAAAAGGGTGTCTCAGTTTTCTGATATCTTATTCCGTCGCGAAAATAATCAACTGCAAAGATCTGGAATACCTTTTTTAGGGGTTGAAGAAAGAAACACGAAAGTATCTCAAGAACAAAAAAACGCATTAAAAAACTGAGACACCCTTTTTTTGTCAACATACTGATCTAGTCATATGCCAATTTTCAATCCGATCTATTAAAATCTAGAGGGACAGGAGCTTCGAATACATGCTACAAAACTTGCATTTATAACGACGTGAAAAATGGTTTCAAAGTTTCCTGGCATCCCACTGAGGTTTGTTGACACAATTAACTTATCTGTCATTAAGAATGTAATTTTTCCAGTATTTGATGTTGAGCAGTAGGTATAGTGAAACACGATGCCATGTTGTTCATGGATTTTGTGCGCTTCAGTGAAGGACTACGCAGACCACAATAGTTAGCTCTTCAGTGCAATCAGTATATCGCAGTAGACAAGTTCAATTTTAGCATTACCATTGTCATGGTATTTCACAGAAATCATGAGACAGTGCACAGAGAAGGCAAAGACGAAGTATGCGTAAAGAAACAGACCAAACCAGTACAATAACTGTTACGGAAGATCGTGTTCGGTTTCAGTCGGTTCTTCGTCTTCGGCTATCGAAGGCGAATCTACAGTCGAATACTTTGTGGCGAAGTTTATGGGCACTTGCACTCTTTCAACTTGGAATTGGCTTTGCAGAATCTGCAACTTCTGCCCACTGATTATCTTGGTTATAATATGAGCCAACCAAAGCGGCGAATTTCGTTTCTTCGCGGAAGAAAACGGACATAAGCTCTCCCTTATATAGCTCAATTCGTAATTTGAAGCTGCCAAATTACTATTAAACTAGATTTTAGATATGATTTCTGTGTGAAATGTAAATGAATATTTGCAACTCAACGGCTTCAAGACGAGCTAGACGAGTGAGCGTGTTTCGTGTTTATTACTCGGGCCAGGCCTTCGGCCGAGGCACGAGTCAGAAAATGCAAGCCGTTTATTATTATTATTATTATTATTATTATTTTTTGTGTCGCTGTTTGGCGCCAGTAACCAATCAGATTACACAGGAGCCCATTGTTCGATCCCAACACGTGACAGGATCAACCAATCAGATCCGACACCCGCCAGATCTTGGTTGTGCCTTGTGGAAAGCTAGCTCGGCAAAGCCAGCAACGTAGCGAAGGTTTGGGTTCATTCTGAATCATTTTTTTGCTGAAACCAAAGGTTTCTTCGAATGAAATATCAAGATATTCAGTTATTCTAGGGCTGACAGGACTTTTAGGGGCTTTCGATGGAAAATTCTCACATTTACGAAAGGGATGTGGCGATCCAAATATTGCACAGTAAGCTACTAAGTCTAGCCGGCCGGAGGAGTGATGGTTTTGGTCCAATAATCCATGAAAACTGAAAGAAAATGCCTGTACTGCTGCATCTAAGTGCCATAAGATTGCAGTGTTGCGTTGTTGATATTGTTGAAATGCTCTTCATTACCATCACACACTGTGAGGAGGATTGATTGTTTGCAATGTTGGCTGTAATTGGTTACTGCGAAGTCCTCTCCTGAAAATGAAATACTCTTGAGATTATACAACTGGGAAGTCTTGACTAAACCAGTCAACCAATGCCGAACTTTACTAAGACTTCAATTCAAGAGTCGCAAAAGCTGGAAGTGAACAGTGATTGACCCTTGGCTTTGAACGCAAACGGAAATCAGAACTGGTGAGGTTGAAATTATGTGTTTATATATGCACACACAAATCTTACTTGTTCCCTACTTTTAAAATTTTATTAAGTGTAATGGTGACTGTAATTCGAACTGGAAATGAAATCGTCCGTAAGTTGAACTGTATGTGACTTTATAGAGACCAAGAAGGAAAAAGTTAAAATCGATCGTCAAAACAATAACAGAACTTGGAAGATACAGAGAGGCATTCGAATTTACTACGAATTATACCCATAAACAGAACTGGATATGACTTACAAACCGAGAATACCGAATTAAAATTGAATTGGATATGAAACTGTCAAAAGAAGAGCAGGATTTGTTGTGTAAAGCCATACTAGAGAGTACAATTATATAAGTTATGGCTCTATCAATTCCAAACCTGCCCCTCCCTGCCCCTCCCAAAACACAAATCGATTTCCCAAAACACAAATCAAAATTCCCAAAACACAAATCGAAATTCCCAAAACACAAATCAATTTCCCAAAACAGAAATCAAAATTCGCAAAACAAAAATCGAATATCAATCGAGAAAGTCTGGGAACAGATCGTACAGGAACGCCTGCTGTAAATTTACCAGAATCAGAAACTCTTGCAACTGAAATGTTTTGCCAAAACTGTGGTGATCAAGGAGAAGAAGATTTCTAATATTGTCCTAACTGCAGCTCTAAGCTCGGCACTTAAGTATACCTTCGTATAGAGCTCTTTTATCAGACTTCAACGTCACTGAGAAAGAAGCAATCGAAGGGGTCTTCTACAGCGGATTTAGCTGCGAGACCATTTTGAACTTTCTTTCCAAGTACCATGGGTTAGGGATTGGCGACGTATAATTTCTTCTCTTTAACTTTCGTCGTTTCCTATCCGTTACTCCATCTGGGTCTAATCGCCTGAGGAGACACTCTACTTCTCTTCTAGGAGCATGAATGCCGTACTTAATGCGTACAGGGTGTGCCAGGCCACATCCCTCGATATCTAGAAACACAACCTGGGCCATCTACATTGTAACTCATTCCTTATCATTACCTCTACGTCGAACAAGTTTATTTCCCGCTTGTTTCGTTTAAGGTTATAGTGAGATAATCGCCTTTTGTGTTTTGGAATTTTGATTTGTGTTTTGGGAAATTGATTTGTGTTTTGGGAATTTCGATTTGTGTTTTGGGAAATTGGTTCGTGTTTTGAAATGCTGATTTGTGTTTTGGAATTTTGATTTGTGTTTTGCGATATTGATTTGTGTTTTGGGATATTGATTTGTGTTTTGTGAAATTCATTTGTGTTTGACCCTTTTGGGCCACCGTATATATGCATTCGGCTTGTATACTGATATTATTATTACAGTCATGAACAGACAATATTTAGCTTAATTAGTGACATATTTTAATTGATATTAATCTAAATCATGTTCTACATTTGTTTTGATTTTTTAATTACAAGGAGGGCCACGCATTTCTTAGCCTCCCCCGCAGTAATTTTTAGGGGCTCATACCTAGCCCTAAAAACGACTGTGGTGGAGGCTACGCATTTCTATGTGTGTACTAGTTGGTGTTACCTTCTTTAAATAAAGTTAATTTTATTTTCCAAGTGGTCTACATGCATGAAATCAATGCACACAATATGTTATTAAACATTAGGGACTGGTCAAAAATTAGCAGAGGAGGTGCAAAGGGGGTGGGGTGGAGATAAAAAAGTCTAAAAATGTATAACCCTCCCTGGACAATTAGTATGAAATATTTTGACCCTTTCTCCCCTATAACCAATCCTTTTTCAGTTGCCCAATATTTATGACCATCCAGTTTTGGGGATTCAAAACAATATGATCCTCCCCCTTTCACAACCCCTTCCCCAACCCCTTCCCCTGCTAATTTCTGACCAGTCCCTTCAGCGACCACCCTTATGCAACCTGGTTTTAATTATCAGTAAAACTTTTTAATTAGAAGCTCCTGTAAGTGACCGTGACCACCTTTGGAGGTTGAGAATTGTAAGAAGGTGGAAAATAGCATTTACAAACAGGTTTTGCTAATAACACTACCAATCTCGTACAAGTGCCTTTAAATATTTGTTTGCCATCTACATGTAGTACAGCCACATTATTGCATTCCTGCAAAAGGTCCATTCCATTATATATAAATTATCACAAGCATCAGAAGTGAATCAATTATCCGGTCCCGTAGTACAAACCATGTATGACACAAAAATATGCTAGAACTCCATGTATTAACCTATTTATAGGTGGCCCGAGTTAAGGCCAATCAGGGCCTCTTGTTTATAAAAGATTCAAGTGTTTTTTCACGGTTTCTATGAGAACGCTTCACAAGTGCTAATAAGCCAATGACAGCCTGCTTTCCTGTCCATATTTCTTTTCGCCGTAATTTCTCGTTGAAAATAAAATGTTTTGAAGTTATTTTCACTAAACTGTAGAATTAACTTTGAACATTCTAAATAATCAATAAGATTTTTTTCACAAAAATTATCGCATAAAGGGCTCCTGATACCTTAAATAGAGGCCTTTATGACAGCGGGTCTGCCAAATACAATAACAAGAAAAATAGACATGATAGTCTGCTATCTATTGCTAAAAACTATGGAACCACCATCGAGAATATGAAGAAGCTTTTGAATAGCCTAATAAAATCAATGAAGCAAGAGGTAAAAAGAAGTATGGAAAATTTTCATGTGACTCTTCGATGAAGGTAATGGCACTAGAAATAATTATATTGAGGAAGGCTGGTGAACAGAATTTTATGAGTTTCTGCTAAAACATGTTACACAGTGAATTATTGGTGAAACTGTTTAACGAAACAGTTTCACCAATAATTAACGAAACAGTTTCACAAAAAAGTTTCACTGTGTAACAAGGCCTTAAGAGATAATCCAATAAATGCAGGTTCACACTTGTGAAACAAGTGCAAATTCAAACTTATATACATACGCAGACTCAGTACCTTAACTAATAATGACAATTGCAGCAGAGTCTGCACATGTTGCTTGCATATGCTCTTGTTTCACAAGTGTGAACCAGTGTTTATTGTGTGTGCACTGTATCGTATGTCATCTGTGATCTCACTGGAATAGAACTTTACCTTCAATTTCTTGATTGCTTCTATACACATTTTGTCCCCTCTTGGGCCATTAACTTCCGATATACCAAGAAGCTGAAATCGATATGTAGAGTAATTTATGAACCTAGTCATTTTCTAGCTGCAGTGTGAACATTAAATGAGAATGTGATGGAGTTGGTGTTAGTCAAATAAACAAAACAATACAATTGAAACACAATGCACGTTCACACCTCGAGTGTAATGCTATTTACAGGTTATTTAAAAGGTATTCCATACATCGTTATGGTTCTTAGATTACAGAAACCCTTAACAGAAATCGGAATCAGCTTATGAGCTTACTCTGAATTGAATAACAAGGTACAATCTCAGCCTTGCACATATTGAATTAAACAGAAGCAATTGCAAATATATAAAAAACATTCGGAAAAAGTTGTCATGGTCATGCAACTCAAAGTCTGCGATTTTAACTATAATTTATTAGTGAAACCCGAAGACAAAATAGATATAAACTAATAAAGGTTTACTATTATTATCCGCAGTACGAGTGTAAACATTCTTCACCCACTAGTACCTTGCATTTAAAGTGAACTCCGTCGCCTCTGAATTTCTCATCGTTCAGTGGTATTTCTTTACCTATTGAATCATAGATAAGGTCTTTAGAGTTCACATAGTAAAGGGAATATAATGTATGTGGAAAATGAAAGTTCTGAATGAGCGATCAATGCTTGAAGTCACTCATGACGACCCTCATGACATGTAGAGTTAACTGTGCAGCGGTTAAATTAATTCATAAACCAAACTAAAACACAGTTCCCAAATGAAGTTACAGTAACTTTTTGGACTCTAATGGATAGATTTATATCCTAGAGGTATGACAAAGGTCAAGTTCAACTCTTGGAAAAATTACATAAGCCATTTTATGTACCTTTAGAGGATTTGGATTTTGGGCCATCCGTCTTTTTGTTCTTCCCTTTGCCTTTGGTTTTGCCATGTTTCTCGGCTGACGACATGTCGTCTTTCAATGCTCAATTCCTCGAGCTATGAACAGTAAATCTCCGAGATTAAGCCGTAAAAGAATGTTTCCTACTTCCACTTCATTTGTACAGCTGTTTGGCATCAATAAAGGACTGTTTCCCGAGAAAAATGGTCTTCTTGCGAAGAGATATTCCATGCGTTGAGATTGTATTACAAGAGTAGCAACAGACGGATATATATTGTGAGGGGAGGGGTAAAATACAAAATTTACATCTGTCTCTTTCTTTGACTTATATAATTATAAAACCGTACCTATGCATCCAAAATCTATTTTCTCTCTAAAAATCATATTTAAAATTTCGTATGGAATATTTCAAGACTAATACTAAAGAGATATTCAGTTAAGCATTATATTAATACACCCCTCCCTAGTAAAGCGTTACCGCCCACTGGTAGATGTAAGCGGTCTTCCCCAATAATTGCAAGGCTGTTATTCATTAATCCAAAATGGCGACCGGCGGGAAGGTTGATATTTCTCAGCTTCGAAATCTCATTCGCCAATATATTGATAAACATCTGTACAAAACTGCACTGTTCTGGGCCGACAAAGCAGTGTCTTTATCAAATGGTGAAGTGCAAGATGTCTACTGGCTTGCTCAGACCTTATTCCTAACAGGTCAATACCAACGAGCTTCTCATGCAATCAAGAATAGGGGCTTTCTTGAAACCAACTTAGCATGTCGCTACTTAGCTGCAAAATGTCACTCCGAATGCAAGCAGTGGCAGGAAGCTTTGGATATACTAGATGTCACTCCTAAAGATCTAGGAGAGAAGGATTTATTCCCAGTGTTTGATGGCTGTGGTAATAACTCTAGTAAATTGGAAAGTGCTGTTGCTTTGTTAAAAGGGATGGTTTATGAAGCCATGGATAACCGAAGTTTATCTACTGAGTGTTACAAGGAAGCCTTAAGGATTGATGTGCACTGCTTTGAAGCATTCGATCTGCTGGTGTCGCATCATATGCTGACAAATAAAGAAGAACAGGAACTTTTGGATTCACTACCATTTACAGAGCAGTGCACACCAGAAGAAGTTGACTTGCTTAAGTTCTTATATGAGAGCCGGATTAAAAAATACTCCAAACCAGTTGATCCAGTGTTGCCGCCAAACTTGGACAGCCTTAATGACAACCTAGACATTGTTGTAAATATGGCAGAGAGACATTTCTATAACTGTAGTTATTTTATGTGTTTCAGCTTGACAAGAGCAGTTTTGAATTCAGATCCCTTCCATGAAGCCTGTTTGCCAATTCATATCTCATGTCTTGTAGAACTGAAAAAATCCAATGATCTCTTCTACCTGGCACATAAGCTAGTTGATAATTACCCCCAAAAAGCTGTTGCTTGGTATGCTGTTGGGTGCTATTACTACCTCATAGAGAAATACGAACAGGCAAGAAGGTATTTCAGCAAGTGTACAGGTTTAGAACGAGTCTTTGGTCCTGCCTGGCTTGGGTTTGGGCACTCTTTTGCTGCCGAAGGGGAACATGATCAAGCAATGGCTGCATATTTTACTGCATCCAAGCTCATGCCAAAATGCCACTTACCACTACTCTATATTGGTTTGGAGTATGGAAAGACCAACAACATAAAACTTGCTGAGAGATTCTTCACACAGGCACTATCACTCTCTCCAGATGACCCATTTGTACATCAAGAAATGGGTGTTATTGAGTACCAAAATGGTGATTATGTCCAAGCAGAGAAGTACTTCAAGGAAGCCCTCCAGAAAGCTCAAACGATCAGTGGTGAAGTCCTTTCAGAAACTTGGGAAACACTTCTCAGTAACCTAGGACACACACTCCGCAAACTTGGCAGGTATGAGGATGCATTGTCTTGTTATCGACAAGCTCTGATATTGGTTCCAAACAAGGCCTCAAATTTCTCTGCCATTGGTTTTGTACATAGTTTGACAGGAAACCACCAGGAAGCCATTGATTGTTTCCACAAGGCATTAGGACTCCAGCGCGAGGACACCTTTAGTGTCCATATGTTAGGACAGACACTGGACCAGTTTACACTTGATACCCAGCTAGAGATTCCAATTGCAGATGTGAGTGAAATCATGGAAATGGACAAAGCATCAGATGAGGAGGATGACTGAATAATTATTTTTGTCTTCAGAACATTAAAAGTTATGGACAGTCATGTATATTTTATATATTTATTATAGATAACAGTTACCAGTATTGCTATTTGCTTTTTTACTATTGTCACAACAGTGGTTCCATACTTTGTGAAAAAATATTCTGTAATTGGGTAGACACATATAGTCTCCCGGTTAGCTCAGTTAGCCCGGTTAGCTCAGCCTCCCAGTTACCTTATTCGTACTTAATTTCGCGCGTCGTTAATTTCGCGATTTTCGCGAGACTGTATTTCGCGAGGCTTTATTTTCGCGATTTCGATAGGGGAAAATAAAAAAGGGCATTAAATTTCGCGAAAACGTTGTCAGCATCATTTTATGTTCTACCACTACCTAGGTACAACCTGAATGGCAATTTTGACGACTGCCCGAAATATATTTTAAGGGATTTGCTCGAAGACAGTGATTCAGATGATGATACCGGTAGTTAGATTCTCTGCTCGATATATTCATGTGAAATCTTTGCAAATTATTGATCACAAGATAAGATGCAAAATGGAGCTTACCAGTGAATAATTTGTCATTTATGCCGATACATCAGCTGTACCTCATGTTGTTGATTATATATGTTGATCAAGTTTTTTTGTGATTCAAATTTCTGATCATGGTATTTAATTTCGCGTGTGTAAATTTCGCGAGGATTTTTATTCGCGAGGCTTTAATTTCGCGATTTTTTTTCACTCGCGAAAATCGCGAAATTAAAGACGCGCGAAATTAAGTACGAATAAGGTAGTTCAGTGGTTAAGTGCTGGTCTGTTGTGCGGGAGGTCGTGGGTTCAAACCCCGGCCGGATGAACACTCGGGGTCTTAAAATAACTGAGTAGAAGGTGCTGCCTTTGTGAAACAACTGCAAATGATTAGACCTTCACGTTTTCTCGGATAAGGACGTTAAATCGTAGGCCCATCAGTGGATGAAGAGCCACCTCGTGGAAATGCTACTGATTAATCTGTTATTATTATTATTATTATAGTAGCCTGCAACTCTCGATTGAGGTATCTATTTTAGCAATACTAATATTATTGAAGACCTCGGAGGAAGAACAACCTAGTAAGTACATCTAGTATGTGTGGCCTATTATTGAGTAATACAGTACCATTTCCAGACCTTATTCTGATTGGACCCATTATACTGCAGCTCTATTTTGTTCTTGTACCTCTCGTTCTTTGGGTTAGGGTGTTTTGTACTGTTGGGTAAGCCAGTACTGTGGCTTGTTTCAAGTGGTACTGTCTGGTTCAATTTATAATTATCCCCCCCCCCCCCCCGCTTGTATTTAACAATTAGACCCGCAGCCCAAATGGGCTACGTGTCAATAGCCCATGAGGCGCAGCCGAATGGGCTATTTAACTCGAAGCCCATGAGGGCGAGAGGTCTAATTGTTTTAGTATAAACTAACTAGTCGGACAGCAGAAAATAATAGAAAGAAACAAATTGAAGTTGAAAAATGTTATTATTTCGTGAAAATACGTGCGGTTTTTCTCAACCATGGGCTATCACAAATAGACCTATAGTAGGGTAGCCAATCAGAATGCAGGATTTGTAATAGTCCACTAGTTGGTTTATACTAAAATAGAATAGTGAAGTTTACACAGATTCTAAACCAGTGTATCTAAATTTAACATTTTTGGCAGGTAATTTGTTTTGGGTCCAACACTACTTCTGAAGGTCGTTCTTTCTCTGAGGTCTTCAATTAGGCTACTTACAATCAATCAATCATTTTATTTGCTTCATTTTAACACTTTACATACATTGTGTGTTTTCTAATTGGCAATCATACATGTAGTGTTATGGAGCAGGAGCTCTCAATAAACCCTGTTGGGCTTTTCTGTGAGAGCCCCCGAGATGATTATTGATATAGAATTTAAAAAAAAATTAACATGGCTTTACTAATTACAAGCTATACATGTAGTACTTTTAAGCTGCTTTTTGAATGTGACAACTGTACTTTTATATCCTACTAGCCATAAATTTCTATAAGCCGATACTTGATGTCGAAGAGTGTTATAGCTCTGGATCAGCTATTTGGGGAGTTGGCTTCGAAAACTTCGGTTACTCCAACTCCACTCTTCTTTACGTTTGTCATTGCATGGAATGTAAAAACTGAAAAGCTATTTTCCGTTAAATATATATTTTTATCTTGTGAAATGTAAGGCTGGTTAAAAACAGAGGTGCAAATAAACTGTATTGTATGTACTATTTCTCAAACGAGTTCTTGTGTTTCATCAGGTGTTCCAAACACCGAGAAAAGCGATGGATCCCGAGGAGCGAAGCCGAGGGATCCATTGCTTTCTCGGTGTTTGAAACCCTGATGAAACACAAAGAACTCGTTTGAGAAATGGCTTCTCAAATAATACCTGTATCCATAAATCATTAGAAAGTATTGTTTTCCTGGTATTTTATTGCATGCAATTATAGACTAGAAGGGTTGTGATTGTTATTTTCTTATCGTCGTTACAACAAACGGACTGATGGTGTAGTGGACAAGAGAGGACTAGCAGCCGGTTGCAAGAGAGGTTCGAGTCACTCCAAACGCGTATTTTTATTTCCTTCTTTTCTTGTGATGTAACGCTTATTAAAATGCAAGTATCTTGGTCACTGTTTGAACTCATCGGAGGAACCTTGATCTGGCGTTTCATTGGACATCAAGATTCGTCTGTCATTTCATTAGAGATCAAGATACCACCTCAGATCTTCATGTACGTACATACATATTTATTAATCCTTGTAGTATAACTACTGTACAGGATGCTAAAAGCGGTCAACTAAAGATACAGGCGGCGAGTACAAAAATAAAGTAAATAAATGAATAATTAATTAATTAATTTATGAAAATACTACATATAACTCGTTGCGTTTGATTGAAAAGACTGAACGGTGTCTGCAAAGACTGCAACACTAGGCAGACTGTTCCAAAGAGGAATTACCCTAGGAAAAAAAGAATGGTTATTAGCATTTGAATTAGCAGATATGTGCCTAAATTTATAAGGATGGTTTGCTCGAGTTCTAGAATAAGAGAACTGGACTGTGTCAGGGAAAGGAAGGTAATAATGAATTATAGGCTTGTTCCTTAACATATTTGCTGCAGCTAGATAAATTTCTACGTAATAAACCGAGGATCTTCGAGGCTTTGGATTTAACCTCTCTAATCTGAGTATCCCATTGCAAATCATTGTGTATGAAAATACCGAGATACTTATAATAATTATAACTGATAATAATAATAATAATAATAGCATTTATTTAAACACGGTATTGGCGATACTGCAGCATTCAGAGCTGATGTGGCCGTGATAATACAAAAGGAACGATAAAGAAATCTAGCTAACCTCATTGATTATGTAAATTACAAGTTTTTGATTGAAAGACTATTGCATTATAAGGTATTGGAATGATACTAACTAAATAGTTGAAAGACTAACTAATTGACTAATAACTTAATTAGATGAACAAGCGAGTAGTTGTGCAAATGGACAGGCGGATGTCTAATGTATAAGTAAACACTTGGACGAGTAAACATGAATAAGTTAGGCATGCATAAATAAAACGTATTAGTGGTATGAGAACTTATCAGTGTTGATCCTGACATTTGGTTGCAGTGGTATGGAGTTAATATACTTTTTGACAAGTTTTTTAAAGGTCGAGTGTTTTTTGTCTTTAAGGAGATCGTCTAGGTAGTTCCACAGTACGGATGCTCTGTATGTGATTGACTTGCGTATAGCATCTGTACGTGGATGTGGGATGACTAGCCTATGAACGCCTCTTAGAGAGTGTGTATTGTTTCTTAGTGTGAAGAGTTTATTTGGGAGTTTCTCTGAGTTGAGCGATTTGTGAACAAACGTTGCTAGCTTATATTTGTAATTCCAGAACAGCGGATTCCAGTGTGCCTTGTTGATGACGTCTGCACTGGGAGTGGTCCAGTCACATCTGTCAGGAACACCCAACGAACTGTTCTGCAAAATAACTGTTCTTCTGGGCCACTCGGCTGGCAAATTCTGCACTTTGGAATTTCTTGGCTGGCAAATTCTGCAGTCTGATACTAAATAATAATATAACGGAGCGATATTTGTCAGCTGGTAAATTCTGCAGTCCGATATAATTACATAATAATAATATAACAGAGCGATATTTCTCAGCTGGCAAATTCTGCACGTACCTGTTGTTTCACAGGTTTTTAAAAATACCGAATTCTGCAGGTTAGCTCAGGTTTTTATTCTTAAAATAAAAATATAGCGTTCTATATTTCAGTTAAGCCCTGTACAAACCGTTTCAACATCGGAACAATATTTATTGTTGGAGCCGATCTTGAAACAGGTTTAAAATGTTGAAAGGTGTTGAGATATAGAAATCATTTAAAAACAGTTTTCGGTCTCTACAAGTCCCCAGGGGAGGGGTATGTACCGCCCTGGTCATCAAATGTGGACCCCGTTTAAGAGTAGTTTCGTGTTAATTTTGATACCCCGTTTTAGAGTTTGCCGGTATTGTCCCAAGACGGATTGAATGTAATACGTAACACGCGTTGCGCTGCTTGACAGAGTCTGCCGGATCAACACCTTCAACATCTTCAACTTCTAAATGAACCACACACAAACTGATCTTCAAAAAAATATACTTTAATTCAACAACGAAGTGTGCTGGTGTGAACTGAATTAGAATCATTTATTGCAATGTAACTTCCTTTGAAACATTTTAGCTTCTCTGAATAAATATCATACCCCGTTTCAGAGTGCATTCCAGGCATTTTTAAGTCTGAGGTCTAAAAATTGATACCTGTCAAAAATGTCAAAAATAACGACTCCGTTGGGCGGCACATACCCGTATAGCTTATATATGGGAGTATATATGGGGTTAGGTATTTAGGTATTTAGGTATTTAGGGTTAAATATTTCAGCTGGGAATATATTCAAAAAAATATTTTTGCTGCTGGCAAATTCTGCACTTAAATATTTCAGCTGGGAAATTTAGAAATTCTTCATGAACTTTAGGCTGGCTGGCGCTGCAGAACAGCTGTTCGTCTGCCAGCTGAAAAACAATTCCCTTAAATATGTTTAAATACATCTGATTTGTTATAAAAACATCAGAATGTTTGTTTTTATGAAGTTTTACCGTTGGGTGTTCCTGATCTGTGGATGATCTTGGCAGCTCGAACATGCATCCTCTCAAGATCTTGAAAGAGGGTCGTGTTGCAACTGCCCCACATAATCAGTCCATAAGCTTTTAGTTTGGATATCTGAATGCTTTGGATCTGATGAGGTCTTACTTCATTAGCCGTAAGAATAGAACTAGAATAGGCCAGGTAACAAGTAGCTGGAGGGAGATCGGCAGGGGTTGCCCACAGTGGTCTTCCTTGGGCCCGTTGCTATGGAACATATATCAGAATGACTTATCGGCTATGCTCAACGCAAAAGCCAGCTATCAGCTTATGCTGATGACCACCAGTTGTATTATGCTCATGATAACCCAGAACAAGCTGTCATGAGAATCAATAATGATGGAAAATATACCTCCAGCTGGTATAGTGATAACTTCCTAGAGGGAAACCTAAGTAAATATCAAGCCATGGTTGTGTCTAAGAACTCTAAACAAACGGGCGGGGTTTAAGAGCAGTTTTTTGTGACTGGCGCCTACTTTACAGTGAGCTCCTATTACGTGCTCGATTGACAAGTCTGTACAACAAAAGGCTACAAGACATTGCTATTTTCATGTTTAAGGTTAAGAACAATCTATTACCAACAAATATTGTGAATATGTTCTGTAGCTCCCCTTCTGAGTATAACTTGAGAAATTCAGACTTTTTTATACCTAGGGTAAATACAGTCCAGTTTGGGAAACACTCACTCAGATATTTTGGGCCATATTTATGGTCGAAACTACAGAGTAAGGACAGGAACACTACTTCCGTAACGCCATTTAAGGCATACATCAGAAAGAGAGACCTCACTCCATTAACTGACACAAGCCATTGTAAAGGCTGCCACTTGTGTAATTCCTGATGATTTTAAACAGATTATGATGTATTTATTTTAAAATCAGTAGATTTTCTATTTTACATAGCATTTTATACAAACATCATAATAGTATATTATATAAACATCATATTATTGTATATATAAATATATTTACTGTACATACATTGTAATATATCAATGAAAGTAGGAAGATGACCGCGGCGCTTTTAATTTAAATTAGTATATATTAAGTTATCTGTAATATGTATTTATAAGGTTATTCACATTCGTAATTTGTAATCATTTAGGAGCATTTATTATTATATTATCAGTACACAAATTAGATTACGATTACGGTTTGATTATTAGAATTAGGATTGTTATATTATTTTTATTATTAGGGGTTTTCTCCGGGTCCTCCGGTTTTCCTCCCTCCACAAAAACCAACACGCTAAATTCCAATTCGATCTGTGATTTAGCCGGGTCCTAGCTTTGATCAGCCTCTGGCTGTTTTTCAGGTCCCGTTAGAAATTCCGGCAGGATCCCTGTGGCACACACGACAGATAGGGGCTGAGTCGAGAAGAGCCATATGCTGGCCTCTCCCTCTTTTACACCACAGGGATCCTGATCCTTTCTTTGGTACTGCACGACATTAATCTTTCGATGATTTGTTGGTTTTATTTCAGACCAGTATCCAGTCAATCTGACAGACAAGGCTGTCGTTTATAATTACCATCCATGTGTGGTGCACCACAAGCAGGAGAGACTCAACCAAGTCAATATCCTAGTAAGACTGAAGAACAATCAATTTGTAAGACTTTAGAAAACTTATAGTGAACCAAGAGTTCTGGTAGTGACCCTTGTATTCCGTGCTGAACGCTTTTCCATTTCCCATAGCTTGACGGGTTAAAATCTTCGAGGAACTGCATTGTCCAGGATGGTGTACCGGTGTTTGGAGAAAAGAAAAAGAAGAACCCTCGACGTCTTCGGCTGCCTTTTAACTAAGAAGGCATAACAAGGTCGCCGCTGCGCCTAGCGACACCGATGCTCACTACATTTAATTCTAACCTGGCAACAATATAATTATTTCTAAGGTAAGCTTAATTAACAGTAACTACATCATCAAATATAACTTTTAAACATTTATGGTCTTGTTTCCTTCCTTCGGGAGAAATAACAACATCATTATTTCATTTTCATTTTTTCCTCCAGTAATTCAGTTTATTAGTCCGCGTAAGAATCCTTAACTTAAGGTTCTCTTCATGCGTGCTACCATTTTAACGTTCAATAATTTTTATGTTGCAGCTGATATACCGGCCTACACTCTTGCAACTCTCATCTTCATCAAGAACTGAAACTTGACAAGAATTGTTACCGACCGGAATCATAATCATGCCTCCAAAAAAACACTCTGATCAACTCTTGCAGCCCCTTTCTCTAAGAAGTCTACTGAACTTTATTTTCATCTAATTTTATTTCCTTTATTTATTTTATTTATTTTCGCCACGCGGACTAGCACTTTTTACTTCATTTTGACGTTCTCGATTTGATTATTACTTTTACTATGTTTGTTTTCATATTCCTGCACTAGCACTACACACCCACATACACATTGATCTAGTTTTCGTTATATTCAGATCTTGACTTCAAACAAGCACACGCCTTACGAGATTTCATTCCGCAATCTGTATACTTAATAGCAACAAAGGATACATGCGAATCGATGCATCGACTATCATCTTTACTGAAGAACGAAAGATTATGTGCATTAATGAATCTCTAGACACTCGCATACACACTTATCTAGTTTTCTTGACTTCAAACAACAAGCATACACCTCACGAGATTCATTCCGCAATCTGTATACTTAATAACAACGAAGGATACATATGCGATCTGATGCATCGACTATAATCTTTACTGAAGAACGAAAGATGATGTGCATTAATGAAATCTCTACACACACAATCTGCGCAATATTTATATTTATTTTTATAAGAACTTTTTTTCATTTGATAAAATTCGCCCCATTAGATTTGAAATATTTTTCTACTCAAGTTTGTTTGGTATACTTCTTTTTGTCTGTAAATCAGAGTCATTCAGTTTCTTGTTGCAATTCTTGGTTCGGCTTAACGATACAATCGTACAGATACTTAAAATAAAATACCAAATACGCTAAATACTTTTGTTATTTTCATTTATCATATTACCCATACGGCTCCGCGCGCGCTTACCTTGCAAAATCTTCTTTCACTTGATAACAACTTATTGATCGAGTTAGGTCGGACTAAACGGCCGGGAAAGTATTTTGTATGGACGTCGCTAAGCTCAGTCTGTACGTCATGACCTTGAGCCAAATATTTTCCCGTCCGGCCCTCCCACTCAATAAGTACCTAGCATTTCAATCTGTTGAATTACACTCTATTGCTAGAGAACAAAAGTTCCATGCGGAGGCTCGTTGGAAAATATATTATAGTGTTCTTCAGTTTCTTACCCAAGAGAAGAGTGTTTTTCAAACCGGAAGTTCCAGTATAAAATGGTAAGCTCCTCTTTTCACGCAGGGAGAACGTAAGGCTAGTGAATCAGCCTCTCCTGTAAAAATGCGAAATTTTAAGGGTTTTAAATTACGCAAGCCATCACAAAGTGAACAGAGGGAAGATAGTTGTATATTAAAGACTTGGCGGTATGTTATACCTGTTTACGAACTCTGTAGCCCATACTCCAAGTTTAACATTTATTTGTTTGATTTGAATTTCGTGCAATAAGCAATAAGTGGGGAGCACTCAAGCGGAGCATCACAGAGATATTCACTCCACAACGGGCTGAGTGACAACTGAAGGTGGCCGTGGCCTGGCCACGGCCTTTTATACCGGAACCTCTGTGCTGTGTTTGTCGAGTGGTTAACTTGATTCAAAATGACTAAAAATATTGGCACACCGGCGCAAAGCATGGTGGGAAAGGAGATTTGGCCCGCTGTGGGGAGGGTAGCCTGCGTCACATCCGAACTGAACCCTCAGTTAACTAGGGTACTTAACTAGGGTACTTAACTAGGGTTCAGTTCGGATGTGACGCAGGCTATGGGGAGGGGGAGATATAATTGGACGGTGTTTTCCCGTTCACGAAACAATGAGAATTCGCTAAATTGTAACATGTCGATTGAAGTTCCCACGTTCCTGAGACATCCGCGGTCGAATGTAACAGGACAGACCAGACTTGTGGACAGACCCATTTTAAGGTTCCTCTTTAGTCTCCTAGTGGTTTACATACTGGTAAACACTTTCACCCACACAATAATCATCACCACCACCATCGGGTTTCCTACCCATTCCCCTTTATTAACTATGGTTGAAATTATAAAACACCACAATCTACTAGCTACAAAAATAAAATCACCTAAAAATAGTGTACTATTTACATTACAAAATCGAATCTATAACGCTGTATTTGAGTGGTCTACATTATCACCATGTTGGGTGTGGCATTCTAGCACTCGAGAATCGCACGTCGCAATACTATATATAGGTAAAAAGTGCCGACACTGTTTGGAGTTTTTACTATATATAGACCAAATGGAAGCGGTAATAACTCGGCACTATGTACCCACCACAAGACAAGTATAGGCACACCTTCTATTCTTCGATATATATAGTGCTCATTGTGGACTAATATTAAATTTTATGCGTCACGGTATTACTAAGGAATTAATAGATGCGTGAAGAAGGTCAAACATGAGGGCAGAGCAGAAATTCAACCGAAGTGGGAGAATCCAAGTGTTTGAGACAGTTACTTAGCTATCAATAAATTTGATTTCGTTGAGATAATTAGTGCCCAGTTCACCTCGTCGCTGCATCATTTTCTTGAAAGCTATGGCTTAGTTTTTTTTAAGTTCGCACAATGGATTCATTTTCTTCTGAGCAACTGATTTTCACTCAAATTAATAGATCCTCCTTGATTATGAAAGTCAAGAACGGTTTGGAAATAAAATACTAAAATTTGATTGCTAAATAAATGCTTACTTTGTTTTATTACTAAAGTCAAACAAACTCAATCCATGGACATGTTTGATTGAGTTTTAGTGAATTTAATTTATTTGAACCCTAATGTCAACCTAATCACCATACTCTTTACTTTTATATTGCACTAGTCAATTGAAACCCCCACCCCCAGGACATAGTGGAGGCACGAGTTTCAATTGACTAGTGCGTTACTTTTGAAGTGGGTATCAGTGGCCATCCCGAGGTTGACCCCTGGGCGACCCACAGGCATCACAGGGGATTTGTACCAAAAACATCCCCAGAGGCATTACAGCGCTTTTACATTTCAAGCAAACCTACCCCAGCGACTTACCCACAGGATTTGTACAGAGGCCACCACAAGGCTCACACGGCCACAAAGAGTGAGTAGAGATGAGTGTTGATAAGTATCATTCAAATCTGCAAGCATAATAAGCCATCTGCCTCAAGAAAATGAGATGAAAAGAATATTATTTTGTTTAAAAGCAAGGATGAAAACATTTCGCATGTTTTGCCTATTAGGTACAGCAGCTATAAAAATTGAATTAATTATGTCACTGTGAATTTTTTCACAGATTATGGGATCAGGGGTGGGGACATTTGACAAAAATACCCTGCCTCTCCCCATGGGCATTTGTCAGGGCTGCCAATGGGTCCCCTCTAGGGATGGCCACTGAGACCTGCATTACTTATTACGCAATAGGCCCTTTGCAGGATACAGTCACGTGCTGATATAATACTTCATTGACGAATGAATTGAGCTCGTGATCCCCATGGGAAAGACGTTGCCATGGATGCTGCATGGCAAGCTATCTTTAAAAATGCTGTTTTAGAAAGATGGAAGAAAGATTGCCAATTGATTGGAAAATAGCATTTACAAACAGGTTTTTCTGATAACACTACCAATCTCGTACAACTGCCTTTAAATAAAGGAAGTGAGATCTTTTTGCCATCCAGTACAACCACATAATTGCATTCCTGCAAAGGGCCCATTGCATAATATCCTGTCATTCCAGTCCACTACTGTAAATTATTCAAATTACTGTACGTTTCTTTTAGAGAACGAGGGATGTGTAGAAAAATGTGGAGGGTATTATGTAGTTATGCTCTTTTAACAATTATGGCAATGAGAAGTTTGTATGCAGCCAATAGGCCAATGTTTCTATTTGATATTCCTCACAATTCTTCTACAGTGTGCACTTTTCATCTCCTGCATTGCGTTCTCCAGCACAGAAGTCAAGTGAACTAAGTTCACAGGATCAGTCTGAAGGATTTGTGCCGCTTCGTTTCCTCCTTCTTTCGTATGCAGTTTAAGAACCATAATTGGGTTAGTCTGGTGATGTAAAGATCTACTAGCTAGCTCCACATCGAAACGCCACTCTAAATTATGATAGTGAGGCAATTCAACAGCCATTTCGGATAGAACATTTCGAATTTCCTTCCGATTCTCCAAATAAATTTGTAGCAGTGATTTATTCACTTCTTCGGAGAATCCAAGAGTCATGACAGAGTCTTGAAAGTCTATTTCTCCTATCGTAAGCCTTGCACACTCGGTAAATAGATTCATAAGTCCGTTAATTCCATTCTTGATCGTTTGAACTTCGACTCCGAGTTTTTGAGCCGCAGCTTGGAAGACCTTAGCACTCGGCGGCCCTTTACGGAGAAAATCGAGTGAAATTCTTGCGAACTCCAAAATTACCTCTATATCCAAGGTTGTAAGGAATTTGAGGTGGTCCTTCTGCGCTTGTGATAGGATCAAGAGCATGGTTGGAGAAAAAGGCTGCAGCAAAAAGGAAGAAATCAAAACCTTAACGCAGTTCACTCGTGATCTCTTGGTTGACCAGGCATGCTGCGGACACTAATTGCTTTCTCGCCTTCTGAGCTTTGTAACCAAGTACAAAATGGCGGAAGGAGAAGGGTACTGGGCTTCAATATTTCGTTCACTGTCCTGTCGCCTTAGCATCATAAGAGAAATTTAAACTAAGTTGAAGGATTGGCGGACGGAGAATAGTATCCTTCAATCTAATACCATATTTCGTCCACTGTCCTGTCGCCTTGGCATCATAAGAAAAATTCAAATTAAGTTGAAGGATAAAAGTTATGGAGGATCCAGAGAGCTTGACTGATGTTCTTGATAGCCTGTCTATTGAAGCTAGAGAGCTGTATCTACCCGCCAAAGTTTCGTATCTGGACCTACCACCGACACCCCTCGAGTTCTTCCGTGAGTGGGTTACACCCAATATTCCTGTGGTAATAAGAAATGCGATCAATCATTGGCCGGCTTTGAAGTCATGGAATGCAAATTATTTCAGAAAACGGTTAGGCCACAAAGTTGTGACTGTTGCAGTTACTCCAAATGGGTATGCCGATGCTGTTGTGGGTGATAAGTTTGTTATGCCCGAAGAAAGGCCAATGAAATTTGAACATTTCCTCGACATTCTTGATAAAAAAGCTAATGATAAAGGTATCTACTATGTCCAGAAACAGAATTCAAATTTTACAGAGGAGTTTGTTGAAATCATCGGTGATGCAGAAATGGATATCAAATGGGCGTCCGAGGCGTTCGGTAAACTTCCAGATGCGGTGAACTTTTGGATGGGCGATAAACGTGCCATAACCTCGATGCACAAGGATCATTATGAAAATGTTTACTGTGTTGTATCTGGTACAAAAACATTCACCCTGATACCACCAACTGATCTCGCTTTTATACCATATGGACTTTATAAACCTGCTAAATATCAGAGAAATTCCGTTGGAGAATTTGAAATAGTTGAACAACAAAAAACTGACCAATCGGATTATTTCTCTGAAGCACAGCATAGCTACGTACCATGGATTTCAATAGATCCATTAAATCCAGATCTTAAAGCATTTCCAGATTATGTAAAAGCTAAGCCAATTACTTGTACGGTGTCGGCAGGGGAGATGTTGTATTTGCCATCGCTATGGTTTCATCACGTGCAGCAGTCGCATGGTTGTGTTGCTGTAAACTTCTGGTATGACATGGAGTATGGCATCAAGTATAATTATTTTAAGTTTGTTGAGAATATCACTCACATTTGGAATAAATCAAAGACAGGTTGAGGAGAGATTAAAGTTGTAAATTTAAAAGGTTTGATATTTCCCCATGATGCCATTCGGCAGAATTCTACGGACTCGGCGGCGGTGAGTATGGTTTCTTCTGTAGGTTTTCCAATAAAACGTGCTCTAATTTTGGACAAGTAAGCCACTGCAAGAGAGCTAGAGGACATCATTAAGTCTGAGGATGGCTGAAAAGTACTTGGCTTGCTTTTAGTAGGCTTTGTGAGGGGTTTCACAGGGTTTTTCTGTTGTGTTTCTGCTTTGAGACACATGAAATAATTTTTCACTGAAATCCTTGAAATCCTGCAGATGTGTTTTTGTCACTTTAAAGCAATGGCTTGAGTCCAAATCACCGCTCTTGGTTTGGTTGTAGGGGTAAAAGACTTATAATAAAAAAAACCTACAGGAGTCCCAGAGGGGGAGTCCCAGAGGGGGGGTCCCTTGTGATTTTTTGTTGATTACCCATCATGCAATTGGAGGTGGGAGCAGGAAACATCGGCGTGGTTCGCAGTCGCTTGGTGTGTTTTGTGAAAACAAACCTGCTGGTTGGAAAGATTAAACAAGGTACTGTAACGACTGAGTGCTTATTTTGTATTTGTTCTTGATTTCAAGTGCGAATGGGAAGGTTTTTTTGAGCCGATTTTCAGCTCCTCAAAATTCGTGAAAATGGAAGAAACGAACAACGATCTCCAGAACAAATGCGTTTTTCTCCAAAGTGGGACAGTCAAGCGATCCCTGTTGTAGGTCTCGCTTTGAAGTTATTCATCCCTTGAAATAATATCGCAACACCGTATTTCCAGTATGTCTAGGTTTGACGCAATAATTTTCTCCAGGTACATGCTTGATATTGGCCGGTTACGGCCGGTTCAGGAGCGAAAGGGTTAAGGCATGGTTCGAACATGAAAACGAGGCTACAGCTATTTTGTTGAATAGAGTCACTTGAATTTGCTCAAATCCTAGAACAATGGTGGTTATAACTAATCTCAGCGTTTTTAGTCGTCCTAATCTCCTAGTATAAAATTTTGGTAAAATATATATCACGTGACCCCCCACGTGATCACAAAAAGTTGAAAATTAAACTAAAAACGTGGTGGTACATTGTATATTTTAAGTAACAATTTTGTGTTTATCTGATTACACTTTTGGTTGACTTTAAAGATCAGTTCGGAATGGATTTTTCGCTATTTATATCCTCTTCAGTGATAAAAAGTAAACCATTCCGGACACAGTCTCGTTTCCCATGGCAAGCTTAACATTTGGGTGAAGAGGCCGCCCGGGGGGGGGGAGGTACTCTTGTTTGTGACGTATTATGTATGTGCCGCGGGGGTGGGTCAGGGTTTTGAGCTCGGTTTGGGCAGGTAGGATCAGGGTTTTGACCTGATTTGGGCAGATCAGGCTCAGGATTTGATACAACGTAGAATTTTGAATTTAGTGGTACAATATTTCGGCTGGCCACACCAGCCTTCTTCAGGTACAATGAAGAAAATTTACATTGGCATGTATTTTTGAACTTGATACTGAGCTGTCATAAAACAGATTACAATATGATAGATCGTGAAAAAATGTTAAGAAGGTGAAAACAGATATCTAGTATGACTCTTCCCGGATGTTAAGGCCATGGGGTTCGAGTGTTTTCGCCTGTGCGATTAAAAACGCTTCTCTGGCCTTACGTATAGAGTCTCTCTTAGAAAATATTTTTTCGATAGGAATAAGTTGCATGTCGTTGGCAGTGTGATTAGGAGAATTAAGAAAATGTTCGGCAACTGTTGTGGGTTTAGATTTGTTGTTAGAGTTATCTATCGTCCGGCGGTGTTCGTTAAATCTGTCTTTTAAGCGTCGTTTAGTCTCACCTATATATTGTAGATTGCAGCGGTTACATTGAATCATGTAGATTAGATTTTTGGTCTCAAGCATGTTAAGGCCTGGTTCATTTAACGGAAAATAGATGTACGTTAAAAAATGTTTTCTGACAGAAATAACACTTTAAACAAAAACTAATTACACCGTAATACTAATATCAACTTCCTTAAATTTGTTGAGTGGGTGGTTGTCGTATCACGTGATCGATGACGTCATAATTATATAAAATCGTTTTAGTGAAATGTGGCTACGACG
The DNA here is from genome assembly GCA_030867875.1 of Actinernus sp. WN-2022. Taxonomy (NCBI): domain Eukaryota; kingdom Metazoa; phylum Cnidaria; class Anthozoa; order Actiniaria; family Actinernidae; genus Actinernus; species Actinernus sp. WN-2022. The sequence goes on from JAOWCC010001679.1 coordinate 43,639,179, forward strand.
ATAACATGTGAATATAAAGTAACCCTACTAAAACATTACTCCTCCCGCAGTGTTTCAGATCACGCTTAGAAAACATGACTATCATGTAAAGATAAGGAGATATTAAGGGTACAAAAAGTCATGTGACCTATTTTGCATATGTTCGCCTTAATTACTCGTTAACGAAACATTGTAGTCATCTTTTCTAAGTTGATTTAGGTAAAAGGCTTCAACCTTAACTAAGCATATCCACTCATCATCCAAGCTGTTTTAAACTCGGAGCCGCGTTTTTGATTTACTGATTTCGTGTTCTAAGTCACGTGACAGACCACGTGACACGTTTTAGTACACACAAACCACTTAAGGTAGACAAGAATGGCGATACCTATTATCGTGAGAAACTTGACTTACTTACCATACTCGGCTGTGCTGAAATAAGGAAAACAGTTTTTACCCGAAATTTGACCCCTGAACCAGGCCTTAACATGCTTGAGGTGTTACAGGTCAGGTTAAATTTGATAGAGCGCGTTTCACCGGTAGCAAAGAAAGTATAGTTAGTAAGTCCGTCAGAAATGTAAGGGCAAGTGGCGCAGTTCTTCCTACAACGGAACGAGCCAGGTGGGAGTTGGAGCTGGGAATTAGTCGAGTTAGAAGGGAGTGTAGCTTTAACGAGTAGGTCACGCAGGTTGGTGGTACGTCTAAAGGCTACCATGGGCAAGTGTTGAAAGGTTTTCTTACAGCGGTTAGAAGAGACCAGCAGGCTGTAATGTTTCCTAATGATGTTAGAGATATGTGGAAGGGATGGATTAAAAGTAATAACAAAAGGGATACGGTTAGAACTGTGTGCGTCTTTCGTTTGTAAAGTGAGAGTGCGAGGAATTTCGGCAGCGCGTTGTATTTGTCTAGTAAGGAAGGTGCGGTTATAGCCTCGTTTAAGGAGGTATGTAGTTAATTCAGCAGTACGGGTCTTAAAAGATTCGTCGGTAGAACAGATACGTCGTAAACGGAGGGCTAAGCTAAAAGGAATAGCTTTTTTGGTATGTTGGGGATGGCAAGACGAATAGAGTAAATGTTGGTGTTTATCAGTAGGCTTAGTGTAAAGGTCAGTCTCAATATTACCATTGTTTAAAGAAACATTAACATCAAGGAAAGGTACGTTAGTGGAAGAGTGTGAGCTGGTGAATTTAATGGTAGGGTGAATGTTATTAAGATAATCGATGAATATTTTTAGGTTATCCAGTCCTTCTGTCCAGATCATAAAAATATCATCGATGTATCGTAGCCAGGTGTGAGGTTGAAATGGGGCTTTTTCAAGGGCATTAGCTTCGAAATAGCCAAGAAACAGGTTAGCAAAAGAAGGGGCCATTCTGGTACCCATGGCCGTACCGTGGATTTGAAGGTAATGGTTGTCATTAAAAGAAAAGTTATTCATGGTGAGAATCATGCGAATAAGGTCACAGAGTGTGCCAGTAGGAATGGTTATATGAGCGCGAGTACGCAAAAAATTATCACAGGCGTTAATGCCTTCATTATGCGGAATGTTAGTATACAATGATGAGACATCAAGGGTAACTAATAAAGAGTTTGCGGGTAAATTATGGATAGCAAGGAGTTTATTAAGAAAGTCATTAGTGTCTTTAACGAAAGAAGGAAGTTTACTAACTAAAGGTTTAAGGTGGTAGTCCACGAAGTGGGATATGCGTTCAGTGGGATGGTTATTAGATGACACAATAGGGCGTCCTGGGTACCAGGTTTGTGTATTTTAGGTAGAATGTAGAAGCGTCCTGGTTTAACATCAGTTTGTATTAAGTATTGTCTCGTCTTGTCATTGATAGAGTTGTCAGTGTACATTCTGTTGACATACACTGTAATGCGTTCTTGTATGTTAGAAGTTATGTCTTCGTTTAGTTGTCGGTAAAATTTGGCGTTATTAAGCTGTCTTTTGCATTCGTCGATGTACCAAGATTTGTCCATAACTACAGTGCCGGAACCTTTGTCAGCGGGTTTAATAATGATGTCATGTCGTTGTTTCAGTCGGTGTACAGCTTGTCGTTCTGTGGCAGTAAGGTTATCACGAATTTTGTTAGGTTTACAAGTTGTTATGTCTAGTTTTACAGCGTCTAAAAAAGTATTAAGAGCCGGTTCTCTGTCGACTGGAGGGTTCCAAGTACTTTTGTTATAGAATGGAGTATTTTGTTCTGTGGCGTTGTTAGGGTTATTGCTGTTATTGTCATAAAAATATTCAGCTAGTCGCATGCGTCTGTGACCTTATTCGCATGATTCTCACCATGAATAACTTTTCTTTTAATGACAACCATTACCTTCAAATCCACGGTACGGCCATGGGTACCAGAATGGCCCCTTCTTTTGCTAACCTGTTTCTTGGCTATTTCGAAGCTAATGCCCTTGAAAAAGCCCCATTTCAACCTCACACCTGGCTACGATACATCGATGATATTTTTATGATCTGGACAGAAGGACTGGATAACCTAAAAATATTCATCGATTATCTTAATAACATTCACCCTACCATTAAATTCACCAGCTCACACTCTTCCACTAACGTACCTTTCCTTGATGTTAATGTTTCTTTAAACAATGGTAATATTGAGACTGACCTTTACACTAAGCCTACTGATAAACACCAACATTTACTCTATTCGTCTTGCCATCCCCAACATACCAAAAAAGCTATTCCTTTTAGCTTAGCCCTCCGTTTACGACGTATCTGTTCTACCGACGAATCTTTTAAGACCCGTACTGCTGAATTAACTACATACCTCCTTAAACGAGGCTATAACCGCACCTTCCTTACTAGACAAATACAACGCGCTGCCGAAATTCCTCGCACTCTCACTTTACAAACGAAAGACGCACACAGTTCTAACCGTATCCCTTTTGTTATTACTTTTAATCCATCCCTTCCACATATCTCTAACATCATTAGGAAACATTACAGCCTGCTGGTCTCTTCTAACCGCTGTAAGAAAACCTTTCAACACTTGCCCATGGTAGCCTTTAGACGTACCACCAACCTGCGTGACCTACTCGTTAAAGCTACACTCCCTTCTAACTCGACTAATTCCCAGCTCCAACTCCCACCTGGCTCGTTCCGTTGTAGGAAGAACTGCGCCACTTGCCCTTACATTTCTGACGGACTTACTAACTATACTTTCTTTGCTACCGGTGAAACGCGCTCTATCAAATTTAACCTGACCTGTAACACCAAAAATCTAATCTACATGATTCAATGTAACCGCTGCAATCTACAATATATAGGTGAGACTAAACGACGCTTAAAAGACAGATTTAACGAACACCGCCGGACGATAGATAACTCTAACAACAAATCTAAACCCACAACAGTTGCCGAACATTTTCTTAATTCTCCTAATCACACTGCCAACGACATGCAACTTATTCCTATCGAAAAAATATTTTCTAAGAGAGACTCTATACGTAAGGCCAGAGAAGCGTTTTTAATCGCACAGGCGAAAACACTCGAACCCCATGGCCTTAACATCCGGGAAGAGTCATACTAGATATCTGTTTTCACCTTCTTAACATTTTTTCACGATCTATCATATTGTAATCTGTTTTATGACAGCTCAGTATCAAGTTCAAAAATACATGCCAATGTAAATTTTCTTCATTGTACCTGAAGAAGGCTGGTGTGGCCAGCCGAAATATTGTACCACTAAATTCAAAATTCTACGTTGTATCGGTCTTTGCTTCTTCATAGTTATTTTTTATTTGATAGCCGATTAGATCACTAGTTTGATCCAACGTACACCAGCAGGATTGTCGTTCACGGTTGCTTGCTTGAACAATTCGTCAGGATTTGAGTATAATTTGGGTGCAGTCAGGGTCGGCGTTCAGTTTTTTTTAGGCAGTTAGGGTTCAGTTTTTTTTTAGCTACTATGTCGAAAAAAGACATTCTGTTGCCAAGCTACCCAACACACTATATGACGTAGCTAGCGTCTAATACGCATGCTCACATCTTATTACCCGTAGAGTGGCAACCATATACAGCTGTTTCGTCCTTGTTAGGACTCATCAGCATGGCATAGCCCCCAAGCCCGTCAGCCTCACTAAAGATCATAGGCCTCAGAATCTGGTTACTCTAAGAGCGAGCTCAAAGCTGCTTTAAACCCCAGCCACCACGCTAACACGTGTGGGAGCTAGAGATGTGAGCAAGCGCTATATTATAGCGATGTGGATCTCTCCGAAGAGGATCTGGTAGTGCAAAATGGAAATGGCACGGCCAAATCCGAAATTAAACCAAGCACGTTGCATGGCACTACCCAACACACGCTATGACGTAGCTACTGTCTAATACGCATTCTCACATCTTATTACCCGTAGAGTGGCAACCATGTAGTTTCGTCCTTGTTAGGACTCATCAGCAACGTGCTTGATTCTGTTGCCGCATTTTGATCGTCTGCCCACATGCAAGCACTGAGGTTCCCATACATTGTGACGCCGCTAATTCGTACTTCAGTACTTATCTATGTACTTCATCTGCTGATTTGTTTACCCAATGACACGTCCCGACTTGAAATATTCCGTATTTTGCATGCAATCCGGGTACGCGGTATACTGGCCGGGGTATATATCCGACCGTGTTTTGAAAACAATTTAAAGAAGGGGCAATCAGGGTTTTTTTTTTCAAAAAAGGGGCAATCAGGGTTTTGGAGCTTGGATTGGGTCAAACAGGGTCAGGGTTTGAGCCAATTGGCCTCACATGCATACCCATTTTTCATGTAACACATCCAATCAATCTAAAGCTCCGCCAGGCTCCTTTCGCTGCGGTCAAGATTGTGCAACGTGTCCCTACCCCGGGGGGGGTACTTACATGAAAAATGGGTATGTATGTGAGGCCAAGAGGCTCAAACCCTGACCCTGTTTGACCCAATCCGAGCTCCAAAACCCTGATTGCCCCCTTTTTGGAAAAAAAAAACCTGATTGCACCTTCTTTAATTTGTTTTCAAAACACGGTCGGATTATATACCCCGGCTGGTACTACCGCGTACCGGGATTGCATGCAAAATACGGAACATTTCAAGTCGGGACGTATCATTGGGTAAACAAATCAGCAGATGAAGTACATAGATAAGTACTGAAGTACGAATTAGCGGCGTCACGATGTATGGGAACCTCAGTGCTTGCATGTGGACAGGCGATCAAAATGCGGCAACAGAATGTCTTTTTTTGACATAGTAGCTAAAAAAAATGAACCCTAACTGCCTAGAAAAACCTGAACCCCGACCCTGACTGAACCCAAATTATACTCAAATCCTGACCCTGATCTGCCCAAATCAGGTCAAAACCCTGACCCTACCTGCCCAAACCAAGCTCAAAACCCTGACCCACCCGGGCGGCACATACATAATACGTCACAAACAGGAGTACCCCCCCCCGGGGTCCCTACATTACTAACGGCCTCAATCAATACACATTTCATTCCACTGGCGATCTCGCTTTATTAATTCACACATAACCTGTAATATTAAAAACCTCATATACATGATATAATGTAATCGTTGCCATTTGCAATACATAGGTGAAATTAAGCGACGCCTCAAAGTTGACAAGCCTAACATTAAATTTAAACCTACTACTGTATCTGAACATTTTCTTTCTAGACCTAACCACTCTTACACCGACATGCAACTTATCGACTCGATACGTAAAGCCAGAAGCGCACCTTATAGATAAAGCTAAAACTCTAGAACCATATGGTATGAATATACGTGATGAAACATAGTGCTTATCTCTTATACTATTTTGCTACTTCAAGTTTTGGTCTACGTCACTTCCCGTTTCCGCAATTTTACCACATTTATAGATCTTCTTACCTTAGAGCTCTTCACTTGTAACATCTAGCCAGCCGAAATATTGTAATATTCAATATAAAATCCTACGTTGTGTCAGCTTTGCCGTAGTCCTTGGACTTCGTATTCATTTTCATTTTGGCTGATTAGATCTGACTTAGATCCAACGTAGCAACCAGCAGGATTTTCGTCCACGGTTCTTTACAATTTCTCAAGCCCCATTTTCTGGTTACGTCATTATGACGTCATAAATATATTTGTGTACCCCATAAAATAGCCAGTTCAATTTTTTTGGGAATTTTATTGATTAAATGCATTTGTATAAAGGGGCTGTGTCACGGTAAGACTTTATATTCGTTTTTCCGGGCCGGAAATAACTATTTCCACCGATTTTGATATGAACTAACGGACCTTTTCGGCCATGTGGGATGCTTAAAATGAAAGCAAATATGCAAAAATGACTAACAAACAGTGTATATAAACAGTCTCCAGGGAAAATATTGAAAATCCTTTCAATCAAGCATTGAGGGAGGGAAGTTTAACTGTTTGTATCCAATTAACATCCACTAAACGAGCGATTACTCGATACATGCGCAGTACCATGACATAGCCCCTTTAACACTCGCAAGTCATGGTATTCTCTTTAATAATATTTTTATAGTCGGCAATCTGATATAAGCTTGAAGTATGACGTCACTAATAATGACGTCATAAAAATAGTGGAATCGTCCATAACTTTGAATATATTTATCGTAGAAAGTTCAAATTTTCGCCAAATGAATGTATTTCATAAAGCATTCTGATGACGTAATATTTTTGAAACGTGGTTTTTAGGTTAATTTTCACCAAAAAAAGGAGGGCATCCCTTATGACGTCACAATAACGTCACAATACAATTGTCCCAAACAATGTAGTCTTACTTTGTTACCAACCTGCCAACATTTCGTCAAATTTAGAGTAGAAGTAAGGAAATGGCGGTTATTCGTGCCCGGCGTGTAAGTGCGAGTGAAACGTGAATTCTGAAATTAAATGAACGAAAAGCGTCATTATTAAATACCGTGAGTTGCGGAAAGTGCCTAATTTAGAAATTTGCGTTTACGAGTGTCGATAGTACCTTGATGAAGAGAAATGCCGCATATACATACAGTGATGTGATTAATAGAATGACCAGGAAGGTTAAAGTGGCCATGGCGAGCTACAGGTTTGGTGGGATCCTTGCTGTTAGTTCTAATATCTAGCAAATCTTTGCCCTGTTTCTACGATGGAGAGTTTGTTACAAAGTGTGCAGGTGATACTTTGACTAGGGAAAAACGGAGTTGCGAGAAAATAGAGCGGTCTCTGCCTCTGGATCACTCTGTAAAATCTTAAAGTTCTTCTGGATAATTTTGTTGTTATAATTATAAATGACATCCGTCGATATGATTGGCTAGATAGCCTAGCGAACGAAAAACCGGTTTTTGGGTTTACATTCCAATCAAGACGACAGACGACTCCATCGCTTCGCTCTTCGATGAAGGCTTTCACGAAGGGAGGCAGTAGAACCTCTGGAGAGTAATTGCAGAATACCCCCTCTAGCGGCTCATTAATGATTCATTTCTCAATTTTTTTCAAACAAACCTTCTAAAAACCTAACCCTGAAATAATAAAAAACCTAACCATTTTCGACCCAAAATCATTCATAGAACGAGTCTAAATACACGTGAACTTAATCTCGAATATCCCTCATCAGCATGCATACTAATCTCGTACCCAGATCTCCCATTCTACTCACGGTCACAGGGTTACATGCATACTACACTTGCCACAAGTAGACCTCTTTATGTTTTCATTTCGAGCGACGAAGTCGCGAGAGGTCTAAACCGAAGAGTAAAAAAATTAAAGGACTTTTAGAAAGTCCACATACATACTTTTCACTAAATCTCTCCCTCATTCACCATGCAAGGGGGAAACTTAGGAGAGCATGCGCGCTGGCGAGGACGACACATACATCAAAGTCCCCCTGGCCGCAACGGCTTAGAACGAGTACTGGTCTGTTGATTTATGAGTGCGCCATGCACCACAGGCAGCCCAATCTCATGATTTGTGTATTTATACGCTTACAAATATCGCTTGAATAGTTAATATTATAAATCCTTCCAAAACATGTATGTTAGACAAATAAATACACGACCTTTACCCTACAATGTTTCAGTTGTGGTTATTCGAAAAAAAACAGCGGAAACGACCCTAGAAGAGCTCAGAGGTATGAATAACCACAACTGAAATATTGTAGGGTGAAGTCGTGTATTTATTTGTCTAACATACATGTTTTGGAAGGATTTATAATATTAACTATTCAATATTTGTAAGCGTATAAATACACAAATCATGAGATTGGGCTGCCTGTGGATGCACCCCTCTCGATTCCTTACACGGCCGTCTTCCATCTGGGATGCTAAAAAACCATATACGTATGGCCTTTGAATATTTACACTGGTATAATCAACTAAAGTCGATAGAGGTATCCTAACCGCCGTGGAAAGTGAGTAACATCTGACGTTTCGAGCGCTATGTTGAATGTATGATTACCGCTGAGGAAACATGTACTTGGATGAATTGGGATCAAAGAAAATTGCGCCAATATGCTGATCTAAGTGTGAGAAAATACGTGAATTTCGAAATGAAATGAACGAAAAGCGTTCATCAATACCGCGAGTTCGTCGCTCCGATATATCGCGAGCCTGGGGCATCCAAGGTGCCTAATTGGAAAATAAAGTTCTGTTCTTTGCGTTTACGAGTGTCGATAGTACCTTGATCCCGGGGGGGGGGGGGGGGGGGGGGGGGTGGGTACTTACATGAAAAATGGGTATGTATGCGAGGCCAAGAGGCTCAAACCCGGACCCTGTTTGACCAAACCCAGATTGCCCCCTTTTTGGAAAAAAAAAAAACACTGATTGCCCCTTCTTTAAATTGTTTTCAAAACACGATCGGATATATACCCCGGCCGGTATATCGCGTACCGGGATTGCCTGACCCTACCTGCCCAAACCGAGCTCAAAACCCTTACCCACCCCCGCGGCACATACATAATACGTCACAAACAGGACGTCTAGTCTCCTTCGCAGCCGTTATTTGTGACGTCACAAAATGCTTCTCACCAGAACATTTAGGGAAATTAGCGTTTAAATTTCCCCTCGAACCTCGGGAGGATCTATAAAAGTCCCTCCGCCATCGGCATCGGGACTTCCACAGATCCTACCTCGGCTCTCAGGGAATGTAATCGCTAATTTCCCTTGTCATGCTATTACTTATAATAATAGGACAAGGAATAACAAATGTTTCCATTTTTATTTTGGACATGTTCAAGCTTACATGAAACAAGATACTTTTTTTTCCACCAATATGCTTACAAAACTTCACAGTCAGGGTCAAAAATAGAAAGAAATTCCAACTATTCCATGCTACATTGTGGGTCAAACAACTTATTCTTCCTTTGCACGCTATGACATCACTGTCATGTTAGATGACAGAAACAAAATATCCCTCACCAGCTGCGCTTAGTTATGTCATCTAATGTTGTATATGAATCTCTGGGGGATTCTCAGCAGGAAGTGCAAGTAATTATAGTATTGGAAAAAAGAAAATTGAAAAGAAAATTTCATTTATACACCTAAAACTGGGTTCTACACCAATACAGGTTGGAGAAAAGGAATTTTACAAAGGTTAAGAGTCAACTAAAAAAAATCCTAATTTGGGTGTAGAAATTATAGTTCATCTCTCTTTTGAGATTCTTCTGTTGTTTCATCTTCCTCTTCTTTCTTTTCTTCTTCTTTCTCTGTCTTGTCTTCAGTCTTCTCTGCTTCCTCTTTCTTCTCTGTGCCGGCTTCCTCTTTCTTTTCTGTCTCTGTATCTTCTTTCTTTTCCTCTTTCTCGTCTTCTTTCTTTTCCTCTTTCTCGTCTTCTTTCTTTTCCTCTTTCTCGTCTTCTTTCTGTTCCTCTTTCTCGTCTTCTTTCTGTTCCTCTTTCTCGGCTTCTTTCTTGTCTTTCTTCTTGCTATCCTCATCCTTGAAAGTCAGAAAATATTTCTCATTAATACTAACCACACACACAAAACGTAGATTAAAAAAACTGAGAATCCTTATGGCAGTAGCTCTCTGTTTCTCTGCCTCTGGTTATAAATACTTTTTTCCCTCTTGGTCTCAAATACCCTGGGTGCCAGAGGTTCTACTGCCCTCTCTAAGCCAAAGTTTAGGATCGACCAGAAGTTTGGCTTAGCTAGAGAGGGCAGTAGAACCTAGGTCTCAAATTGAAATACCATAACATTGTGTAGTTAGGAAGAGTAGGAAAGAGCCCAACTAAACCTTAAAATTTAACTACAAATGAACATCAGGCTTTTAGTTAAGTCCAAATTATTATTTTGCACTATTTACATTATTAGATAAAATTACATGTAAAAAAATTGAAGGACATACAGTGTAGCCATGATGAAAGCTTCTTATTTCCCCTCATGTTTCTATGCGTGAGGGAAAATTAGAAAACTAAATTTCCCCTTATGTATAATTACAGGATAGAAATTTAGCATTGTTTTTTAATTTTCCCTCATGTTACATTCATGAAGGAAAATTAGAAGACAACGACTTGTCTTCCAAGTACAGGCTGGACAGTGGTACTTTATTCCCCCTGCAGCACTGGGTAGGTTGGAGTGCAATGACCCCCTGCACACTGGATAGAATTACAATCTCTTGAGTAGTAGTCATAAAACCACGGTTTTATACATGTGGGATGCTTTCGCAGTTTGCACATGCGCAACCTGAAGCACATACATTGCGACAGTCTCCTTTCTAAGTTTGTTGCTGCCAGTTTCTTGAATTAATTAATTAATGATTGTATGCATAAAACATGTCACTGTTTTAATTTTTTATAAAGTATTGTTTTTGAGAAAATGCATCTCAAGGGAGACTGCAGTAGTGCTTCCTGTGCCATGACTCAGCAAACAGAATTAAACGGAAGCACTGGCAAAACAGTCCATTTCCTCGGCGATTATATTATTACAAAGTTATACCATGAACCGCGATGAGAGGCGGCTGGTTTCTCAGGCTAAAGTTTTTGCAAAAAGCAATGAATTCCATACTGTTCCACTAAATTATCGATCTAACCCTAGCTAGGATTATATTGACAGATAGTATAAAATTCCAACAAAATCCCTGGATTAGCAGAAACTAAATATATACCTCGTCTTCTTCCTCCTCTTCATCTTCTTCCTCCTTTTTCGTTTTACTGTCCTCCTCTTTACGTTTCTTGTCCTCCTCTTCTTGCTGATTTCTCTCCTTCTCATCCTGCTCGTCCTTCATCTTCTTCTCGCCCTCTTTTGTTTTCTCAAAGGTCTCTTTTCCAAATTTCTCAGCATATTCCACAGAGTCTGTCACTAGAACATTGTCGAAGATTGTTCTGATTTTACCTGTCAAGAAAAAAGAAACAGAATACGATGAATTCATTGCTGGACTGAAATCCTACCAATGAACTGTGTAGGAAGAGTTTTCTCCAGTGCCATTACCCAAGTGAGGCAAATGAACATTCATTATAATTATAAATTATGTTTACAACTGCCCATTATCTCGCTCTTTGATTGGCAGTAATGCTGATGTGAGGTGCATGTGTTGCAAGGTGCATGTGTAACTGCATAAAGTTTGTTCAGTAAAAAGCCAAAGTTGTCTACATTTTCCATTGTCTGTTGTTGTAAAAAAAATATTTGAAGTTAGTATTAGTCTCTGTCCTGATACTGACGATGATTTTCATGATAACATGGCCAAAATAGCTGTGGATCATCACATGGATCCACATTACATGTACATTGACAAAGTGAACAATTCTGTAAATAAATTTGTATTTGTAAACTACATACCTGCCACAAGTCAAAGCCAATAGCGCCAATATCCTTACAGATATGGAGATTTTCATCAGCTTGGTAGTCAGGATTGGTCAGTTTCAGGATGAACCCATTCTCCCTTGTAGTTAGGGTTGTCAATCTTTTTGGGTTTCCATTCACCCTGATACAGAAACATTTAACAATCAATGAGTAACATTGGAAAACTGTCCACATACATGTACAATGTTGAAACGAGATCGAGGCATCATGACGTCACTCATCTAATTATATATGCCATGAGGCTTGTTGTTGATTGAGCCGCCCGATTCAATAAAGGTGAAGTGTACAGATTTCTGATTTTGAGTGGATTTATTCACATTTCTAAGAGCCAAGGGCATATCAAAACAAATGTAACCTCTGAAAAGTTCCTTACAATATATTGACTGTACACCTCAAGCAAATCTTAAATATACATGTACTCACTGTCATTGTTCCCTTTGATGTTTCTTTCATAGTAAAATACTGTTTCAAAATACTTTACCAGTTTACTAGGTATTTCAACACTAGGTCACATTCTATCAGCTGTAGTTGATATTGTGGTTACAATTAGGGATTTGAGGTCTCATTCACTAGTCAGCTCTAGAATAACATGTCAAGCCAACTGTTTTCAGTGGTTCTTTCTTGTCCCCATTTCTGTGATGGGACAGCCATTTTATGCAACCATCCGAGCCACAACAGATTCACAGTTCCCAATGTAGAGCAGGGTTGCCACCATTAGGGAATATTTTCCCTGACTTTTCCCCGAGTAGAAAGCAATTTTCACTGACCATAATAAGATTGTTAGCGAAGTACCCTTGTCCAAAACAGAAGTCATTATCAAAACCTGTAGCCTCCCCTCACAGATGCTTTGAGGCATGAGGGGCCATTGTGGCAACCTGAAAATAAAATTCCCTGACTTTTCCTTGACCTTGAAAATTTGTTTTTCCCTGTCGTTGAAATTCTGTAGAGAGCCACATTTTTACACCCAAAGAATCACTTCCTTGACCAGGGTCGATTGAACCACTATCTACTATGTGACTCTTCAGATTTTCGTTAATTTTAGTCTTGACAAAAACTGCAAGTGCTCACCTTATATTCAGGGTTGTCAATCTGGGGTGGTTCCCACTCTCCACTCTCCATCAATCTCATCATCCCAGTCATCGGGTTTCTTAGCATCAGGGTCAGGAATATGCTGGGGCTTATCCCAATCCTAAGAGAGACAATGTAAATTCAACCAATCAAGATAGGCAATAATAGGAAGCTATACAACCTGTTATCAACAGTTGCAGAGACTTGATTATATTATGAAAAACCAGCTTAGAATGGCAGGGCTCAAAACAGAAACAAAATCTGACCTGCCATTTCAATACTAATCGTTTCTCTCTAAATGAGAGTTAGTGTGTGAAGTGTGAGCCCCCAAGATGGGCTTTTATTTGCTTTTGGAGCAAACACATACAAAATATGTTGAAATTTAAAAAAAGGCGACATGTAGTTATTGAGGGGGCATTGTATTGTTCTATGTTTATTTAAATTCTGCTTCATTATTGAAAACAGGGTAATTCAGCCAGGAGAATAGCCTGGTCTCTGTTTTTTAATTGGCCTTTCCAGAATTCAAAAAAGTACTGGGACCGAGAATGTAAAGTTTATCTAATTTTAAAAATGAATCCTGTCATGAGAAAGAGCATGTCAAAATTAGTAATTTCACCAAGTTTGAGGAGGTTTGGTTGAATATTAATCATGTGGTGAGCTAACAAATCGTAAAAATAAGAGATGTTCCAACACCATACAAACAACTCTTATTTTTGTGTGATTTTTAAAAGCTTGCTGTTCAGTTTCCCTTCAACCGAACATCATCGAACTTTGTAAACTTACTAATTTCGAGATGCTCTATCTCACGACGGGCTCATTTTTTAATTAGATTAACTTTACATACTTGATGCCAGTCTTTTTTTTTTTCAATTCCCAAAAGGTCAATTATTAGACTGATGGGAACTCTGTGCTTATGTAACTTTATTTTATAGAAAACCTGAGTAAGAAAAGCAATAAAAGGCAAACATTAAAGAAACAATTAACATAATTTGATTGGATCAGCAGGACAAAATCAACGGGGAAACCATTTCAATGTCACGGCAGGCTGTACAGCAACCGTGCCATAGTCAGTCCAACTCATATGAAATCTGCTCTATTACAATGTACAGGCACATTCCTACTTTGAATGATTGATGGAAATCTGATGCAAACTACATGTCATGACTTTGATCTCTTGCCATCATGTAGTAATGAAAACTGGTGGTAATTCATAACATTTATCTAGTGTTACCTCTGGTTTCTTATCTTCAGGGTCATCAATCTGCTTTTTGTCATCCCAGTCATCAGGTTTCTTGGCATCAGGGTCCTTGATAGTCTTAGAAGGAAGGAAGTCGAAGTCCTTCTCAAGTTCTCCACTTTCAACCTTCTCATTGTCAATCCTGACTTCATAGGTATTGTCAGGTTTGACAATCAGGGTGTATAGATGGGTCATTTCATCATCCTGAAAGAGAAAATGGACACAGTCAAATATTTTGTTGGAGCTAACAGGGGTGTCAACATAAGCTGGCTACCACCAGAGCTTCTGCAGCTACTTCAGGGCTTGACTTTGTGACCAATGCAGTCGCAAATGAGACCAAATTATCACGACTCCTGACTAAAACATTTCCAGCAGTTGTAAATTTGACGACTACTTTTAATCTAAATAAATGAATAAATATATGAAAGACATGTCAAATGGTCTTGTGTGTTATGCTTCAAAATCAATGCACATTTGCCTTTATTTACCCTCTTTTCCAAGTGACACAAAGCTTCGCTCAGACACCATTTTAAAGTGGCCCCCTTTTAAAATATATTGCGGGTGCAGCTTTTTGTCATAAGACTACTGGATTCTGTTTTAGTTACTAAAAATTGTGAACTTGCAACCAAATTTTCGAGCCCTTTACTTGTAGAAAGCCCCCAAACATATACTATATCATGTGTACAGCATACGTAAGTAACATGTACTATAGCATGTGTACAGCACAGGTAACCAACATGTACTACATATCTGTCATGTGTACAGCATATGAAGGGCTGTGTGCAACAATGGCGTAAGTGACTCCTGATCATATTCTAAATTCTCCTTCAAATTCTGTTTTCTTAGGGAGAATTTAGAATGTGACCAGGAGTCACTTATGCCCTTGTTGCACACAGCCCTACATATGCAAATGAACAAGATTGGCAATCACAAACTCATAAACCAGCCAACATTTTCAAGCTGTTAAAGTGCATATGAGCCTTCCTGCAATTTTCATAGCTATGAATCTCAGAAACGTTTTGAGTACTCCTGCGAAGAAATTTTTGGTTTACGGTTGTTTGAAAAACGTGGAAACGTGATCTTTCCTGACCCATAAAAGCGTAAGTAAAAGCCTGGGTCGATACCCTCGGTCGACATCATCTCATTAATGCATTATTCTCCATGGCACCTTTCTATCACAACAACATCGATTTTTTAGATAATATACACAGTTTATGAGCTGTTAGTAAAGGAAAAAGTCATATTAGTGAAAATTGTAAGTTTTTATTCAAATTGTTGCAAAGTTGAATTAATTAAATGATGTCTACCGAGGTATCGACCCAGGCTTTTACTTACGCGGTCATGGGTCAGGAAAGGTCACGTTTCCACGTCTTCAAACAAGCGTTGAAGATAGAGTATTCTCTGTAAACCAAAAATTTCTTCGCAGGGGTACTCAAAACTTTTCTGAGGTTCATAGCTATGAAAATTGCACGAAGGCTCATATGCACTTTAACAATGACATTATACCCTGAAATGTCCTTATTTTACACTGCCACATTTTTTTTTGGGGGGGGGGGGGGGAGGTTTGTCATTAATAGACCAGTTTCATATTCTAAATTACAGACTGTTTCTACATAAATATCAGCAAGGTGGGCTATTCACAACTATGTGTATTGTTGTAGTTTCGTGTTTACACCTTTCGCTGGTATTTACAATGTATGAATATTTGACTTCAGAATGAGACTAACACCGAGCAAATGCATCTGTAGTAATCGCATCCAGAGATAATTTTCAAATATGAAACAGGACTATTCTGAAAATATTAGTACTGTCTACAGAGTACTGGTTTCATATTCTAAATTACAGACTGTTTTACATAAATATCAGCAAGGTGGGCTATTCACAACTATGTGTATTGTTGTAGTTTAGTGTTTACACCTTTCGTTGGTATTTATGAATATTTGACTTCAGAATGAGACTAACACCGAGCAAATGCATCTGTAGTAATCGCATCCAGAGATAATTTTCAAATATGAAACAGACTATTCTGGAAATATTAGTACTGTCTACAGAGTACTGGTTTCATATTCTAAATTACAGACTGTTTTACATAAATATCAGCAAGGTGGGCTATTCACAACTATGTGTATTGTTGTAGTTTCGTGTTTACACCTTTCGCTGGTATTTACAATGTATGAATATTTGACTTCAGAATGAGACTAACACCGAGCAAATGCATCTGTAGTAATCGCATCCAGAGATAATTTTCAAATATGAAACAGGACTATTCTGAAAATATTAGTACTGTCTACAGAGTACTGGTTTCATATTCTAAATTACAGACTGTTTTACATAAATATCAGCAAGGTGGGCTATTCACAACTATGTGTATTGTTGTAGTTTAGTGTTTACACCTTTCGTTGGTATTTATGAATATTTGACTTCAGAATGAGACTAACACCGAGCAAATGCATCTGTAGTAATCGCATCCAGAGATAATTTTCAAATATGATGAAACAGACTATTCTGGAAATATTAGTACTGTCTACAGAGTACTGGTTTCATATTCTAAATTACAGACTGTTTTACATAAATATCAGCAAGGTGGGCTATTCACAACTATGTGTATTGTTGTAGTTTCATGTTTACACCTTTCGCTGGTATTTACAATGTATGAATATTTGACTTCAGAATGAGACTAACACCGAGCAAATGCATCTGTAGTAATCGTATCCAGAGATAATTTTCAAATATGAAACAGGACTATTCTGAAAATATTAGTACTGTCTACAGAGTACTGGTTTCATATTCTAAATTACAGACTGTTTTACATAAATATCAGCAAGGTGGGCTATTCACAACTATGTGTATTGTTGTAGTTTAGTGTTTACACCTTTCGTTGGTATTTATGAATATTTGAATTCAGAATGAGACTAACACCGAGCAAATGCATCTGTAGTAAGAGTACTGGTACCCAGGTCCCAACTAGTTCTAATATCATCCCTGGGGAATGCTTTCCTTTCTACACCATATTGCTTTATCCAAAAGAAAAACTATAGGATACATGTTATGAATAGGATAAGTTTCAGAAGCATTATCTGAACCAAATTCTAGCAGTACATTCACCTTGCATCTGATGTCCTTCTTTGTTAACAGGTTCTTGCCCTTGTAGGTGAAAATCACATGTACTTTCTTTGTGCCAGGTCCACAGATATCAGGTCCTGTCATTTAATATTAAAAACCTTCAGTTTTAAGTGATAAGAATTGAAATATTAAAACTATATTTCCTAATAATGACATTTAAATATTGTATTGTGTAGCAGTTACAACTGTACGAAGCCATGACTTCTTAAGACATAATAAAATATGTTTGGTCTTGCTAAATAGTTTAGACTATTGCTCTTATTTCATTCAAAGTTATATTTGACTCAGCTACTTAGTAATCTAAAATTAGCCTACAGAAACTCTACCCTTATAGTATCAATATGTCTAGATACAACAGCTACTAGCTTAAAAAGTTTTTTTTTGGGGGGGGGGGGGGGGGGGGGGTGAGGCTAAAAATAAAATTGTCATTGAGCCAACACAACAAAACTGAAATCTTAAACTGACTGAGAAGTAACTAGGCAAGTATATTATTTCTAAACCCCCCTGCTTGCACCATCTCTGTGTAATTAAATAGAGCCAAGCTCCTTGTTCTATGACAAACAGTATTTCTGACTAATGCCTACCTCATAAATACCCAATTTTCAAAAGTGGCATTACAACAGATTTTGTATGAGTGGGGGCAAGGACTATGACATAGTTACTGTATGCTGTGACACTGAAATGGTTTCCCTATTATTTTTGTCCTGCTGATCCAATCAAATTGCAGAGTTACGGTATGGTCATACGAAATCTGCTATGTTGTCTTAGCACTTACCAAACATGATGTGGTAAGGTGTATCACCATGCAAGTTCTTCTGATCAATACCGCTACCAAAAACCTATAAAATATCAATGAATTTATAAGCACTAATATTCTTCATGGCAATATTCTCCGTAATTAGACATTAACATTATTCTTGTTAAATTTGGAGTAAGTGTTGACGTAGCTTGGTGTAGGTTTTAGAACATCTCCACCCCACCCCCTACATTTTTCTTTGTTAGCCAAAGCAAGCAAACTTTAAACCACCTTCATAAAGTCGTTCTGCAATTACGTCAAATCCCAGGGAGATAAATGCTAGTATTTACCTTCAAATAGCCGCCTCCACAGTCAATATTCTGTTCATGTTTTACACTAAATTGGATAACTAGTGTTTTGCCCTCGTTAGAGAAAGGCTTATCGAACTTAGCTGATGTTCCATAAAACTTGGCATCTTCACTAGTTTGGATACCTAGATGGATGCAAAACAAAACGTGAATAAGCTATTCTTTTATAGCCTATAGTCGAAAATCAAACATCAAACAGCTGAATCGATAATCAACTGAATTTTTAACTATTTCGTTGATGAACAACGCTCTCTATAAAGGAGCTATTTGGTTTGCCGATCCTTGTACATGTACCTTTGTCTGCTTCGGCATCGCCGTAGAATTTGCCAGCACTCAATTTAAATAGACCCATTTCACTTCCTTTAAACGTGGAGGAGATCCATCTATCTTCCCAGCTTTTGTCTGTCAAGAATATTAACGAGAATCACTACTTAGTTCGAACAAATCCACGCGACGGAACGCCGTCAACTTTGAAAGCAACTGTCTTGAAGTGATTCAGAAATCAAGTAATTCTGCAAACTCACCAGCGAATTTTTCTACAAAATGTACCGTTGGTTCATCAGCGAGGATGTATGTTGCTAAAGAAAGACAAATCAGATGATATAGTGCCATTTCCGCGAAGAAAATCTTCACTATAAACAGCAGAACACAAAGTGGAAAACTTGAAAAGGAAGCGTGAACTTGTGTCAGAAACCATGTGAATGTTTCGATCTGCCGGCCTTCTGCGTGGTGCGATCTGATTGGTCGATATGATTACTAACCAATCAGATTACAGTATTGTATTCATGTGGTCTAAAATCAACCAATCAGCTGGCACCACACGTCTTGCCCAGGACGTCACGGGAACTTCGGAGCCTCGATATGGGGAGGGTTTTTCTCTGACTTTCAAAGGACTCTAAATAATTTGTAAAGAATTATTCATTTCAAAAATCAAAAACTACACTCTAAATGCCAATTAAGAAAGGAGAAAAATGGTGTTGCGAGATTTTAATTTTATTGTTTACATTTGTTACGTATGTATTTCTTCAAACCCGACATCCTAGCCGAAATAAACAATTTATTTATTAATGGCATTTTGAAAATTGTAAATATTTTCTAAAAACAAAAAGTAAATGAAACAAAATACGCTTTTACTATTGGTTTCTCTTTTTCGCTTCAGTAGAAGAACCGATAATTAACTACCTTTGTTGTCGGTTTGAGAAAACGGGAAGTATATCACAGCCGGTACGTATCCGTGAATTAATTACGTTCTGGTTGATGAGAAATACGAATAAAACGGTGGAAATGCTATAAAGTCTGAGTCTAACAGACCAAATTGTTAGGGAGTCCGGAAAGCAGGCGAAACTCGTAAACTGCATGAGTATACTCTCGCTTTTCAAGTTTTCTCAGATTTCCCACCTGATGTGTCAGATCGGTGTGGCATCAGAATATGCATTAAACCTTCTTCCAGGAACCTCAGAAAACAATCCTCCTTTTGGCCTAAAATAAACACCTCTCGCTTCAAGAACTCGTTTGTAAATAGATTAATCTTTAGATATAACTTGGCCCTTTAATTATAGACAATTGTTACATTTATATTTACTGTACTTATGACTTATTGTATTACTAATATTTCTTGTATTATTATGACTGTAAGACTCGGTACGTATTTTACCGGTTGAGAAATAAAGACATTATTATTATTATTATTATTATTATTCAATCTAAATTGCACGCTATTAAAATGAAGTGACCAGAGTGATTCGGTGTTCTGAACAGCATGCTTAAATGGTCCCGCCAGTAGCTTATATCCGAGAATGAGATTTTGACTGAACTATATTTATGAATCCACCTTGCCTAGCTTTATACTGATTTCAGTAATTTCTCTCCCTCCGTTTCTTCCTTTTTCGTGTAACACTAAGAGTAAAACTAACAAAAGTCTGTCGCTTTGTGATAGATCACAGGAACAAGCAAACAATTAATACTCTTCCTTATTTATATATATTATATCTTTAAAACCCATTTTATGAAAAGGGGTTTGAATCAGTAAAATGGTTACTGTGACAACTGGAAGAAGCCATGTGGAACTATCTTTCTCAGCACCGACATCGCCAAAGGCTCTCAAAATAATTAAACTACTGTGGAATTCTTGAGGCGCACTAGAGAGTCGAGTGGTGCGGACTTTTCAAACGGTTTCTGTGGCTTCTGCTTCCTTCAGTCAGTTCTTTGAAAATAATGTTTGCCACCGAACCGAAAGTCTAGAAAGCCTTTGTAAAATTTAAAAAGAAACATTAAAAGGGGTCCGAAGGGGCTGGGTAGAAAGCGTTTTGGTAATGTAAATGTTGATGTAAAAACTTTGCTGCATCCTTCGAAGCCGATCATCTAACCTACATCCCCCATCCTCTCCCTTCCCCGATCCCCGTGCGCATGCGCTTAAACGCGCCGAAAAAGAACCATTTGGCTTCCGGTTGCCGTCCGTGACTGCATGACACAAAACGTGGTAAGTAAGAGGACATAATATTAGACCAATGTAAGATTTTAGATTTTCGGACGTCTGGTCTCTCATGAGCAAAACCCGCACAACTGGAACAAGTTGGGATAAATAATTCTCAAACTAATGAATAATTTGCGATCAACAGCCAATCAAGTCCTCCCATTTTGGCCAGGTGCATGTACCTGGATACACGATGAAACTTGATGTCCAATCAAATGACAGATGAATCTTGATGTCCAATGAAACGCCAGATCAAGGTTGCTCCGATTAGTTCAAATACTGATCAAGACACTTGCATTTTAATAAGGGTTACATCACAGGAATGGCGAGAAGTAAAGGAAAAGATACCCTGGTTCGCCGCTTCGCGGCTCTTTCTCCACCGCTGTTCTCTCTCTAGAAACCTCTGGGACCAGGGTAAGGAAAAGAAGGAAATAAAAATCCACGTCTGGAGCCGGTGACTAGAACCTCGTTTGCAACCGGCTGCTAGTCCTCTCTCTTGTCCATAACACTATCAGTCCGTTTGTTGAAACGACCATGAGAAAATAACAATCACAACCCCAATGTATCATTAAAATATCAATAAAAAATATATATCACAACCCCGGCCCTGTA
Source organism: Actinernus sp. WN-2022 (assembly GCA_030867875.1). Classification (NCBI taxonomy): domain Eukaryota; kingdom Metazoa; phylum Cnidaria; class Anthozoa; order Actiniaria; family Actinernidae; genus Actinernus; species Actinernus sp. WN-2022. Next base: position 43,660,514 of record JAOWCC010001679.1, read on the forward strand.
AATTGCATGCAATTATAGACGAGAAACCCGTTTCATTAAGTCACACATTACTTGTAACACCAGAAACGTCATTTACATGGTACAATGCAATCGCTGCCACTTACAATACATCGGGGAAACTAAACGACGACTTAAAAGACCGATTTAATGAACACAGGCGAGCAGTTGACAAACTTAATATTAAATCTACACCCACCACAGTCTCTGAACATTTCCTTTCCTGCCCTAACCATTCTAACACTGACATGCAACTTATCCCCTTAGGAATAATTTACTCTCCTCGAGACTCTACAGTAACTCTATTCGTAAAGCCAGAGAGTCATTCCTTATCGACTTAGCTAAAACGGCTTGAACCACTCGGAATGAATAAGCGTGATGAAACTTAATACAGTCAACTCTCCGCTAACGGACACTCTCGTAAGCGGATAGCCTGATTATCAGACGGTACGAGGTCGTCCGCTCACTTCCTCCCCCTCACCGTCTGATGGACTTCATAGACTTTCGTGTTCCTGACGTCATAATGTCAGCCAATCAGAGCGAACTTTACACTTTTGGCAAAGTCTGGAATTTAAGGAATGTGCTCGCCTATTTTTCTGAATGGCGTTGGGGAAGAACTTGAGCAGTGTGTCGACCGAAATTGTAAAGTTTTCAGGATTTCGAAGCTATATCCAGAGCAGAAGAAAGCATTGGAATCATTCATTCATCGGAACGATGTGTTTGTGAATCTATGTACGGGCTTTGGTAAATCACTAATCTTCCCCGCTTATAAATCTCATGCATTTAATAGATCTTAAACATTCTCCTAGGTTTTTGGCTTTTAGAAGACCAAATCTTTCATGAAATATTATATTTTTTTCTGCAGGAGTGAACACACATACTGAGTATGTTATGGAAAAAGTTTCATGGCACTTGGGTGAATATTTTTGTTTTCAGAATTATGAACACACTTCCGTATGTTCACGTATGGCAATGGCATCTAAACTTTGCACAAAAAGTCCGGTTAAAACAATCTCTGATACCAAAAAACCTACACTAGGACAACTTTAGGGTCTTGTGTAACTAATCGGCATACATATCAAGGTTCAAAACGTTTTAAAAATAAAAGTAAAAGCGTAAAAGTTCTAAGTTATGAGTAACAAACTTTACGGCATGGAATCGAGGCAGATATTTCTTGTATGCATTCTCATACACTTGTCCTGCAAATACTGCACGCAGACGTCCGTTTAAAAAGTTCCTGCTCTCCAAAGAACCACAGCAGCTGAAACAGGATACCATTCTGAGAAATCGACAGAAGTTTGAAGCTGTAGAATGTTATTTTCAGTGCATGAAAGCTGATAGATCCAACTAGTAAAAGCCGCTACTGTACGACTGTTCAACACTTCACGCTTCAAGTCTTACGCGCGTGTTCGTATTGGCTTATTGTAAAAACAAAGGTTGATGACGTCAGGAACACGAAAGTCTATGAAGTCCATCAGACGGTGAGGGGGAGGAAGTGAGCGGACGACCTCGTACCGTCTGATAATCAGGCTAGTAAGCGGACAGCTCTACTTACGGACGCCTTTTCAAGTCCCCGTTTTACCTCCCAGTCAAACTCTGTATTTACACATTCCCGTAATATAGCAGACACTCTCTCTTAAGCGGACGCGCGGACACTTTTGAAAATGAAAATTGGATTTCTCTTTTGTTTACGCTCTCTCGTAAGTGGACACCCCATGTATAATAATGGACTCTTGGCAATGAAATTTGTTAAATATAGAAGAGTTATACTTTTTTTTTTTTTTCGAGTTTTAACATTTGACATCAATAAAGAGTTTCGCTTTATATCTTCAGTTGCTATTTTTGTCTACCCAATAAAACATAATTAACACCCGCTAATTAACTCTCCCGTAAGAGGACATCCACCCTATTTTTATTTGGTGTCCGCTTATGGGAATAATTCTCGTAAGCGGACAGCTCTACTAACGGACACTTTTTTCAATTCCCGAGGGTGTCCGCTTACGAGAGAGTTGACTGTATGTATATTTTTTTACGCGGGTTATTCTACTTACGTCATTTCCTTTTTCCTCTCATACAAGTGTGTAATCACTTTTTATATTTTTACTTACCATTGTGAAATATTATTCACTTGTAAGATCTACCTGAAGAAGGCTGGTTTGGCCAGCCGAAATATTGTTAACTTATCAATATATAATAACTAAGTACTGTTTTAGTGGGTAGGCTGCCGGACACGAAAAACCAGGGAAAACATTTACCCGCCTTGCTGTAGGAAAAAACCTGGAAACGTGTTCTCCAACCCAGTGCATGCCTGCCCGGAAAAACTCCTGGAGGTTAAGAGTTGGAAAAAACCTATTAGTCGCCCATAAAAAATCCAGGGAAACTGATTAATGTTATGGCTAGTATCAAGAGACCATCACCTATGGTCTATGATGGTCTCTTGCTAGTATACCTAGCAGGTAGTGAATGCTGCTCCGCTCAGTTAAGGAATTGTATTAGAAGAGAACCTACAGTAGCATTTTGGCAGGAAAAATAGATTACTGGGTGATAAAAATGCCAAGGTGTTAGATGAATATATTTGTAGTTTTTGGGCTATCGTGCGACTGAATTCACTCTTTTCACCTGGTGGCCATCTTGAATTCAAAGAGAGGCAATCCTTTGTTTTTGCCAGGTTAGCCTCGTTTTGACTACCCCTCACTACGAGGCTAACCTGGCAAAAACAAAGGATTGACTCGCTTTGAATCCAAGATGGCCACCAGGTGAAAAGAGTGAGTTTGAGCTGTGGTGTGTAACTCAAAAGTTGTCGCGATTTATTTTCATTTTGTCCCGACATATCAACGATCTCCCGGTAAATTCCCTGAGCCTACCAATTCCCGACATTTTCTTAAGATTCCCGGCACAACAAACTGCTGTTCTCCCCGGCGAAGTTTACGCCCCGGAAATCAACTGTAATTGAGAATGTAATCGTAAATGCTAATTGTATTTTGAACCGCCTGCTTGATTTGACTTTATCGAAGCCAAAAGAAGAAAATTATTTGCTGCTCACCATCTTGATAACAGGAGAGATCTTGTTCTTTGGAAACTGATAGTTCACACTTCGCCTACACGTCAACAAATTCATGATTACACAAGGATTGCATACACAGAAACGCATTAAAAAACGGTTGAACGTGGTTAGCTCCAACAATGCCGATTCCACCTCGTGGAATGTCACCTGACGATCAGATCCGTGCAAAGCAGTGTGGTAAAAAAAGACAATAGAAGTGATGCATTGTGGTAAAAAAAAGAAATCGAGATTTGGACCCGCTTACAGATTAGAACTGCTGCCTTGCTCGCTCGCTCCAGGCTCGCTCGCTGCGGCAGCAACTAGTATACCTAACAGGTAGTGAATGCTGCTCCGCTCAGTTAAGGAAGTGTATTAGAAGAGAACGTACAGTAGCACTTTGGCAGGAAAAATAGATTACTGGGTGATAAAAATGCCAAGGTGTCAGATGAATATATTTGTAATTTTGGGGCTATCTTGCGACTGAATCCTGTTTGACGGAGCTGCGGTGTCTAACTCAAAAGTTGTCGCGATTTATTTTCATTTTGTCCCGACATATCAACGACCTCCTGGTAAATTTCCTGAGCCTACCAATTCCCGACATTTTCTTAACATTCCCAGCACAACAAACTGCTGTTCTCCCCTGTGAAGTTTAAATACCGGAAATCAACTGTAACTGATAATGTAATTGTAAATGCTGATTGTATTTTGAACGTACCGGCTGCTTGACGGCAGTTTATCGAAGCCAATAGAAGAAAATTATTTGCTGCTCACCATCTTGATAACAGGAGATCTTGCTCTTTGGAAACTGATAGTTCACACAGGGTTAGAAATAGTTCGCCTTCACATCTACACTTCAACAAATTCATGATTACACAAGGATTGCAACAACAACAACCATTTATTTAATACCACAGAAATTACAGGAGTTTAATGATAAATGAACTTAATTAAAACAAGAGTTGGGTATAAGCTACCTAGAATAACTATAAAGCTAAACTAGCTAGGTAGCTAGATTGCATACGTGTACAGAAATGCATTAAAGAACGGTTGAACGTAGTTAGCTCAAACAATGCAGATTCCACCTCGTGTAATGTCACGTGACGATCAGATCCGTGCAAAGCAGTGTGGTAAAAAAAGACAATAGAAGTGATGCATTGTGGTAAAAAAAAAGAAATCGAGATTTGGACCCGCTTACAGATTAGAATTGCCTTGCTCGCTCGCTTCAGGCTCGCTCGCTGCGGCAGCAACAACGGCAAAACGAACCCGAGGGTTAGCTGGAAGGCGTCAAGTGGCGTGAACTACGTCAAGGAGTGGTTTAAGTATGCTCTATGGGAACCAAGGGACCGGGGCGTACAAAGTACCTCATTAGCAGCTAAAAGAAATACATTTTCGTTGGGCCCCTCCCACCACTTATCCTATGTAATGCTGTAGTTAAAAGAGTCAATGTCTTGGCGTAACTATTGATAGTAACCTGAAGTAGGGTGGACTGAGAACGTACCAGGTATCTCGAAAAGTTTTGTAAGTAAACTGAATCTATGCGCTTCCTCCCGAGACAAACGCTAATTTCCGTAAAATCGAATTTCTGAAACATTCACACTTATTATACAAAAGCATGCTGGTAGAGACCTATTTTTAAATTCTAAGTTATATTTGAAGATTATCAAAGTGAATTTACAAAACCAATTCTAAATTAGAAAATAGCTTAATTCAAAAGCACAAAGAAATTCAGCAAATGTCGATGCTGAACATTAGCATATTGGAAATATAACTAACCATTATATCTCGTAGACGCAACACCCAAATCAAGAAATATTCTACTGTTGGACTATCCACTTCATGTACAATCGATATCAAATATAACTGTAATTTGGGCTTATATGCACTTTAACTGACTACCTTTTAAGTTGTCTCCAGTGGCTCCAATGTCGCGGTTACAGAGGGTGACCATCGCTATAGTAATATATATATATTAGGCAAGCCTATGAGCGGAGCAACCAATAAATTAGACTTGCTCCAAGTCGAACTCGCTGAGTCACTGGGTAAGCGATCACTGGGTCAGAAAGCTAGCGCGAGAATCGAAGCGAGAGGCGAGTTCGACTTGTTTCACTTGCAGGAAATTGAATCGGAGAATTATGTTTTGACGTGAAAACACGTTTCAGGGGCGGAGCTTACATTTCGCGCCTTTGAAAAACTCTTTCCGAGTACACTCAAATTGTAATACCACTCCACGGTCGACTGACTTGACACGTCAGCATACAATGCCTGAAGAATTGACGCTTTGTGATTGGGCAAATCTCAGAACGTCATTAGCCACGGTTGAAAAATGGAGATCTTGCCCTTTACGTACTCGACGTAGGTGTCCCAAGAAAGGCAAGTGTCGATATAGATCCCAAGTAATGTTGAGTTTGTAACTGATTCAATAAAAGTAGTCGTTGACGGATAAAAGCAGGTTTTTGTTTTCCTCCTCTAGCTTACGCCCGATTTCGGTTTGCTACACATTATCACTGATTTGGTTTTGTTACAGTGGAGTACCATTTTATTGTCACTGGCCCACTTTGATATTGGCTTCAACTCGGCTGTTAGAGTGGCTTGAACCTTCTCTAAGTTTGGAGCTGTGGCCAACTGAGTGGTGTCATAAGCATAGACTTCCACGCGCTGGAGTTGGAAACGTGAAGTGGAAGGTCGTCGATGAAGACAATGAACAGAAGAGGACCTAGTATTGACCAGTAAGGGACTCCTGAATTCACGGGTAGCGAGGATGACGGCTGTCCCTGAATAGCAACTTTCTGTGTTCTATCGGTAAGGTATGAACTGAACTGACCAAGCAAGAGTTGACTTCGAGAGACCATATATGGCCATTTAAAAAAATAATTATGGCCTATAAGATCAAATGCCTTTCTATAATCGATCAGAGTCAGTCGAGATACAAGTCCATTGTCCATATGCAAGAGTAGGTCGTCAACTAATTTGATTAAGGCAGTTTCGCATGAGTTAAACAGTCTAAATCCTGATTGGTGTGTGCTGAGCAGATGATACTGAGGTATGCATACAATCAAGTGTGAACGTGTCTTTCTAGTATCTTGGAGATTACGGATAGGATACTTATTGGTCGATAGTTGTTTTGAACACTGGACTTACTCTGGCCATGCTCTGGCCAGTTTCCAAGGTAAAGGGCTTCCAGGCTTCATTTCAGTTCTTCATCCTCGACTGGTTTTAAGAATGTCATTATTTAATTAGCGACTATTGATTATTGGTAATTTTAGAGCGAGGATATGTTGAATGCCGCTAGCCTGTACCAGGGTATCATGGATTACGATATGTTGGTTGCGCGGAACACCCTGGGAACAAGGTTGACGACTTCCCGAGCAGTCTAGGCGCGCAAAGACCCCTGGGAACGAGGTCCTCTAATTCTTATCGTGGAAGACTGAGGCGAGGGCAAAAGCAGCCTTTCTCGAGGTTGACCTTTTAAAGCAACGAGAAGTGTAAACAACGGCAGCGAGATGAAATACCTCACACTGATATTGAGCCTCAAGCTTTTCTAGGACCTTCACAATTCAATAGTTTTTACCTATTTCCAGTAACAGCTCTGGAAATAGAGGATGAGATTTCTAGTTTAAACTCGTCCAAAGCAGCAGGCCCCTTTAGTATCCCTGTTTGCCTGTTAAAGCTCCTTAAGACCTGTTTGTCAACCCCTTTAGAAATAATTTATAATCTCTCTTTCAGTAGTGGCTGTGTACCAGACCATTTCAAATTAGCTAATGTCATCCCAGTTCATAAAAAAGACTCAGTTACATGCATGAATAACTATCGACCTATTTCTTTACTCTCTATCTTTAATAAAATTTTGGAAGAGCTAATGTTCAAAAGATTAATCACTTTTATTGATAAACACAATATTCTATATGATAAGCAATTTGGCTTTCGTGAAAATCATTCTACCATGCATGCAACTCTTTTAATCACTGATAAAATACAGGGAGCAATAGAAGATGGCCTATACTCATGCGGGATCTTCCTAGACTTTTCAAAAGCCTTTGACACTGTAGATCATAGCATACTGATTAGGAAATTAAGTCACTATGGAATACGTGGGATTGCAAATGATTGGTTTGTCTCGTATTTACAAAATAGAAAGCAACATGTAAATATTGGTAGTGTTAAATCTGATGACCTTATTATTACTCATGGTGTCCCGCAGGTTCAGTGCTAGGCCCTCTTCTATTTCTCCTGTACATTAATGATTTCAGTAACTGTTGTAACTTGTTTAATTTTCACATTTTTGCAGATGATACCAACCTATTCTGTTCAAATAATAGTCTGCTTGCACTAGAATCCCTTATTAATGAAAATTTAAGCCATGTTTCTGACTGGCTTGCTGCAAACAAACTCTCTTTAAATATTGACAAAACTAACTTCATTATATTTCACCCTCCTCAAAAAGCTGCAAATTATGCAACCAGACTATATATTAATGACAAAGAGATTAAACAGGAAAAATGCATCAAATACCTTGGGGTTCTTATTGATTCACATCTCAGTTGGAAATTTCATATCTTGCACATCTCTAAGAAAATCAAACGCTGTGTTGGTATACCGGCTCTCAAAAATTCGGCATTTTGTAAGTGCTCCAGTTCTTACTCAACTATATTACACTTTAATCTATCCTTTTTTAACTTATGCTTTAGTAACTTGGGGAAATACTTACTCAACTACACTAAAGCCCCTCATTATTTTACAAAAAAAAGCAGTTAGAATTATAACTTTTTCTGATTATCAAGCTCACTCAAGTCCGCTCTTCCACAGGCTAGGGCTACTTAAATTTACTGATTTGATCCATGTAAACAACTCTTTGTTTATGTATGACTTCCATGCAAACAGACTTCCACCAACTTTTAATGACTTCTTTAAATGCATAAACAGAGTACATCAATATAACACCAGACTAGCCTGCAAAAAATCATATTATCTTCCAAAAATAAGGACTAATTATGGCAAATTTAATATTCGTTTTTTAGGTGTTAAAGTGTGGAATTCAATTCAAGAAGACTTCAAATCTAAAAGTCGCGGCTGTTTTAAGAGGCTCGTAACAGATTCTATTTTAAATAATTACTTAATAGACTGATATACTGATGTACTTAAACTTATGCCCACTTCCATTTTTGTGTATGTATAATGCTTTTTTTGGTATGTTTATTATTGATAAGCTTTGTGTGTATTAGTATTGTTCTTTTTCGTTTTTTATTTCCGTCCAATTTATGAGCAACTACTGTAGCAATTATTCCTGTATGGCCCAGCTACTTAGCTCGATTAGCTCTTGCTATATCTAAGTAGCTGTGCTCTTCTTCGTTCAAACCACATACTAGTAATTTTGTTATATTAAGAGAGTAGAGAGTACAAATAAATTTGTTGTTGTTGAGATCGTATGGAGGTCAACGGTTCAGAACTTGCTCCGTTAGAATTCAAAGCTTCTTTTATTAACAAACCAAGTTATACTTTAAACCAGTTTAAACTACTTGTCACTTTATATATTTCTGACTATCACAAAATTATGTCGTTCTATTTAGAGTTATTTAAAATTATTTAAAAACTAACTATCCTAGTATATTGTAACTGCAAATGATTATCGAAAACCAATTTTAAACGCAAACACGTCAAGGGCCCATTGACATATTTAAATCGGCCGTTGCTAGGGAAAGTTTGAATTCTCGTAAAACCCGGAAAATTAAAGAGTGGGCAATAATTATTGTCAAGGTGACTCCTAGGGTAAAGTCTTGTAGTCTGATGACGTCATCAAGTGACGTCATGATGACGTCACCAAAATAAGGAAATTTCTAAACTCTCCAAGGATTTTTGATCTACTAGTAATTTATGAATATTTTCCGAACCTACGAATTAAGGCGCATAAAACCGAGCATGCGTTTGCCATTACGACAAAAAATAAAGATTTTACAACACTTTTCAGTCCAATGTGAAGCTTTTTTGGCGAACGAAAATCCATAACTTTGGCATTTATTGTCGGTTTCCAAAATCCATGCTCGATTTTGTGGAGAACGTGGTCAACAACATTTTAACGGGAAAAAGTGTAGTGTTTAGCGAAAGCGCGCAAAATGTTTAGGATTTTTAGAAACCGGAAGTGAATAAATTAATGCATGCGCAAAAGTGCATGTTTTGTGGTCGTGAAATAGTCGCAGAACTGTTGTTGCAGTAAAGTCTACAATAATTGGTCGAACAGGATGTGCATTTTCTCCTATTTCCTCCGGCAATGGCCAGTTTTGGGGCTTGGCTGAATACTCCAGTCTGCAATGAGCTAGCTCGATTGTCTGGAGCTTCGGAGTTCGGACCGTGTGGAGCACATGCCAGGAACCCATTTCGCGGCAAACCGAAGAGCCAATAGTAATCAAGCTAAAATTAGACCGAGATTCGACAATCGAATCGTGGTGTTCACAACAGTTCGTTTTCCGACGTCAAAAATACTTTTTTAAGGATGAAAACTGACCTGTATTTTAATTAGTTGCACTGAGGTTCAATCACAACTTTACCAGGAACCCGAAAGCATTATCTGGAGACAAAGTGTGCACGTTTGTGGAAGATTTGAGTTGAAAACCTGTCGGTCGAAAATCACTTGACTTCTTCAGTTCTTGTCGTGGGTGGCCGTTACTTGTCTTCGTGTTTTTAGAAGCCATGTTCTCGCTAAAAGTAGCCATTTCAACTTCTATATCTTTGACAACTATATAATATTTGCCAGATGTTCTTTCAGTCTATCAACAGCGGGAAGAGCTCGGCTACATCTGAGAGTCCAATACAAGTTTGCTTTCCCATTCATCGGCTTTCACTCATCACTGTGTTGGCGGCGCCGTACGCTTGCCGTTACTTTTTTGCTCGGTACAAATTATTAATTATTTCCCTTTCTCTAGGTTCAAGTACAGTTGGGCGCCTTTCGAGTCCTGAACGATTCCTTCAAAATTATCAGATTGAGTTTCTTGTCAAGTATTATTTCTTACTATAAACCAAGCTTTTCATTTTCCCGCTACGGCTAGCTTGCTCCGAATTTTGAACACTTTAATACTTCATTTATTCATGAAAACCTTTCAGGTAAACCACGAATAAAACTTACAAACATATGTAAGTATTAAAACTATCGGGTCGCCGGTGGACACGCATAAAACTAGCCTGAGAAAACAGCCGACTCATATCGCCCGAGTAAACCGGAAGTCAAAATCGCATCTGCTCTTGCGAGCATAGCAACGGTGTTGCGTAGCAACGGAATATGTCAATGGCCCTTAAAGTGGTACCTAACTATTCAAAGTCAATAGGCTGCCGATAGTTAACAGCTGAAGTTCAAATTGAACACGGAATATACAAGCTAGCACTTCATAAAGACGCGTGACTTCATTGGTCCCCAATTCAACAAATACTCCAAGAACGTGTGTTTTGATTGGCTCCCTAAGAGTGCACCATTTGTAATCAGAAAATAAATCTTACTCGCAATTAAACGCCAGCTACCTTGTAAAAATATATTAGTCCATCATCCAATCACGCTTCGGAATAAGATTACGGTGCGGTAAAGGCTGGTTATGGTAACAGTAACGTTAGGTAACGGTTAGGTACTCAGTCGTTTTTCCACAAAAAAATGACAGCTGTTTTGCCTCTCGAGTAAGAAGCCTGACAAAACTTTCGGTTTATTAACTCTCGCAAAGTGAAATATATATATATATTTGAATCGGTTTCTATTTTTGAACTAAGTAAAGTACCTACGACAGAACACTTCGAATTAGGTTTTACACGTATATTTTATAGACCTCTCAATTTCGCTTTCAAGAGGTTTTGGCCAAGCTTCTTGTCGTGGGGCTAAATCGAAGCAGTGACGTCACAATATCCAGCCGCGTGTACGAATACATCTATAGATGGTGTCAAGTTGAACTTGGTTACAATATTTTAAAAACGACTATCTGGGAATTTCAATAACCTATTCGGCTGAATCAACCGACACGCGCACACAAAAATCGTGCTCCAGTCAACACTGCAAACATCTAAAAAAGGGAAGGGAAGAAAAGGAATAAAATTTCTTCGTTTCACTTTTTCTACAAGTCCCCTATTTATGAAGGCTGCCATAACAACTTAAACTCAATTAAGGTATGCTAACCGCCGTGCGAGTAGCAGCCGACGTTTCGCGGACGAAGGGCTAAATGCTCGAAACGTCAGCTGCTACTCACACGGCGGTAAGCATACCCACCGACCAGAACTACACTAGGTTTTACAGAAACTAGTTATCCATTATCTATTAAGGGACTGGCTTTAGGAGACACTGCCTTGATTTCAAGGGCATTGGTAGCTGTACCAGATGACAATGATTGAAGTTTCGCTTAGTTTCACAACACGCGGAACAGAAACAGAGATTAATTAATAAAAGTTTGTACAAAATGTTCCCAAACAGCTAACTCATCTTATCCGAACACATTGTATTCAATGCAACAAAAAGTATTTTGAGATCCAATGGCCGAAGAGATGTTCTCAACTTCTACGAAATAAAAAATAAATGCTGCTTAGAGGTATTGCTCAAATATCAAATTCAGAAAAAATCTACTTTTTCTGATTCCTGTAGCTTAGGATTTTTTTCATTTGAATCTTTTATCGGAGGGCCTAAGCCATAGATAAGCAATGCTTTGAGTTCGTGTCACCGAATAGACACTTGAATACTAATTTGCTAATAAAATAGTCAGTTTTCTTCGTTAAAACTGTCCCAGGCTTCAGTTCTTTTGACTGCTGTCATTGTTCAACCATCTGAGCGGGATTGCCAGCTTGGTAGCGAGGTGCTCGTTGTGTTTTTGCAATGTGTTGGAGTGGTAGTGGATAACCAAGTCTTTGAGAGTAGGATGGATTAGGAACTTTTCTGCGAAGCCAAAACCTCTGGGCCCCTTCACAATGGCGATATGGCGAACTTTGCAGTCAAACCTGTTAAAAAAATTAAAAAAATGTGTGGTACAAAGTGACTGGATTTCGATTGGTGGTCTAAATTTGATAGACAGCTGTCACGGGTCTGTTATAGAAACCTGCAAGCTTTTCATTTGATTTTTTTTCAAGTAAGTTTGAGGTTAAACCGCCTGACTTAAACCTGTTAGTCTTAGGCTTAGCTTTGCCTGTTGATCGCGGGTTCAAACCCTGGCCTGACCAACAATCAGGGTCTTAAAATAACTGAGTAGAAGGTACTGCCTTGTGAAACAATCACGTTCTCAAACTGCAAATTGTTAGACCTTCTCGGATGCGGACCGCGTTAAATCGTAGGTCTTCCGTCGGCCTCAGTCTCATCAGACTCTCACGAGTTGCGACGTTAAATAAGGTCGCTTTACATTTGGGTTACCTGTGCTGAGCGGTACAACCCCGCTCGCTCGCCGCAGATAAAAAAACTAAACTTCTAGAGTCACCACAAAACTAATCTCAATCACACCGCTGCAACACGTTATGCTCCGCTGGCCGAAAGAACGAAGGCTCTGGAGTTGAAATACAAGTTTCTTAGGGATTTAAAAACTTCTTTAGTAAATAATTTGATAACTTAGAAAACTCGCAGAGAATTACAAAAAAAAACTTAAACCTGTTAAACCTGTCTTAGGCTTAGCTTTACCTGTTTTCTTTCAGTTTGTGCGGGAAAATGGTGGGACGCGCGCGCTGAGCTCATCAAAAGCGCATGCGCGTGATATTTTGTCGCGGTGTGAATCTTCCCGGCTGAAATACTTACGCGAGGCTGACAGAAAACCCCCCTGGTGTGTTTATACTCTCTCTGATCAGGAATGTCCCATCCGGCCTATTCTGTAACAGCCTCGCTGCTTCATTCCTGTGGAAAAAAAATTAAGTAGAGAACCAATCAGGAATTACTTCAGTTCGTAATCGACTCATTGGTTTTTACTTGCTCCTGTGATTGGCTCTGTAATTTAATACTTTGGTTTGGATTTACCTCACTCAATCGAAAACATCTCTATGTGACAACATCGTGCTTGGTATAACTCTCGCTAAATCGAAAATTGAGTGCATAACGGACCAAAGCAAAGTTTGGTTTTAGTTTAGAACTTCATTGGCTGATAATTACAAAACACAGCCAATAGAAAAGCTAAGCAAACGTAAACCTAGGCTCGGTTTCAGCCGTTGGGGTGTCGTTTCTCCAAAGCCTCCCCCACTAACGGCTGGGCGCGCGGTCAACACACCGTGTCCGTGACGTCATCTGATTAACTTCAATATTATTTATTTATTTGCGTGTTGCGTAGGTTCGATTCCGCGTAAACTTTCAAAACACATTGGAATTCTTTAAACTAAAACTCCAAGTGTGAAATTAATTCGACGTAGGTAAAGGTTTTATTTAATACCTGTTATTATTAACTCTCATGTTCACAGTCCAAGTTTTCAAGGAAAGCCCGGCTGTTGAGACACTCTCGCTGACAGAAATTTATACAGGGATAAAAATTAAGTTCAGATAGTTATCTCGGAACTCTGAGCTAGAGTCGAGTATTCCCGCTTAGTACTTGTGTAGAGTATGTCTTGGAGACATAAATTGTACAAACTTAGTACATAGGACTTGAAGAATTGTAAAACTCATTTGATGCAGCGATTTTCAAGTAAATCGGTGATTGCAGAGTTAAACGCGTAAACATGGCCTGCGTCAGACGTGATTTCCACTCTTCTATAAACTCTTTTAATATGGAGTCGTCAGTCTTTTCTTCGCCGATAAAGGCAGCACTAATTTTCTTTGAAGTAAGAATAGCCGAGCTACCTTGGTCTTGCATCGGTAAGGTTAAATGAGAAATGACTCAACATTACGAGCTGCGACCTTTGAGCTGACGGTTTCCCAAGTGACTTCCAGAGCCAGTGCGTTTACTGACAAAGTGTCTTCACCCGAAAACTAACTCTCTTACTGCTTCTTTGTGTGAATCCTTGAATTCTTCGAAACCAAACTTTTCCAGAGCGAATTTAAACGCATTTTCGAACAGCAATCGAAAGTCTTTGGTCCGGCTTTCAAAAGTTTACAATGTAAATTATGCAAATCAATTTAGCGACAGGATTTGAGTGGCAAGTTTGTGATTGGCTAAAACCCGACAATGTCTCAGCTCGCGCGCCCAGCCGTGAGTGGGGAGAGGATCGCGGGCTCACCGAAACCCCCACGGCTGGAAACCGAGCCTAACGTAAACCAAAGCAATCATTTATTACTTTCGACACTCAATAAGCCCTAGTATAGCTAGTTAACTTGATTTAAAGGTTGGAAACCAAAATGACCGACATAGGCATACAAATATTTAAAACCTGCTATTTTCGTTTATTAAATAATCAAATTTCAATGACATTTGCAGTTTGCAGTAGCAAGTTATGTCATCTGGATGTTATGTCAGAGATGTTGCTGATATTTTAAAGATAGGTTAGTTACCAATTAAAGAGAGAAGGGATTGCCACTTACTTAGTTAGCCTTTAAAGCACTTTATTATAATACGTGGCCGACTTATTTAAAGTGTTTATGAAACCAAATTTTGCATCTTTATATTATTGCAGAATAATAAAGTTCATTCTTTTCTGATTATCAAGAGTATATTTATTTTTCAGTTCCGCCTTCGGAAAGGTCTCTTTTTCGCCATTCAAATAGACTACTTTATGCTTAAAACTGTCCGGGGCCTGGAACCGAATCTGCCATTACAATGACGTCACTGTGACGACTCGCAAGTGACAATCCCTTTATATGATCATGTATTTTTTACAAAAAAAATACAATAGAATAAAGCACAATACAATTCAATACAAAACATGAAATACAGTAGAACGCAACACAATCCTTAACAAATAAAAGATGGTTCTCCTTGTTCTATAAATTTTTTTTTGCACGCTTGAGGTCCGTGAAAAACTGCGGATGCATGAGCAGAACCCGAGTGCATTTAGCACCATTTCAAGACCTCGAAAGTACATTATTTTGTTATAGAACAAGGAGAAACATCTTTTATTTCTTTTATAATACAAACTTCAATCTAGACGAAGGAAAGTAAGCTGTATAATTTTAAGAACCCACATAAAAATCTAACTAAGCGAACTGACTACAGCGAAAACTCCATTTTACTGCACTTCGACTTGTTTACAACATTTCTCGTCGCTGATTGGTTCAATTCTGACAGCTTGACATTGACGACTTGAAAGCTCGTTTCTTATTGGATGAAATAACCTTCTACAAAAAGAACCTTCTATGAAAGACAGAAATTGCAAGACTGCCGGCCGCAAACGGGCTGTAAAATTGTCAACTGATCAAAACTGTTGCACGAAACACAAAGTACTTTCTTTTTACAATGTACATGTATGGTCAGCACAGGAGAAGTTAATCTGCACAAAATGCCTGATGGAAAAACATTCATAGAGATCAGAAAGCGTTTGTAGCGAAATTTTAATAGCGGCATCTGAAACTGAGTTACTAGTGAGTTACGTGTGTTGAGGTTCCTGACTGTTTTCTACAACAACTGCATCGTTGACACTGGCTATTTATTCTCTGGTCTGAAGAAGGATATTTTCATTATCCCAAGAAACAGTGTTTAACTGCTGCTCTGATGGCAGTGAGTTGCGTAGCTTTCGAGGCTCAGTTCGACTATACGTTCGAAATTCTCTCTGAATTTCTAACGAGACCTGAAACAACCATGGGGGCTGATCAAAGCCAAGTCCCGGCTAATCCACAGATCGAATTGGAATTTAGCGTGTTGGTTTTTGCGGAGGGAGGCTAGGAAAACGGGAGAACCGGAGAAAAACCCTCGGAGTCGGAGCAAGGCCAAGGGTGAGAGACCAACAAACTGAACTCATATGGCGCTGCGTCTGGGTTCTTTGCAAGTTTTATCGAATTTCTACAGGAAACCAGAGAAACCCTATATTGTATTCTTTGCCATTCACTGTTCTGGCTTCAGCATAAAAGTACAGGAGTATTAAAGTTATCGTCGAGTTCTTGGTGAGTCATTTCTTGTACTTTTTGTAGTAACTTGTGTTGTACAGTGAGTTGTACAAACTGTGATAAAAGTGTGAATGAGTAAATGTGCCACATTGACTATTGCTTTTCTCAACTTCAATGTCCATTGTATTTTGGCGTAGGATAAAGTAAAATACGGGAAGAAAACCAAGGCCACCAGTCACACAATATCTTCCACCTCCTCGCTTATTTTTAGCTTTCTCTGAAACTTTCTCGCCGAGTCTGCCATGTTTGTAGTATATAAACAGCGAGTCCTCACAGTGACGTCACGCAGCTCATTTGGCCGCGCGGCAAACGGGACAGTTTTTAGCATAAAGTAGTCAATTTGAATGGCGAAAAAAGACCTTTCCGAAGGCGGAACTGAAAAATAAATATACTCTTGATAATCAGAAAAGAATGAGCTTTATTATTCTGCAATAAAATAAATATGCAAAATTTGGTTTCATAAACACTTTAAGGCTTAGCCAGGTTTCCCACTGTCATACACTTCGCTCTAGCTCTGCTATTAGATTACTTATTCCACTGGAAAAGGGAACCTTCCAGGACTCCGCCGCTTCCCTTTCTAATAGCCTGTCTGCAACCTAAGACAATGTAAAGACTTTAAGTTGTATTGCAGGCTTACCAAGTCATACTTAAAAGACCGGGTAGTTTTATTTCTGAGCTTAGTTAATTAAATGTATTAATTATTATCAAATTAAATTTCCTATTTTCTGTGGCAATTACTGTAATTAGAGTAGTTTTATAAGTAGTTCAGTTTATAGTAGTTTTATAGAGTTTTATAGTAGTTTTATAGTAGTTTTAAAACATAATTATTGTAATTTATTTATTGTCATTTTGCTCTGTTTTTATGTCGGCTCCACTTATTAAAAGATGTGTCAATAAGATTGCAAGAATCAAATGTCTGATGCCTGAAAATCAACTGAAAATTAAACAAATTCAATGTTACGACTCAATTAATTGCGACTTAAATGATGATGTCATTTCAAGGATTTGTAATGCATTCCGAAACAATATTACGACCATAAATCGCCCAAAAATGGTTGAACAATGGTTGAATGTTGTACCGGGAGACAATCCCTACTAATAGCACAACAGGTCATTTCATGCCTAAGGAGACAAGGCCAACAGCTTATACGTCCCTGCCTGGGTTTCGAACCCGCGCCCTCCCGCACTCTAGACCATGCTCTACCAACTGAGTAACCAGTGAGTACTTTAAAGTACTGTACCAAGACCTGTCGATGTTGTGGTGAGTTGAGTGGTATCTTGGATCTAGGCGTGATTAGCATAAATGATAGATGACCAACAAGCTGTGTTTGTTACCTTGAAATCCTGCCAAATTTCCAGTGTTTTTCACTTATGTCGACATCTGGCACTTGATACGCCCTGTAAAAGCAAAGGAGAACAAATAAGAACCTGGAGTGGGATTCACTTGATACGCCCTGTAAAAGCAAATGAGAACAAATGAGAACCTGGAGTGGGATTTGTTGGACCATGTATTCCCCGATTTTGAAGAGAATCGTGAAGTCACAGCTGAACGAGTGCGTTTTCCAAATCAGAGGCTGACTGGCTGAGAGGAGTGGTGATTAAGAGTGGAATCACCACTGTACCGAGGCTACGCGCACTATTGATAATTTTGCAAAATATCAACAGAAGTACTAAATCATCAATTATTCATCGGACTATGCGATTCAAGGAAAATCCTATGCCTGACTCGGCAATTCCACGTTAAATTGCACGAGAAAACCGATATAGCACAAAACAGAATTATATTACATTTTCGAAGATATAAGTAATTCTTTCGACTTCTTCTTTTACGTAAAATGCGAAAATCTTCAAAATGCTGTTATAGATTAAATATCCCAAAAACTCCGTTGGTAACGACTTTCAATAAGATCGGCAGGATGCAATCCACACGTCTTCTGCTGTGCAAGTGTCCATTTAATTCAATAACGAATATTTTTCGTAATTTTAATTTTGAAAAATGCGTTTAGTACGAATTCTAGGACTTTTAAGGACATTTTTGGATTTGTGGACTTTTCAAGATCGGCTTTTTCTTGTATCAACAATATTCTTTTTGCAGGAAAGTCTTGTACTTCAATAACCAATGAATTACGCTTATGTTCCCATGGGAAAGGCTTTACTGGAAACAGTCACGTACTGATATATCACTTCAATAACCAATGAATTACGCTCATGTTCCCATGGGAAAGGCTTTACTGGAAACAGTCACGTACTGATATATCACTTCAATAACCAATGAATTATGCTCATGTTCCCATGGGAAAGGCTTTACTGGAAACAGTCACGTACTGATATATCACTTCAACAACCAATGAAATTACGCTCATGTTCCCATGGAAAAGGCTTTACTGCGTAATTGCGCTCATGATCCCATACATGGGAAAGACTTCAAAATGCTGTTTTAGAAAGGTCGACAATCGCTTGGAGGTGAAAAATAGCATTTACAAACAGGTTTTGTTAGTAACACTACCGATCTCGTACAAGTGCCTTTAAATAAATGAAGTCATATTATTTTGCCATCCAGTACGACCACATGATTGCATTCCTGCAAAAGGCCCATGGCAGAGATTTTTAAACACCTAGTACTCACCCCTCATTGACGAATTCTTTCACCTCATCATATGTCATTCCTTTTTCTTCTAAAACTCTGCAAAGCAAATACACGCAGATATACATTTAAATATACACCCACATACATAGACATACACATGCATATACATACATACACACATACATGTACATATACATATATATATATATATATATACATACAATACATATGGGAGTCATTTGTATATATCTAATATCTGTTTCAGTTACTCACGCCATATAAGCTTGTCTATTTCTCTGCAGTTCGATTATCTGTGGTCTCAAGCTGTTCATTCTCTTGTCGGCTTGTCGGTTGCTCTCTGCCTTGTTGGACATCTCACGTTCTGAAGCCAGTAACTCCACCTGGGCATCAGTCAGACGGTGCTTCAATAATTCATAGTTTGTTCTCAACCTTAAAAGAAGAAAGCAAGTGTATAGACCTTATTCATAACTGTGTATTCCCGTTTCTATAGTTTATCCACATGTACAGAAAACATGAACATTACCATGTGAAAGAGCATGTCAACATTAGTGATCTTGTGATATTAGTATAAATCTTATTTATATAACTGTGTATTCCCGTTGCAATAGTTTATCCACATGTACAGAAAACATGAACATTACCATGTGAAAGAGCATGTCGACATTAGTGATCTTGTGATATTAGTATAAATCTTATTTATATAACTGTGTATTCCCGTTGCAATAGTTTATCCACATGTACAGAAAACATGAACATTACCATGTGAAAGAGCATGTCGACATTAGTGATCTTGTGATATTAGTATAAATCTTATTTACATAACTGTGTATTCCCGTTGCAATAGTTTATCCACATGTACAGAAAACATGAACATTACCATGTGAAAGAGCATGTCGACATTAGTGATCTTGTGATATTAGTATAGATCTTATTCATAACTGTGTATTCCCATTTCAATACTTTATCCACATGTACAGAAAACATTGTTATTATCATGTGAAAGAGCAGGTTGACAGTAGTGAAATCTGAGTGTTGTAGCACAAGGCTCGCGGGTATTGTGACAGCCGAATTGGTATCATAAAGATTCACACTTTTCAGCTGAAGTTTAGGACGATCTTTGAGATATTTTGAAACACGTATGTCCTGATATTGAGGAATAGTAAACATAAAACAAAATTCCAAGATACATAATATTTTCGGAGATATAGGTGCTTCTTTCGACCCCTTGTTTTAAGTAAAATGCTAAAATTTCAAAACAGCATGATAGTTTTGAAGAAAAAAAAGATGCGGTTATAGATTAATTAACCCATGAGCTTTGTTGGTAACGAGTTTCAATAAAAGTCCATGGAATGGAAACTTCTACAGCTAAAAAGATATCAATGTTACCACAATATATTATGTTTGCCACTTTCTTGCAAAACGTGAGGCAACTATGATCGCCGCTTCCAATTGTACCCGGTAATCTACAGTTTAACACCATGGGAAGTAATGTGGTAACAAGAAAGCGGAACGGTGTAGTTAGTTTAGTAAAGTGTAGTGTATAGTAAAGTGTAGTGTATAGTATAGTAAAGCGTAGTGTAGTAAAGTGAAGTGTATAGTATAGTAAAGCGTAGTGTAGTAAAGCGTAGTGTAGTGTAGTAAAGTGTAGTGTATAGTATAGTAAAGCGTAGTGTAGTAAAGCGTAGTGTAGTAAAGCGTAGTGTAGTGTAGTAAAGCGTAGTGTAGTAAAGCGTAGTGTAGTAAAGTGTAGTGTATAGTATAGTAAAGCGTAGTGTAGTAAAGCGTAGTGTAGTAAAGCGTAGTGTAGTAAAGCGTAGTGTAGTGTAGTAAAGCGTAGTGTATAGTATAGCGTAGTGTAGTAAAGCGTAGTGTAGTGTAGTAAAGCGTAGTGTAGTAAAGTGTAGTGTAGTAAAGCGTAGTGTAGTAAAGCGTAGTGTAGTAAAGCGTAGTGTAGTATAGTAAAGCGTAGTGTAGTAAAGTGTAGTGTATAGTATAGTAAAGCGTAGTGTAGTAAAGTGTAGTGTAGTAAAGCGTAGTGTAGTAAAGCGTAGTGTAGTAAAGCGTAGTGTAGCATAGTAAAGCGTAGTGTAGTAAAGTGTAGTGTATAGTATAGTAAAGCGTAGTGTAGTAAAGCGTAGTGTAGTGTAGTAAAGCGTAGTGTAGTAAAGCGTAGTGTATAGTATAGTAAAGCGTAGTGTAGTAAAGCGTAGTGTAGTGTAGTAAAGTGTAGTGTATAGTATAGTAAAGCGTAGTGTAGTGTAGTGTAGTAAAGTGTAGTGTATAGTATAGTAAAGCGTAGTGTAGTAAAGCGTAGTGTAGTGTAGTAAAGTGTAGTGTAGTAAAGCGTAGTGTAGTAAAGTGTAGTGTATAGTATAGTAAAGCGTAGTGTAGTGTAGTAAAGTGTATAGTATAGTAAAGCGTAGTGTAGTAAAGTGTAGTGTATAGTATAGTAAAGCGTAGTGTAGTAAAGCGTAGTGTAGTGTAGTAAAGTGTAGTGTAGTAAAGCGTAGTGTAGTAAAGTGTAGTGTATAGTATAGTAAAGCGTAGTGTAGTAAAGTGTAGTGTATAGTATAGTAAAGCGTAGTGTAGTAAAGCGTAGTGTAGTGTAGTAAAGTGTAGTGTATAGTATAGTAAAGCGTAGTGTAGTAAAGCGTAGTGTAGTGTAGTAAAGTGTTGTGTATAGTATAGTAAAGCGTAGTGTAGTAAAGCGTAGTGTAGTGTAGTAAAGTGTAGTGTAGTAAAGCGTAGTGTAGTAAAGTGTAGTGTATAGTATAGTAAAGCGTAGTGTAGTAAAGCGTAGTGTAGTAAAGCGTAGTGTAGTAAAGCGTAGTGTATAGTATAGTAAAGCGTAGTGTAGTAAAGCATAGTGTAGTAAAGCGTAGTGTAGTGTAGTAAAGTGTAGTGTATAGTATAGCGTAGTGTAGTAAAGCGTAGTGTAGTAAAGTGTAGTGTATGGTATAGTAAAGCGTAGTGTAGTAAAGCGTAGTGTAGTGTAGTAAAGCGTAGTGTAGTAAAGCGTAGTGTAGTAAAGTGTAGTGTATAGTATAGTAAAGCGTAGTGTAGTAAAGCGTAGTGTAGTGTATAGTAAAGTGTAGTGTATAGTATAGCGTAGTGTAGTAAAGCGTAGTGTAGTAAAGTGTAGTGTAGTAAAGTGTAGTGTAGTGTAGTAAAGCGTAGTGTAGTAAAGTGTAGTGTAGTAAAGCGTAGTGTAGTAAAGTGTAGTGTATAGTATAGTAAAGCGTAGTGTAGTAAAGCGTAGTGTAGTGTATAGTAAAGTGTAGTGTATAGTATAGCGTAGTGTAGTAAAGCGTAGTGTAGTAAAGTGTAGTGTAGTAAAGTGTAGTGTATGGTATAGTAAAGCGTAGTGTAGTAAAGCGTAGTGTAGTGTAGTAAAGCGTAGTGTAGTAAAGCGTAGTGTAGTAAAGTATAGTGTATAGTATAGTAAAGCGTAGTGTAGTAAAGCGTAGTGTAGTGTATAGTAAAGTGTAGTGTATAGTATAGCGTAGTGTAGTAAAGCGTAGTGTAGTAAAGTGTAGTGTATAGTATAGTAAAGCTTAGTGTAGTAAAGCGTAGTGTAGTAAAGTGTAGTGTAGTAAAGTGTAGTGTATAGTATAGTAAAGCGTAGTGTAGTAAAGCGTAGTGTAGTATAGTAAAGTGTAGTGTATAGTATAGTAAAGCGTAGTGTAGTAAAGCGTAGTGTAGTGTAGTAAAGTGTAGTGTAGTAAAGCGTAGTGTAGTAAAGTGTAGTGTATAGTATAGTAAAGCGTAGTGTAGTAAAGCGTAGTGTATAGTATAGTAAAGCGTAGTGTAGTAAAGCATAGTGTAGTAAAGCGTAGTGTAGTGTAGTAAAGTGTATAGTATAGCGTAGTGTAGTAAAGCGTAGTGTAGTAAAGCGTAGTGTAGTATAGTAAAGCGTAGTGTAGTAAAGTGTAGTGTATAGTATAGTAAAGCGTAGTGTAGTAAAGCGTAGTGTAGTGTAGTAAAGCGTAGTGTAGTAAAGCGTAGTGTAGTAAAGTGTAGTGTATAGTATAGTAACGCGTAGTGTAGTAAAGCGTAGTGTAGTGTAGTAAAGTGTAGTGTATAGTATAGTAAAGCGTAGTGTAGTAAAGTGTAGTGTATAGTGTAGTAAAGTGTAGTGTAGTAAAGCGTAGTGTAGTGTAGTAAAGTGTAGTGTATAGTATAGTAAAGCGTAGTGTAGTAAAGTGTAGTGTATAGTATAGTAAAGCGTAGTGTAGTAAAGCGTAGTGTAGTGTAGTAAAGTGTAGTGTATAGTATAGTAAAGCGTAGTGTAGTGTAGTAAAGTGTAGTGTAGTAAAGCGTAGTGTAGTAAAGCGTAGTGTAGTAAAGCGTAGTGTATAGTGTAGTAAAGCGTAGTGTAGTAAAGCGTAGTGTAGTAAAGTGTAGTGTATAGTATAGCGTAGTGTAGTAAAGCGTAGTGTAGTAAAGTGTAGTGTATAGTAAAGCGTAGTGTAGTAAAGCGTAGTGTAGTAAAGTATAGTGTAGTATAGTAAAGCGTAGTGTAGTGTAGTAAAGTGTAGTGTATAGTATAGTAAAGTGTAGTGCATAGTATAGTAAAGCGTAGTATGGTAAAGTGTAGTGTATAGTAAAGTGTAGTATAGTAAAGCGTAGTGTATAGTATAGTAAAGCGTAGTGTAGTAAAGCGTAGTATAGTAAAGTGTAGTAAAGCGTAGTATAGTAAAGTGTAGTGTATAGTATAGCGTAGTATAGCAAAGCGTAGTGCAGTAAAGTGTAGTGTATAGTATAGCGTAGAGTAGTAAAAAGGAGGGTATTGTAGTAAAGCGTAGTGTATAGTAGTAAAGCGTAGTGTATAGTATAGTAAAGCGTAGCGTAGTAAAGTGTAGTGTATAGCGTAGTGTAGTAAAGCGTAGTGTATAGTATAGTATAGCGTAGTGTAGTAAAGCGTAGTGTAGTGTAGTAAAGTGTAGTGTATAGTATAGCGTAGTGTAGTAAAGCGTAGTGTAGTAAAGTGTAATGTATAGTATAGTATAGCGTAGTGTAGTAAAGCGTAGTGTAGTAAAGTGTAGTGTAGTGTGGTGTAGTGTAGTAAAGTGTAGTGTATAGTATAGTAAAGTGTAGTGCATAGTATAGTAAAGCGTAGTATGGTAAAGTGTAGTGTATAGTATAGTAAAGTGTAGCATAGTAAAGCGTAGTGTATAGTATAGTAAAGCGTAGTGTAGTAAAGCGTAGTATAGTAAAGTGTAGTAAAGCGTAGTATAGTAAAGTGTAGTGTATAGTATAGCGTAGTATAGCAAAGCGTAGCGTAGTAAAGTGTAGTGTATAGTATAGCGTAGAGTAGTAAAAAGTAGGGTATTGTAGTAAAGCGTAGTGTATAGTAGTAAAGCGTAGTGTATAGTATAGTAAAGCGTAGTGTAGTAAAGTGTAGTGTATAGTATAGCGTAGTGTAGTAAAGCGTAGTGTATAGTATAGTATAGTATAGCGTAGTGTAGTAAAGCGTAGTGTAGTGTAGTATGGTGTAGTGTAGTAAAGTGTGTGTAGTGTAGTAAAGTGTGTAGTGTAGTACAATACAATACAATACAATATTCTTTATTTACAGAGGGAAGACACATTAACCTTACGTAGTTATCTAACATGCGGCCCTCAAAAGTGTGGTGTAGTGTAGTAAAGTGTGGTGTAGTTTAGTAAAGTGTGGTGTGGTGTAGTTAACAAATTGAAGTTAGTTTTTTATGTGTCTGTCCTAATATTGACAATGATTTTCGTCATAACATGGTCAAAAAAGCTGTGGATCCACGAGGCGTCTTCGCCAACAACAACAAACTAATGTAGTCAATCTTACAACAAAACACTTCTTCAAACGAAAGCCGCACGCGCACTCCTTGACAAATGACGTCAGCTTTTGTTGTCTGTCCAAGTATTGCATATGAAAATAAGCCAATGAGATTGCGAGAAATTTAGCGGTTGTTGTAAAATAAAGTGTGGTGTAGTAAAGTGTAGTGTAGTAAAGTGAAGCGTAGTAAAGTAAAGTGTATTAAAGTAAAGTGTAGTAAAGTAAAGTGTAGTCAAGTGTAGTGTTAGTAAGAACTATGTCAAACACGAATTGGAGTCTTTCATCAGGGGTTCCAAATATTGAGAAAACTAGGCTTTTTCTTACGCGGTCATGGGTCAGGAAAGGTCAAATTTTCACCATTTCAAACAAGCCTAGAATATAGAGTATTCTACGGTGGCTCGTAAGGGCCATCAGAATTGCAAACCACTTTTTTCGCTAACTCGTCAAAAATGACGAGTTAAGGCACTAACTCGTCAAAAATGACGAGTTAATTTTACAAACCACTTTTTTCGCTAACTCGTCAAAAATGACGAGTTAATTTTACAAACCACTTTTTTCGCTAACTCGTCAAAAATGACTAGTTAATTTTACAAACCACTTTTTTCGCTAACTCGTCAAAAACGACGAGTTAATTTTGCAAACCACTTTTTTCGCTAACTCGTCAAAAATGACGAGTTAATTTTACAAACCACTTTTTTCGCTAACTGGTCAAAATTTGCAAACCACATTTTTCTCTAACTCGTCAAAACAATTAGGACCTCAATGCGATCATAGGAGACCATTCGGTGTTGAGGAAAGTGGAAGATGTATACAGGAAGCAATGGTTGTAGAAATATTTACTAGTAATACATTACATGCAGAAGCCTCACGACCATTGTTGCCATTGTTGTAATATATAAAAAAACATGCAGGAGAGAGCATGGCACAGTCGTACAAACTCGTTAAATTTTGAGTTTTCAAAAATTGACCAATGGCTCAATATTAAAAATATAAACCTGGACTTGCACTGGAGTTACTTATTTTGACTTGCTCTTTCCATTTCTGGCATTGAAATTGTGCTAGATTCATGATATTTGAATGACAAGGTTATGTGACCTCCAGCTACAAAGGGCCTAGTATTGCAGGCTGATAGCATTGTAAAAACTAGTACACGTTTTCATTGCTAAAACAATTTGTCGTTTTGCTGTAAGTCCATGCGTAATAGGCATCATTTTGCCTAGAACTAGACTTTCGTAGATACTAATAATACTAAATATAATAGCATTTTCATATGGAAAATATAAGAACAAAATAAAATGTATTTTCATTTTTATTCTTTCACTATAAAAACATGCACTGTAACTTGAAACAAAAATTATTTATGAGATCACCACACGAAAGTTAGTCCACAATGGACTTCAGTTAAGTTTATGCGAAAATGTTGCAGTTATTATTAATTATTCAGTAGTTAGCGAAAAAAGTGGTTTGCAAAATTAACTCGTCATTTTTGACGAGTTAACGAAAAAAAGTGGTTTGCAAAATTAACTCGTCATTTTTGACGAGTTAGCGAAAAAAAGTGGTTTGCAAAATTAACTCGTCATTTTTGACGAGTTAGCGAAAAAAGTGGTTTGCAATTCTGATGTCCCTTACGAGCCACCGTAGTATTCTCTGTAAGCCAAACATTTCTTCGCAGAAGTACTCAAAACCTTTCAAAGATTCATATATATAAAAATTGCAAAAGGGGTTAGTTGCACTTTAAAGCTGAACACAATTACTAGTTTTAATGTGATCTTTCATGTGGTAGCATTAGTTTCCCCTAACACATTTATTGTCCAAATTTCCATATCACCTCACTGGAGATCAACACATATTTTGCACAGCAGTCATCCAACATTTCTATTTTAAAGCTTTAATTCGATGGCAGCAAAAAAAAAACATTGATCTTTATTGGCAAGATCATATGGCTAAAATGTCAGGCAACTATTTAAAACATGAAATGCATAAACTGTTTCCACTCTAACATTTTACTGGGATATGTTTTACAAGGACTTTCCTGGGCTTATGAGTCCAAACACCTTTCTTTCCACTATAACCCTCGAAAAAAGATTATAAATTTGCCAAACCATCAGTAATTGTATGACAACGTCATAAATTGGATACATTCTGTCTCCCAACCTCTCTCAAACAGCTTTTGATGGTTTCCAACCCCTCTTAGACATCTTTTGAAGGTTTCCCAATTCCCTCTTAGATAGCTTTTGATGGTTTCCCGATGGTTTCCAACCCCTCTTTAGACAGCTTTTGATGGTTTCCAAATTCCCTGTTAGACCGGTCTTTACTGTTTCCGACCCCCTGTTAGACAGGTTTTTACTGTTTCCGACCCCCTGTTAGACAGGTCTTTACTGTTTCCGACCCCCTGTTAGACAGGCTTTGACTGTTTCCGACCCCCTGTTAGACAGCTTTTGATGGTTTCCAAATTCCCTGTTAGACCGGTCTTTACTGTTTCCGACCCCCTGTTAGACAGGCTTTGACTGTTTCCGACCCCCTGTTAGACAGGTCTTTACTGTTTCCAAATTCCCTGTTAGACCGGTCTTTACTGTTTCCGACCCCCTGTTAGACAGGTTTTTACTGTTTCCGACCCCCTGTTAGACCGGTCTTTACTGTTTCCGACCCCCTGTTAGACAGGTCTTTACTGTTTCCGACCCCCTGTTAGACCGGTCTTTACTGTTTCCGACCCCCTGTTAGACAGGTTTTGACTGTTTCCGACCCCCTGTTAGACAGGTTTTGACTGTCAGTTCCGATCCCCCGTTAGACAAGCATGTCTTTAGATCACATTAGTCTCAATTCCATGAAGGGAGCACAGACAAACGGATCTGTGGACAGACAACTCTTATAACTTACACTCCACGGTGTTGAGGCGGAGCTTCTCTTTGGAATGCCTCGTGTAAGTGCAACTGTTCCTCTATCACTGATACTACAGTTCTCTGAGCTTCAATGATAACCTGAAGTTCAGAAATCTCCTGCAAAAGGACCAGAGCAGAACAACATAAATCTCTTTAGAAAGATCACCAATAAAATGCCGAAGCGACTCACCATTGTAAATACCCATACAAATCGTCCGCTCATATAGTATCTATTACTTAAAAAATCTCTTGAGGGACTAGTTCATCCATATTTATGCATTTACTTCCAGCTGAATGACTGCTTCTTTTCTAAAAAACTGCTAAGGACATCCACTTACCGAAGGTTAAGCTTGAGATTGCTAAGCGTGCTGCCGAGTACAACAGCCTGCCGCATGACGTCAAGAGGTGCAATCTTTGGCAGGCTTCGCTCTGGCCATCAGGGAACACCTTTAGTGTTTTGTCCAGTTGTTCCCTGGGGGCCTGAGTCGGGCCTTCCGGGATTGCCCCTTTTTTTACTTTTGCTAGGTTTTACTTTCCTTTTCTTCTCCGTAGTTTTGTTTAGATCATTTCTTTTTTCTCTTTACTTTTCTGTTAACAGGGCCCCCAGTGATACCAGCATTTTATACTGAAGGGGTAACCCTATCTAAATATAATTATATTATTATTGTTGACTTTTGCTATGTTCTATTTTTCTTTTCTTCTCAGTAGTTTTGTTTAGTTCTGTTTCTCTTTCATTTTCTATTAACAGGGCCCCCAGTGATACCAGTATTTCATACTGAAGGGATAACCCTATCTAAATATTATTATTATTATTATTATATTCTCTCATTTAATAATAAATAACAATATTTACACAGGGTGCCCACATCACAAACGTGATTTTCAGGGGGGTCCTGTATCACGTGACAACTTAACGCTCCCCTAACCCATCAAGGGAATTAACCTCCACCGAAAAACAATGTTTGCTCTCAAATGTTCCTTATGGCTGCCTAAATCTATTGCTGTGTTTGTTATGGATATCTAAATCTAATGCTGTGTTTGTTATGGATATCTAAATCTAATGCTGTGTTTGTTATGGATATCTAAATCTAATGCTGTGTTTGTTATGGATACCTAAATCTAATGCTGTGTTTGTTATGGATATCTAAATCTAATGCTGTGTTTGTTATGGATATCTAAATCTAATGCCGTGTTTGTTATGGATACCTAAATCTAATGCTGTGTTTGTTATGGATACCTAAATCTAATGCTGTGTTTGTTATGGATATCTAAATCTATTGCTGTGTTTGTTATGGATATCTAAATCTAATGCTGTGTTTGTTATGGATATCTAAATCTAATGCTGTGTTTGTTATGGATATCTAAATCTAATGCTGTGTTTGTTATGGATATCTAAATCTAATGCTGTGTTTGTTATGGATATCTAAATCTAATGCTGTGTTTGTTATGTATATCTAAATCTATTGCTGTGTTTGTCTCCTGTAAATTGTACACTAGATGTTAGTTATGGACCGATTTTCCTTTCCGTAAATTTGAATTTCCTGCGCACTGACGTCCACTTCACACAGTTGCCCCTGTTGTTACACATCAAGAGCTATTATTTTCTGACAATAGAGACAACATCCAAGATCCAAGATGGTGGCACGCCTGAAATTCATTATGGACAGGAAAATCAGTCCATAACTGACATCAAGTGTACAATTTACAGGTGTCAAGCACAGCATTAGATTTAGGCATAAATAAGGAATATTTGAGAGCAAATACTGGTAGATGTCCCCTTTAAAAGTGAGTATTTTCAATGACAAAACTCTTTCAATTTGTACACCTGATGAAAACTTGTTGTTTATACAAACAAGAACCTGCTTGTGGCCAACAACATGTGCATGGATATCTCTCTGATTTTGTTCGTTCACAGTGCTGGGTTATCACCTGATAATAGGGACCTTGAGTAACCAGGACGGCAACGGCAGTGATCACAGGTGGTAGGAAAATGTTTTCTGACGAAATTTGGTGTTTTCTAGTTCCTTTTTTCACCTTTAATTACTTTTCGCATCCAGATCTTCAAAAATATGATAAACATAAAGTTCTGTTCACGCCCAGCGAAAAACAGGGATTTACATGTGCTTTCTTATGTTTGTGTTGTCTTGTAGACGTAGACTTTGGAGTTTTCACGTTGTGTTTTTTGCAGGCAACAGGTCGAAATGTAGGCGACTGCGTGCATTTTCACGTGCAGTTATTGTGTTTTGTAATTAAGGCTATTGTTGATATTATGCCGCTATTGTTTAAATTATGTCATCCTAGACGTTGCCGTCGTGGTTGCTTAAAGTGCCTTGAAGTTTAAGTATTGACCCCATTTTTATTTTATTTTATTAAATGTTAGTCTTCCCTTAATTATTTTGTGGAAATAAAAATAAATTTGGAGAGCACGACCATTATTTTTGTGTGTGTTGAAGTCAGGCACAATTGTCAAAATCGTGCGACAATTTTTATGCCGTTAAAGACATGCTAATTACATGCGTGACGTCAAGTGTTTGTACATCTATATTCATCTTCATAAATAATACAAAATACAAAAAATATTAAGCCTTTTTTGTTATATTTGTTCTCAAAGAAGTCTTGCCATCGGCCATATCTTTACTTTTGTAAATATAAATGTGCAAACCACTTGATTTTTTATGATTTTGACAATATTATTATGCCTGACTTCAACACGAAAAATTTGTGCTCTCCAAATTTATTTTTAGTAAATTATTAAAAAATATTAAATTATATATAATTATATGAATTATTTTATTGCACAAAATAACTAAGGGAAGACTAACATTTAATAAAACGAATCAACAGGGTCAATTTCTTCACTTCATAGCCACTTTAAGTTCCCCAAATAATATAACCACCATCTGAGGGTATCTGAGGTCATATGCACCCATTAAAAAAAATGTTGATCAGACTCAGTAGACAATGAACAACAAACATTGGGAGAAAATGCAGACATGAAAATATGCAGAATTCAAAAGCACATCTTGTTCTTATTCACACTTTCACTGTTTGATTTTCTTGCGCTTGCAATTAGTTTTCAAGTTTGCATCTGACGTACTGTACAGTGATTGCAATAATCCTGTGAAACCAAATCTTATTGTCTATTAGATGCAAAGAAACAAAAGAAAACAACATATTTCACGGCTCAGTGTGTTACTCTTGGAAATGATTTACAGGTTTATTGTATAAAATAATAATAATAACAATAACAATATTTACGTTGGACTAAAAGAGAAAAAATACAATGAGATATAATACGATGTATAATACTATGCGAGGTACTAAGTGAGATACAAATGCTATCACGATTGTATTATTACCGTTTTCGTTGAAATACAACCCTGAAAATTTTAAGTCTCGTAAATGAGATTCAAAAACTCATGAATAATTAATGAGCATGTTGTCCAATCAGATGAAGCAAATCAGTCACGTGCATGCTCCTTTATACCTGATAAAATCTCATCATTCTAAAAGCCCGGGGAGGGCTTTGATTTCGGTACCAGGGGAATATGGGGTACAAAGGTATTACAAAAGAATGCAAATTAGGATGAAGACTTTATATCAAGAATACTAATGAACATGAAATTTTATATAAAGTTTTATCCTAATTAAGAATTCACTGATAAAGACCCAAAGATAGCAAAAAGTACACGGAACATAAGGTACCTAGATTAGATAATAAATTTTGCACTAAATTGACTAATATCAGCAGACTACCGAGATACACAGATAATATTTTTAAAATGAAGTTATCCAACTACCATTACTTGTTTACCGAGCCACTATTTAGTTTAATTATTCAAACCAAACTCAAAGCCGTAAAATAATAAAAACATGCATTAAACTTACATAATTTGTGCCGGAGCCAAAAATTTAGAGTCTGCCGTCATGTCAGTCACATCGCTTTCCAAGTCTTGAACTTTATCGAGGTAAACCACGACACCAAATCCTTCAAGTGCAGGTTATTCTTGCATTGCGAAACGCCGCTTCAAACAACATAGTATGGTAATTTCTTCATGTCCTTCCCTTGAGATATTCGTAATTGCCGGCGGTGATTATTCAAATATTTTGCATGGCGTTGTGAATACAAAGGTTCAATGGTTCATTAAGTAACCATTCCCTTGAGATGTGCGACTTTCTTTCATTGTATTCTTGAAGCATTTTTGAAGCCGTTTAAAACACTCACAGCACGTGTTTTATCAAGTCTAAAAATTCTCGGGCTTCGCCCTCGAATTTTTAAACTTGATAAAACACTGCTTTTCGTGTTTTAAACAGTACTTAAAATGCTATCAAGATTGTATTATTACCGTTTTCGTTGAAATACAACGGATTATTTTAAGCCTTTTGATTACTCACTTGATAGGTATTCTTCTATAATTCATACCAGACTTCGACTAGATGCATGTGCTCGAAATTATTATCTCTTTAAGATTGGGATCAAGATTTCCCCTGCATGTAGCTGTGGTTTTAGTAAGGAAAGTATATCGCATTTTTTTTACACTGTCCCACCTATGCTGCCCTCAGACAAAATTTGCTCTCCGTTGCTGGTCGGATCGTTTCAAACAGATGGTTGAGCTTTTCAGACTCTCAAAAAATTGTACTTTTTCTATTTGGATCTTCCTTATTAACCAACGATGAAAATGTTGATATTTTTTATCACGTTCAGTACTGTATAAGAGAGTCTAATCGTTTTCATCTGTCATAACTTAATCACTTAAAAAAAAAAAAAAAATCGTATAGTCTGTAGTTTGTCAACGTCCGTCTCTCAAATGTATCATACTGTATTATAAGTGTAACGTGTGAGCCCCCTAGATGAGCTAATAGAGCTCTTGAGCCGAACTCGTAATAAAAAAAATACAATTTAAAAAAAAAGTGTCTTTATGCCTGTTAGTTTTACATCTTGGAATATTAAAATGCCTCCTATTTCTAAGCAAATAGTTACTACTGACATCAAATTCAGGTAATAGGCAATAAAGTTTATGACTAGGGTCTCCTATGACCCAGCAAAACGTTTTGTCACATAAGGCCTCATTGTTCAATCTGATCAACATTTTTTTTAAAGGTAGGTGCATATAAAGCAATTCTAACAATCACGGGAAAGCAGTGTTTTAACAATTCATAAATTTCAATCCCGGGGGGTCCTTCAAGGTAAAAAGGGTAGGGATGACTGTCGGAAAACCTCGAAAAATACCCTAAAAAATACCACGCTGTGAAACAAATGTCCACCATAAAATATACCTCATGGGCTAAAAATCACCCTAAACAAATGGATGGCGCTTGGACAACCCCTAAAAAAATACTAAATCACTGATTTCAACCCCCTGTCCTCACTGTTGTAACGAACCTGTGTCAAGTCAGCATAGTTCTTGTAGAGTTCATTGTATTCACCAGAACTGTGTTGAAAATCCTTATCCACTTGTTCCAGGTTTTCCATCAATTTATAAGCATCAAAGCCCTCATCAAGCCCCTCATCCTAAACATACAATTCAAGATTGTTTAGATACAGGTATATATTAAAACCTCTAAATACCAGGGAACCTTTAGATATAATGGTCAAAAAGTTACCTTGAACACCCTACCTAGCAGTCTTATAAATAAAGTCATAGTGAAACATTGAATAGCAAAACATACAAAGTCATACAACAGTGACGATTATAATACAGCTAGACATTAATCGAAATTACATAGGAAAACATTTTACTTAGAGGTAAGGTAGTTCTAGCTATCTTTTATAAAAATTCTTTAGTCCCAGTTTAAATTTGTCGAGATAGACAATTTTCTATGATTTTGTTACACAGAGCTCCATTTAAACCAGCTTCATGGCAGAAATGATGCTTTTCAGGATGTCCATGTAAACCGGCTGCACGGTTGTGCTCGCTGCATCTCAAGAGCGAGAAGATACATGTAGGCAGCGAAGTTGGTATCGTATCGCTGTTGAAAATATTAATGCCATATCATTATGACTTGAAAAGTTGCCATGTGTTTCGTGAACTCTACTAGACATCCAAACCCATTGTATTCGGAGTACTCAGTGGCGGTCTTCCCCGCTATGAAGCAGCACTAAATATATGCTTTTTGTTTTAGTTGTGTTGCAGTCTGCAACAACGACCTTTGAATAATCAAATAACTAATACTTATTTAATGACATCTTGCATTTCCATAATTGACCAAAGGAGGATAGGACGAGTTCAAAAAGAACACAGATGTAAGTCGATTTCAAAATGGATATCTCATCGCTCTGAGAATATTGTTTAGGGTTAGACTGTAATTCACAAATTATCAGTTTGTCACACATGCGCAGTACCGTGACACAGCACCTTTAACATTACAAATGAATATACCTGCTCATACTTGGACAAGGGATGTGAAAGCTTCACATCCAGTTTGGGATTATATTGAGAAAGTGACCTCTCTCCATAGTAGTCTACTAACTCTATGATTGAGTTAAAGACAAGTGGATCAGAGAAACCATATTTGTCATTCTTATACATGATACGTATAAGCTTGCTGACGCCACCCTTCCTGTGAGAAAACGATGAAGACAAATTAGGTTTACAACTGATTTTCAGTGTTAAGAGCGAATGCCTGTAAATATCATATTAGGTCTACAGATAGGTATTACCAAGTAAATAAACGTGCAGGAGTTTGTATTTCAAAAAACCGCCCGAATTTTGATAAAATCAAGAAAATCGATTTTGGCTGTCGGCAGCCTCAAAACAGCCAAATTCCAAGGTGAAATTAGCAGGTCTCAAAACTTCTCTCGTATGCAAAAGTGAAGCAACCTTCCAAAAATCTGTCCCGATATATCGATTTAGGAAGGGTTTGACATCTCATTTGGGCTGAAATTTTGATCTTGGCAATAATTCGAGAGGCGAGCAATCACAATTTTGAACTCGTATTTTTTCAACCGGCAGAAATATTGATTCCACATCAAAATCGCGATAGAAATTTTATCCATGTGCCTCACCTTCGATTTTTCTAAAAAGCTGGCCATGAAGTGTTTACACATTGAGCTAACACATATGTAAAATCTGGAATGGGTAATTTACTTTGCGCTTCATACGAAACCCTCGAATTTGGAGAAATTTTGAATAAAATTCGAGACAATTGCATAATTAACTCTTTGTTATTGTCCGCCTGTTTGCGGATTTCGAGCACAAATCTAACTTAGGACGTGAATATCGAACTTGATAATTGAGAATTGAAAACAACTTACCCCAAGGGTATGGCATTTGCAAACTCCTACTTCACGTTTTCTTGATTTTAAAGACGGGTATAATAAAGTTGCTCGGCAAGTGATTGACAACACGAAAGGTCAATTAACAGTTCATCCCGAAACTTCACGTATTCTAACTGTGATAAAACAAATTGAACATCAGCAACACGTACAAAATCATTTTGGTCTTTGGAAGGTTATTCAAAAATTTTGCCACTAACAGAAACAGTAATGTCAAAGATAAACTGAACAGTAGCAGTCGACATGCATCGGTATGATGGTCGGCTCAGTGTTGCGTGACTGGGACAATATTCGTATCGAGACTCGCCGGTGCCTCTGCGTGCCCGAGCTATTTTTGTAAACATATGCTGTTTCTTTAATACACTCTCCTCTTGTTTTTCTTGTATTTTAAGGTCATGAAAAACTGTTTCTAAATGCTGTTTTGTCTAAAGTGACGTTTCCTTATTTTGCTCTTCCATTTATTCTGGGCATAAGCGGTAAATATTTAATTAGTGTACGTGGTATTTTTCAGTTTAGCCCCCCCCCCCCCCCTCCCCCCCCCCCTCCCCCCCGTCATCTCCGCCTTCTTTCACCATTTATTAATAATCCCTTTATTTAAGTAAGACTGCAACAAACAATGCATGTCGCGCGGAACTGGGCAGATTCCCTCTTAAATCCGAAGAAATTTTGCGCAGCATAAAGTACACGCTAAACCTACAAGACGCGGTGAACGCTGATCAGAAACAAAGCTATCATATAGTGCTTTTATCGAGTCTAGGCATATATCTAAGCTCATGGTTTGGGCCCAGAAGATATTAAAAGCAATAATATTTCGCCTCGGCTACGGCAATATCTGGCTATATCAAGACAACAACACCAATAATTCCCCTGCACTTATCAATAATATAAAACAAAGAATCCAAGATATAGAACAACAACATTGGCTAAGGGAGATATATAATGGGTCTATAATGACTCGTAACACGAGGCAACGCAACAAGCTGCGAACATATAGAACCTTTAAATCAGCTTAGATGAGAATAAGTAATCACTGCTTGGAAATAGAAAAACCGAGGAAGATTATTATGCAAGACCGTATAAAAGTATCGAGGAAAGATTGTGCCCTCAGATATGCAATACAGGCATTGAGGACGAAGTCCATTTTCTATTCAAATGTAGAAAATATGAAGATTTAAGGAAGGACTTAAATCTGTCTGTGCGGGTGGACCTTGAAATTTGGTTCGTACCTTGGTAATCGGAATTTCTCTCTCTCCGTCGTACATTCATATATTCATTAATATATATGGATATTCTATTAATGATCTATAGTATGTATTCCATACACTGCGATAATTAATGTCCCTATTTATACACGGTATGGCAGACTTGACAGTGTGGGGTATAGCTTCGTACACTAGGTATATTGGCCAGATAGAAATATTGCATGAGAGTGCACAAAAAGTTGGTTATGTTAGCAATGTTATTTCTATTAACGAAATAATATATGAATGATAGAGATGAAGAAGTGAAGAAGAGTCATAAGGCACTGTTCATTTTGTATTAGGAGCGGATTTTGTACTTTGCTTGGACAAAAATACATGTACGCCCCTCCCTCTATATGGTAACATGCTTTGCATGTCCCCATCTCCATGTAGATCAACATATACTACAATTTCTGCCCAATATTTCAAAGTCTGTTTGAATTTTCAAAATCGGGGCCGTACCAAGACTTGCGAATGCCATCACTACACACACACCGCGGCATAACGTCACGCGCGTGCGCTTTTGAAGGGCGGCGCGTGGGCATCTTCCCAGTACCGTACGCGTACCTAAAAACTAAGCCTGTTAACAAACTCTCAATTGATTTCTGGTACCCCCTATACCCCCCCCCCCCCCCCACCCCATCCCTAAGCAGTAGCTCTCATCCCTTAGCTTGATAATATTCTATCTGTTGAGTTAACGCCTTTGATTGGGAGTTTATATTATTACGATAACGATACGAATCGAAAAACACAGTACATTTTAGTAATATATTCACTGATATTATATAGATTGTCGCTGAGTCGTCAGCTAGCTATAGCGCTATTAAATTGGGCAGTTACTAAGTTGCTCACTTAAAAGTACATGAAGCCCATGAAGCTGCATCGATTAGTGATTCACTGCACATCAGTTATCTGAAAAGTATAATTGGCATTATACGTTCATTTGATTTCTTTGAGAGCACTAAGGGTTTGATGGCCTCTAATGGTTTGGAAATTAAATACGTTCCACTTTAGCATGCACTAAGGAATAATAATAGTCTCCGTTCAAAAAGTTTACATTCAATATACAAATGATGATAAAACTAACACGAAATCATTTAACTAGCATCTGAACTACTTGTCAATTAAATGTATAATCATCGATTAACGGACGCTCAGTTTTAGCTCTTGGTAGAATAAAAAGGTGACGTTTGACCGGGGCTTAAAAACACGGTAAATATGTTGCTATAGCGTTTAACTATATATTGGAAGCATAGACAAAACATCATTTAGAAAGTGCTTTTCATGACCTTAAAAAAAAAGGAAAAATAAGAAAGGGTATATTTACAAAAATAGCTCGGCCACCCGGGGACACCCCTACCGCCGAGTTTTGGCTCAGTCACACAACACTGAGCCGACCATCGTGCCTATGCATGTCGACTGCTACTGTTCAGTTTATCTTTAAAATCACTGTTTCTGTTAGAGGCAAAAGGTTTTGAATAACCTTCAAAAGGCCAACAGGATTTTGTAATGGTCAAAATCGGTCAAAGAATATGCACTGTCAGTTAGAATACGTGAAGTTTCGGGATGAACTGTTAATAATAATAATCTTTATTCCTTTCACACCAATAAATGGTACCTTAGAAATACAAACATAAAATACAATACTAATGCAGATAACACAAAATGTCAAATCACAAAATAGAAATACATATATTTCTCTTACACTAAAATAGACTTATGCCTCAAGAATTTCTAAAACTAAACATTTCTAGGACACTATAACAATATTCTGCGACTAGACGTAGAATAGAAACATCACCCATATTCATAATATATATAAAAATATTATTTGAATTAAATAAACGGAATGATTCGTTATAATCAAATAAACTTCTTAAAAATATGACCCTCCGTTCTTCAAATTCCTTACTAGAGCATTTCATCAAATAATGGTACTCATCGCCAATTACATTCAAATTGCAAAAATTACACTTCCTTTCCTCGTATGGAGTATGACTGTATCGACCAGATTCAACAGGTAACTTGTGAGCTGACATACATTGTACGCAGCCTTGAAACAGCCTGTCTATGCTTCACATTCTGAATTTCTGACAGATATCGTTCAATCCTAAAATTTGTCTTTATTTGACTAAACGTTCGAAGTTTGCCACAATTACGACCCTGTTGAACCTGGTCTTTCCAGAAGGAAGAGAACAATTCATATAATTTTGTTTTTACGAAGCTACCTAAGCTTTTCAACTGTTTAAGCGGTATATGAATATCAACTAGTGGTTTGAACTCACACCATTCTAACACATAATTCGTAAACGATACCGCCTGGTACTTATTTTGGATGCACGCTCTTGCAGCTTTGCCCACAAGAGTATCGTCGTAAGAACTATCAGTTATTCGAACCCAATATTTTACTACCAGGGAAGAAATTTGCACGATTAAAGGACTTCTACCCAGCTCACCATAAACTGCCAAATTTGTAGTTTTATTATGAACCCCCAAAATACGTTTGTAAAATTTAAGCTGTAACCTTTCTAAATCGCTGACTACTTTGAAGAATTTTTGTTTAAACATTTTAAACGAGGAAGTTTTACCCAACAAAAACACTCCCCAAACCTCACACCCGTATAACAGAACCGGGACTACTAACGAAGAAAATAGTTTTAGCAATACCTTAACAGGCACATTCTCCACATTAGACATTTTTTTCAATAAACCATGATATGCTCGTAACGCCTTATTATATAATACTTTCAAAGCAATTTTAAAATTCCCACCGAAATGTAAAGTTATCCCAAGATATGTGTATTCATCAACACAACCCAAATTATCGTCACCGAAAAACCACCTAGTCGACAGATATACTCGCCTTTGTGTCTGTGTTCCAAAAATCAAGATTTTGGATTTTTTCAGATTAACCCTTAATTTCCATTTCCGAGTGTACGACTCAAGTTTCTTGAGACCACATTGCAATCCTACTTGTGACTCAGACAAAAGCACTAAATCGTCCGCATACAAAAGGCAACTTAACTTAGTATCCCCAAGTTTCACTGGGTCACAATCGGAAGAGAACAACTTGGGAATATCATTGATGAAAATATTAAATAATGTAGGACTAAGATTGCATCCTTGCTTCACC
This sequence comes from Actinernus sp. WN-2022, assembly GCA_030867875.1. Taxonomy (NCBI): domain Eukaryota; kingdom Metazoa; phylum Cnidaria; class Anthozoa; order Actiniaria; family Actinernidae; genus Actinernus; species Actinernus sp. WN-2022. The sequence continues at coordinate 43,699,452 of JAOWCC010001679.1, forward strand.
CCAATGTGCGACTGAAAAAAAGGTGTTAAACCCTGATCTAGTTTTACTGCCGCCCTAACTGATGAATACATACTCAATAGAATACCCACAAACTTCCTGCTACAACCATACTTAATCAACTTAAAGAATAACCCTTCCCTCCAAACACTATCATAAGCCTTTCTGAAATCGATAAAACAAGCGAACAATGGTTTACGCCTGGATTTGTAAAAATCTATCAAAGTTTTCAAAACTAACAAATGATCCGATGTACGAAAACCATGCCTAAAACCTATTTGACTTCTATTCAAAATATTATTTTCTTTCAGAAATAAATTTAAACGTTGATTAAGAATTAATGTAAAAAACTTTCCTAAACAGCTACTAATACAAATTCCCCTATAGTTGTCAAGGTCATCTTTACTTCCAGACTTATGGAGAGGCACAATAAAACCTTCCGACCATGCACGTGGAAAAACACCATTTGATAACACTATGTTAAAAAGTTTGACAAAGTAAGGTGCTAGAACTCCAATGGAAGTCTTGATTATCTCATTAGTCATAGAGTCACCTGCACTATGGTTGCCGAAATGTAGCAATATTCAATAACTATTCAATAAACAGCCATTCATATTCAATAAACAGCCATTCATATTCAATAAACAGCCATTCATATTCAATAAATCACTTTCATATTCAATAAACAGCCATTCATATTCAATAAATCACATTCATATTCAATAAACAGCCATTCATATTCAATAAACAGCCATTCATATTCAATAAATCACATTCATATTCAATAAACAGCCATTCATATTCAATAAACAGCCATTCATATTCAATAAATCACATTCATATTCAATAAGCAGCCATTCATATTCAATAAATCACATTCATATTCAATAAATCACATTCATATTCAATAAATTGCATTCATATTCAATACATCGCATTCATATTCAATAAACAGCCATTCATATTCAATACGAATACCATTCATATTCAAGAAATCGCATTCATATTCAAGAAATCGATCGACTATCGATCGACCAGGCTAGAAGGCCAGGCTGCATGGCCCTACAATACCAACCTCGTCCCCAGGGTCTTCTCGGTCAGATCCAAGATGGCGGCTACTCGGAGAGAAGACCCTGGTAAAGGCTGGATCACGTGATCAAATACTCCCAGATTTTGGGAGTATTTTGTCACGTGATTTGGCAATCTAAGATGGCGGCCAAGCTAAATATGGGAATAGTTACGGTATTTCCACGCGGCGAACGATGTAGTGAAAACAGGTCTACTAAATGGCTCGAAATGGAGTTTACTTGGATAAAGAACCAGTGGAAAGGTATCACAAAGCTACAAGGATGTATCTAAGCTAGAAGAGAATCCTAAAGAGCCGTTTATTTTCCGTTAGCGTTGAAGCGAAGTGATCGATAGCACATGTTCAGGTTTAACGGCTTCTCCTGGCTTTCCCACTGATGAACCTTACCAGAAAACTACCCAGTAATGCACTTCATCTATTGCTCTATCTACACAACGTGTTTTAAGGTTATTTAAAATCGTTTTATTGATAAAATTTGAGCAATCTAAACTATATACAAGTTCATCTCTCTGGACTCAGTCCGTTTGGCCAATAAAAAGCATTGTTAGAACAACCACTTGCGTCAAATCGAAGAGCCAATCAGAATACGTGACAGTTCAGCCTTTACCAGGGTCTTCTCTCCGAGTAGCCGCCATCTTGGATCTGACCGAGAAGACCCTGGGGACGAGGTTGGTATTGTAGGGCCATGCAGCCTGGCCTTCTAGCCTGGTCGATCGATAGTCGATCGATTTCTTGAATATGAATGCGATTTCTTGAATATGAATGGTATTCGTATTGAATATGAATGGCTGTTTATTGAATATGAATGCGATGTATTGAATATGAATGCAATTTATTGAATATGAATGTGATTTATTGAATATGAATGTGATTTATTGAATATGAATGTGATTTATTGAATATGAATGGCTGTTTATTGAATATGAATGTGATTTATTGAATATGAATGGCTGTTTATTGAATATGAATGGCTGTTTATTGAATATGAATGGCTGTTTATTGAATATGAATGTGATTTATTGAATATGAATGTGATTTATTGAATATGAATGGCTGTTTATTGAATATGAATGGCTGTTTATTGAATATGAATGGCTGTTTATTGAATATGAATACTAAGTTATTGAATATTGCTACATTTCGGCAACCATACTGCACTAGCCTTATTGTCTTTGAGTTTCTTAGCTGATTCATAAATTTCTTCAATTGACACAGATTTGTCAAGAAATTCGTCACTCTTAACAGCCCATAATTGAAAATCCTTAACGAAAAGAGCCTCGTCGCTAACGCACTCAGAAGAAATACTAAACTTATTAAGATCCTTGAAATAATTAAACCACTTTTCAGAAGATATATCTGCAGAAGCACCATTTGAACGGTTTTGCTTGATAGAATTTACGAGATTCCAAAACTCCTTTGGGTTAGAATCAGACATAACTTTAATTTTATCCAAAATTTTACTATGGAAGTTTCTCTTCAATTTCCTCACCAGTTTTTTATAATCTTTCTTTGTCGCAAAGAATTTGTGCCTCAGATAAGGGTTATTTGGATATCTTGTAAGTAATTTCCCTAGACTGCGTAGTTCTTTCTTAAACATATGACAACTCTTATCAAACCATTTTTGTTTTTTCATGGATTTTGGTTTCGATTTACTAGATCTCTGTTTTCGCTTTACCGGAATCACTTTACTAGAGATGTCAATAATTACTCCTGTGAATTTGCTCACCACGAGATCGATATCTATATTATTCCCGACGCATGAATAAAATAAATCATCCAACGTCTTAGAGATGTAATTAGAACTGAAAGAATCAAGCAATGCTCCCTTAAGCTCTGCGCTCCATCGAAAAGACATAGGATATGGTTGCAATTCGAATGCGTTATCCAAAACACGCGGAATTTTAACCTTCAATAAAAACGATAATAAACAATGATGTGAAAATTCTGTGGGAGCGGAAATTATAAAATGCCCTACAAGCGGAAACAGATTATGAGATACAATGGTATAATCAACCACACTCGCTCCATTATACGTATGGCATGTAAATTGACCACAAAAATCTCCCTTAGACCTACCATTCAACGCAATCAACCCGTTCCCACAACATAATTCCGACAGAGATCGCCCATACCCGTTCACATGCATATCCCTTGTATTTCTCCGATCGATTAAACATGGTTTATCATTCGACAAAAACAAATCATCCTCAACAAAATCCGGCAACTTGCCCATTCGTGCATTAAAATCACCACATAAAAGCACCTCACCTAAATTAGAAAACCTATAAATACTTTCCTGAAGACGATCGAAATGGTCCACATTCAAGCGTTTCTCCCTAGGGGAGTTACTAGGTGGAATATATACCGAGCAGATAAAAATATCCTGTTCTAATTGGAAGAAACCCTTATCTAGCTTCCACCAAACAAATTCATCACAGCTCTCTTGATCCAACATTTTAACCCCTTTTCGAAGGGACGATTTAATTAAAATAGTAATGCCACCCGAATTCCTGCGAGCATTGGTTGGTAATTTCCTACACTTAGAAAATGAAAAGAAACCGGCTACATTAATCTCACTGCCATTTGTTAACCACGTTTCCACTAACGAAATCAAGTCAAACTTCCCTATTTCTGAAAGGAAATCAGGATTGTCAAGCTTCAAAGAAAGACCCTCAATATTCCAAGAGCAAAACCTTAGAAAATTTGTATCTACTGGCATAATAATTGAAGTAACCATTCGCCCATAACAGTCAAATAAAAAGACACACAGACAACACTTATAAAAAATAAAAAATAAAATAAAAATGAACACCTAATACAGACACCAAAACAACCCTACCAAAACCTTCTGAAAAGAATTAAACGGATACCCTGGCCTGTTGCTGGGAAAGACCAAACTGCGGATTATAAAAACCTACCCCTGGTAGTATGGGCGGGAAAGGAACACGTTGCTGAATAGGCTGCTGATTACTGTAATTCGTTTGCACTAACTGTTTTAACGCACTCGCTATCTCGGTCAGTTGGTTCTTGAACTCCGTCACACTGACACTCCCGACATCTGCTGCAGGCCGAGCACTGCGTTCTTGCTCGCGTTCTCGCCTAATCTCATGCTGGAAGTTCCTGTGACTGATGATCGAGTGCTGACTTCTCCTTGAAGTGAAATCTCGTCTAGGACGTAACACTATTCCAAGTGCCCTTCTTATCCCTCCTTTCAGATTTCCCGCGAACACAGGAACACCGGTATATTCCCCTAAATGTTTAGCATCACGAAATAAATCCCTGTTACGCAGATTGCCATTGTCCACAAGCGTGATATCCGGTATATTCTTGATACGCTCAAAGACCGCCGCATTGATGTCAAATACTACTTTGTCAAGATGATCACACCTAGGCGTGATACTAGACATGACTATCTTTTTGTCCGGAAACGCTTGAACTGCTGCGTTCACCATACGGACCTGATTGCTCACAATTTCCCGGACTGTTAAGTGCTCCACGTCGTTTACTCCAGTATGAAGAATTATACCGCTACTAACCCTGAACTTTGGCGAAGATAAAACCTCAATGGCTTTCAGAGTTGTGTTACACACAGGCCGCCCAAGTTCTGACTGTGTAACAAGGTTTGTATGGGAGTTCTTCCGATAACTCAGAATAGTAACATAAATCTCCTGTAATACAAGGTAAATAAAGGAAGAAGACTTACTTGAAGTTGTTTTGTCGTCCTATGTGTATTTCAGGTCGCTAGAACGGTGTTTCATGGAATTCTTGAGTCATACGTTTCACCCCCTCTACCGGAGGGGTTCCCCTCCGGTAGAGGGGGTGAAACGTATGACTCAAGAATTCCATGAAACACCGTTCTAGCGACCTGAAATACACATAGGACGACAAAACAACTTCAAGTAAGTCTTCTTCCTTTATTTACCTTGTATTACAGGAGATTTATGTTACTATTCTGAGTTATCGGAAGAACTCCCATACAAACCTTGTTACACAGTCAGAACTTGGGCGGCCTGTGTGTTACATGATATAATCTTGCTATTCCCCTTAGGACATAACTGATCAACATTTAAGCACTTCCTATTAGAATCACAAAGAATCACAAAGAATCACAAAATCGTACTCTCTGCTCTGATCACTGATCGCAGCGCTTGACCCAACGGACTCTTCTTGCGAGTTAGCCTGTTCTTGATCCGTGACATCCCTTTCAGACTCAACTGCGGAATCCGGCCTACTTGGTAAAACTCCCGCGACACACTTAGAATCTAGTAAATCCGCTTTCTCTTGAAGGATACTATTTGCTTCCTCTAATGCCTTTACGCGATTGCTCAACTGAACCTTCTCTTCTACCAACGATCCACACCGACCTTGCATACGTTTCACTTCATTCTCCGCTTTGTGAATAAGATTTGCCATAAATTTTCATTCTTGGAATCTTCCTGGCATCGCCTCAGCACCCCCAACTCATGTTTCAACTGCGACTTAACCGATTCCTCAACCTTCTGACTAACGGAAGACAAGTTGTCGCTCAATACGTTTAACTCGACGTCCGAGGCAGCAAACGAAATATCCATTTTTTCAGCCAACTCTTCTAGCCTATCAAAACGAGCATTCGTCGACATAATAAACTCCTGTAGTAGTTTCAAATCTATCATATTACACCCAACTTCTTTCTCTTCAGTTGCTTTCTGCTTATTTCGAAGTGAATAAGACACTTTCTTTCTGTTTATAATGTGTCTTTTGCGAAGCGGGGAACGCGAACCGACAACCATCTGAATCTCAGCCAACGGTGCCTCAGAACCCAAGCTATCTTCTGTATCTTCACAGTCCGAATCACACGTCACTTCCAAGGATACTCCATCAAGATTCAGCATAGAGCTTCCGGCGCTTGTGTTTTGAAAATGGCCAGCATAAAGCTCACTTATTGCTCTAGGACCCAGCTCATCATTAGAACATAAATCATTAACTAAAGCTCTTAAACCTTCAAATTCATTCGTCTTCCACATACCCCGGAACTTTCCTTGAATCATAAACTTCTGCTTGGTAAAGTAGACTGTAATCGTAAATAGAAGCTGTTCTTCCTTCACATCATCGCTTCGGTATAGTTGAATAATAAGCTCGACGATCTCACCTTCAGGGCCAGTCTTTCTCAGCCATTCAACTTTGTATCCGTCCTGATTTCCGAAGTCAACCCAGTAACGAACCTTTAACGCCGCTAGCCATTGTTGGAAGCGCACTTTACTTGTAACTTGAAACAAGAACACCGCCCCCTTTTCGGAAAGTGAAATAATCTCATGCTCATGAACCTGGTGAACTTTCACTCCTCTCGCACTACTCATCTCCGCCACTGAACTCTCCACTGACTGATCCATTAGATCACTGACCAACTTAACTAAACTTTACGGCACTAACAATCACATTAAAACAGGACTGCACAGGATAAATAGGCTCAACGAACAAGAGCACGCGGGACCGAACTACTCGCCGCCATGCTTGTTGACTTTGTTAATTGACCTTCCGTGTTGTCAATCACTTGCGGAGCAACTTTATTATACCCGTCTTTAAAATCAAGAAAAAATGAAGTAGAAGTTTGCAAATGCCATACCCTTGAGGTAAGTTGTTTGTAACGGAATCTGCAAACAGTCGGACAATAAGTAGAGGTTATTGACCAAGCGTGAGGTCAAGATGGGGGGATATTGGCCTCGTTCATTTTTTGCGTTTTTATGGACCTCGACTCCGTCTCGGTCCATAAAAACGCAAAAAAATGAACTCGACCAATATCCCCCCATCTTGACCTCACGCTTGGTTAATAAGGTTTTTATTATATGGCAGAAATGAATAAAATCACACTTTGACACACGCGTCAGGAACCCATTGCGTGGTAAACTGAAGAGCGAATAGAAATCAATCTAAAATTTTACAACAACCGCCAATTTTCTCGCAATCTGATTGGCTAATTTTCATATGCAATATTTTAACAGACGCGCGGCCGGCTTTCGAAGCGGGCTTTGCAGAGATTTGTGAATTCAGGTGTTCCAAAAATCAAGAAAATGAGGATTTTAAAAGCATTTCATCACTGGGAAAATTTAATCGGTGAGTCAAACTTCCTTGTGTGGTGCCATTTGTCAAAATTTGAGCTCTCTCTCGAGTCGAACAAAGCATTTTCGGCTAATTTGTGATCGACTTTGTGACAAGTTCGACCGATAACTGAGAAATGGTCTTGAATTAAATACATAGTCTTCTAGTTCGTGATTAAAATCTCTTATTCGGGATATTTACATAACGTTCTTAAGTAGAAACAAACAGTTTAGAGTAGCTTCTGTATTTTTCTAGAGTTCGGGAAAGCATAAAGACGTGTTTACGTTTTGGACTTTTCGACTCGAAAGGCAGTTTGTACACACTCATTTGAAGCTAAAAGTGTTTTGTTGTTGTAAAAAACAAATTGAAGTTAGTTTTTTATGTGTCTGTCCTAATATTGACAATGATTTTCGTCATAACATGGCCAAAATAGCTGTGGATCCACTCGGCAAAGACGCCTCGTGGATCCACAGCTATTTTGACCATGTTATGACGAAAATCATTGTCAATATTAGGACAGACACATAAAAAACTAACTTCAATTTGTTAATTAGACTGAGTCTCGACGACTTTTCACTTGAAGTTCAACCTTGTGGCGTTCAAAACAGTTTGTTTTCCGACGTAAAGAAAATGCGTTTTTATGGATGAAAACTGACCTGTACTTTACTTCAGATGTACTGAGTTTCAATGACAACTTCATCAGGAAGGCCGAATGCATTAACTAGAAACAAAAATGTGCATATTTGTGGAAGATTTGAAATTGAAAACCGGCGTTGAAATCACTCGAGGTCGAGTGGTGATAACTCAGATAAGCACACTGCAAAACTTGACAAATAGAGCTGTAGAAGAATACAAACAAACTTGTAAGTATTAATCTAGTAAATACTCTTAATTTGTAAGCCATTTACCAAATGTAAATGCTGAATTTCTTAGCTCATACAATATAAAACCTGCTTTCTTTGATGAAACTGTGTGCTAAGCCTACTCGTTTCCGTAATAATTTTATTTCTTTGTACCACGATTGTAGTAGCGTTGTGAGGTAGCCGAACGTTTCTTTGTGTTTTTGAAGTCAAGGCCATTTCAGCTTCGCTATAGTTTTTTATCTCCGTAAGTCCAGCTTCGTTCAATTCAGTCGTTTTTGCTGCAGTTGTTTTCATCGAACTTACAAGAGCCAGAACAAACTGCATTAATCCCTCTAAAAAGGTGAAATTTAGCTGTAAATGAAAAGGCAGAACGATTTTTACAATTAGTATTTGCCTTCATGTCACAAATTGTTTAGTTTCTTTCAAAATGTATGGGTTCTATCGCTATTTGTTTACGAAGAATTGTGAGCGGTTTTGTAAAATCCTGAGCGGGCAAGATGGAAAAATCTTGCCCGCTGAGCAACCAATCAGATTGCAGCATTCAGAGTCATCTTGCCCGCTCACGGAGCTGCCATGTAATAACAAAGAGTTAATTATGCAATTGTCTCGAATTTTATTCAAAATTTCTCCAAATTCGAGGGTTTCGTATGAAGCGCAAAGTAAATTACCCATTCCAGATTTTACATATGTGTTAGCTCAATGTGTAAACACTTCATGGCCAGCTTTTTAGAAAAATCGAAGGTGAGGCACAATGGATAAAATTTCTTTCGCGATTTTGATGTGGAATCAATATTTCTGCCGGTTGAAAAAATACGAGTTCAAAATTGTGATTGCTCGCCTCTCGAATTATTGCTAAGATCAAAATTTCAGCCCAAATGAGATGTCAAACCCTTCCTAAATCGATATATCGGGACAGATTTTTGGAAGGTTGCTTCACTTTTGCATACGAGAGAGGTTTTGAGACCTGCTAATTTCACCTTGGAATTTGGCTGTTTTGAGGCTGCCGACAGCCAAAATCGATTTTCTTGATTTTATCAAAATTCGGGCGGTTTTTTGAAATACAAACTCCAGCACGTTTATTTACTTGGTAATACCTATCTGTAGACCTAATATGAGCGATTATTTTTTTCGAGTTTGGCCACCAGTTGCTCGATATTTACAGGCATTCGCTCTTAAATGCTTAGGTGTTGCTTCAAGTTTTTGAGACATTCATTCGACATTCTGATTTGGCATTATCATTCTGCCCAAATTTTTGCCACTTCTGATCGGCAATGCACGTTGGTGAAGTCTGTAGAGTACTCGGAATATGAAAAACAGCTAGATTATTCGCTTCAGTACCTCAAAACTATGATAAACCAGTGAGCCTGGTTACAAAGCATGTCGAATGAGTATGTCGAATGATTGCCCTGTAACATGGAAATTGTACTGATTGAAATATCTGAATTAGGTACAAATGGATGGCCAAAAAAAATTGCTCAAACACCCATGACCCAATTTTTTTAGCTCAAACAGAAACTAAACACAAATTTCCAACTCAATTCCTGGTTTGAAGGCACCAATCTCCCAGTACAAGGTCAACTTGAAAGGGTGTGTGGATTTGTAGAGTTTATGGCATGAGTACGGGGTGAAGATCAGACGGAATCAAAAATTTGTTTTGCCATAGTAAAAGTAAAAGTAAAGTAAAGCAACTTTATTTAACGTCGGTAACTCGTGACAGTCTGGTAAGACTGGTAAACTTGAGGCCGACGGGAGTCCTACGATTTTACGTCCTTATCCGAGAAGACGTGAAGATCTAACCATTTGCAGTTGTTTCACAAAGGCAGCACCTTCTACTCAGTTATTTTAAGACCCTGAGTGTTGGTCCGGCCGGGATTTGAACCTGCGACCTCCCGCTCAATATGGATGGCCGGACCCGCTCAATACATATGCCATCCATATGTACTCAATTTAGAGATTTCAAATCAATAATAACCTCGTAGGGCTTATATACACTATAAAACATTTGAAGGGCCATGTGCAAAATGGACGTAAGTAACAATTTCAAAGACTCAAAAAAATTAACTTTGCCTAAAGAATAGGAAAACCCCTTTCAGATGAAAGAGGAATTTATCACAGCTCAAAGCATGCAAGTAATCATGCCATTTATATAACAAATATATTTGTTATTGTTTGTTATTTCGAGGAGGGGTGGTTGGGTAAGAAGGATATTTGGAAGAGCACATGCACACTGTTACGTTTTAAGTTTCAGCGAGAAAGTATTTTTACGCCTGGGTTTTACGTAGATAAAATAAGGCTCAAAGAAGGATTCTCTCTCTTTCAACTTGGAAACCAAGCAGGAGAGACAACATTGAAGTGTTGAAGAGTGGAGATTCTTGTTGGGATAACAGACTAACATTTCGAAAGAGTGACTTCGTGTAAAGTGCCGTTGGACATCATTAAGTCGTCGGCTTGACTCATGGTTGAACGAAGAACTGTTTGGCTAAAAGGCGATTTGTTATCGTTGAAGATTAACACAAAGTTGTGTCTTCAGGCGAGCTGAACTGTTAAGTTTGTTGAGCTACAAATGTAATATGTTGATTTCGGTAACTTTCATGATAAAAATTATGTGCTTTCCAAAGAGAGTCATGTCGGGCCTTGTTTGTGATTTGCCGTAAGACTTTTATAAAATATTCTTCAGAGGGAACTTCATGGATCCTTGCTGCCGAAAAGTTTCTTCTGTACCTATAATTTTATTTTGGGGCCAGGTTGAGTCTGAAGGGAATCCAAAGCAAATCGTGTTGTAGCCGTATCAGCTACGGGAAGGACTCAAGACCTTCGAGGATTTTGGAAAGATAATGAGCGAGTGAAATTCGGTCCTCCATGTAATAACTGCATTTTCCGATCAAGCTAATAAGTGATGGTGTGAGAACTTAAGTACTTATCTTTGATTAGAAAAGGCTACCGCATTCAATTTGAAAAAAGGAAACAAAAGAGTTCAGCCAGAATGAGCATATCAGGCAACGATAAACAAACATTTCACTAACGGACCTTAATTAATGGAAGGCTTGAAAACCTTTATAAACTCCAACTCAATAGTAGAATATTTTCTGCTCCTAAATTCATGCACAGCTTCGTGGTCCAGTATATGTATAAAGGTCCCGTTAGTGGTAAAGGTTATAAGAGTGAACAAGATTATTTGCCACAAATAGCACTGCTACAGACCAATAAAACTTTGTGAAAACATTATAATAAGGTCGGCAAAATTGAGTAGTCAGTTTGAAAAATTGGTCCAACAAAAACAGGTCTGGCATTTATTATATGCCCGACATTTATTTGAGGTCTCACATCAGTGCTGAGGTCTTGAACCTGGATACATGCAGGGTACCGTTTATAAATTTTGGAAGAGAATTAGAAACCACAGGGGAAACTAGGGTCTCCATTATTGGGGTTAGGTCTGAAAAAGGGTACGAAAATCACATATTTTCGTCTGAAATAGAGTTAGCAGTTTGAGATCTCAATGGCAAACCTTTAGCCCAATTCACCCTGAGTTGTTTATCAATCAATAAGAGAAAAAATGATACCCTCCAACCCATGTGATAGAAGTTGTCAATGGTTTGACACTATGCTGGTAGTTTAGCTGATTAAGCTAAAGCCCACAACAAAACCCTGTTACCCTTGAATCCACTTACATTAGTGTTAGTGTGTACTCTCCGGGAAACCTCTTGGAATCCCTAACAATAAAAGTTCCATCTTCAGTATCTCTGATCCTCTCGTTAACAGTTTCTCTAAAGAAAATAGCAGAGCAGTTCATCAGTGTTCAAGCTAAACAAGAGACTGAAAATTATACATAATTTATAACTATTTATTAGGGAAGCAAGGGTGATCGAGCACCTAAAGCAAGTTTATTCCAAGATGGCGACCATGTGATAAAGATCTATACAGTATAAGTTTGAATAAAGCTACATGAATTCTAAGTTATATAGGTTTTTAAATATATTCATATTGTAAGTAAATTAGATAAGAGGTAAGAGCCACCTGGTGGAGAAACTGTCATTAAATCATCATCATCATTATTATTGTTGTTACTATTGTTACTGTCATTACTACTGTTACTGTTGTTGTTATTATTGTTACTATTGTTACTGTTACTATTGTTACTGTTGTTACTGTTGTTGTTACTATTGTTACTACTATTGTTACTGTTGTTGTTACTATTGTTACTGTTGTTGGTACTATTGTTACTGTTGCTGTTGGTACTGTTTATGTTACTATTGTTACTATTTTTGTTACTATTGTTACTGTTGTTGATATTGCTGCTGCTGCTGTTATTATAATAATAATAATTATTATACATCAACTGGTGTTACATACTTGCTTGCCTGTCCCCAATACCATACAGCTTTCTTTAATTCCACATCTGGTGTAGCAGGTGTAGCAGAACTCTCTAGGGATGATTGTCTGCTGGACACAGAACCTACTCTTGCTGGCCGAGGAGGAACAACTAGAACAACACAACATGGTCAAAAGAACAGTCTAGGATTGATCAACATAACAGTGCTTTAATCACATTTACATGACCAGTGATGTGATGTCACATTTCCCTTTTGCAGGTAGTGAAATTTCACATTTCCCTTTGGGGAATGTTGTGTTTTAGTGGTTACATAGTTTTGTATACAGTATCAAAGCTCTTTTCGGCCATGGAAACTAACCACTTCAAAATCTTGGCACTATAGCTGCCTAGGCACTTGGAGAGAGTATGAGATCTGCATGTAGCGGTGCACGCTCAGTCGCTGTGCCATAAATAGAACAGTTAGAAAAGCTATCAAGAAGTAAAGCAAATAAGACCTTCTCAATGATCCCTAAATGGGAGGAGTAAAAGAGGACATGCACAGAAGCTTGTGCTCTCAGACCTTGCACCGGTGTAAATAAGCTGCTTTTGCATTCTGCTTTTGGTTTTGTGCATATGAGCCTTCGTGCAATTTTCATAGCTATGAATCTCAGTAAAGTTTTGAGTACCCCTGCGAAGAAATATTTGGTTTACAGAGAATACTCTATCTTCTACGCTTGTTTGAAAACGTGGAAACGTGACCTTTCCTGACCCATGACCGCGTAAGTAAAAGCCTGGGTCGATACCTCGGTCGACGTCATCTCATTAATGCATTATTCTCCATGGCACCTTTCTATCACAACAACATCGATTTTTAGATAACATACACAGTTTATGAGCTGTTAGTAAAGGAAAAAGTCATATTAGTGAAAATTGTAAGTTTTTATTCAAATTGTTGCGAAGTTGAATTAATTAAATGACGTCTACCGAGGTATCGACCCAGGCTTTTACTTACGCGGTCATGGGTCAGGAAAGGTCACGTTTCCACGTTTTCAAACAAGCGTAGAAGATAGAGTATTCTCTGTAAACCAAAAATTTCTTCGCAGGCTCATATGCACTTTAATCCTTTTCCAAGCCATATGTTGTAGGCATTTCAGGGAAGACTAAAGTAAGATTTCTATAAAAAGCTGCTCTCACAAAAATAATTTAGTTAACTTTGGTACTGAAGCGACATTTGTATGGGAATTTGCGATTTGTATCTATCTTTCCTTCAACATCGACCGTACAGTAGATTGACCCATGCATGTCCTGAGCAGTGTCGAATCTGACTGGTTGACCCTATTATGCATTGAGCCAACTTGAAATTTGACTCGGGTGGCCAAAGGCCTGGCCAGAGTAATGATAATTTTTGCCGTAACACGGTCAAAATAGCTGTGGATCCACAACTTACAACAAAAATCATCAACAAACTTTATGCCTCGATCATGACAAAAATATTGTGTTCTGTCTTCTTATTGATTATAAAAATTAGCAAATCAGAGAAAAATTAGAAAATTGTTGTAAAATGTGGATTATACACAGTCAAATACAGTACAGTTCTCACTATGCTTATAAAAGCATTCAAACCAACCTGGAGGATTTTCTTGTGGCAGCTGCTGTTTGGACCAGGGACCCTCTCTGATTAGAATATCCAATACACGAATCTGGATTTCATGGTTTAAAGCAAGCTTCCTGGAAGAAACAAATTATTTCTATTTTGATTTTAAAACTACAATTATTTTCAAGAATAAATCATCAAGCTCCTTCCCAGGCTCTCTGGCCTGCTAACACCCTAGTGACTAAGCAAGAAAATGACACAATTTCACTGATCCCAATGCTCCTTCCCAGGCTCTCTGGCCTGCTAACACCCTAGTGAGCAACACAATTTCACCACTTTCAATGTTCCTTCCCATGAGGTTCTCTGGCCTGCTAACACCTTAGTGAGAGAACGAGAGTGACAATTCCACTGATCTCAACGCTCCTTCACAGTATCTCTGGCCTCAGCTAACACCTTAGTGACAGAACGAGAGAGTGAAAATTTCACCAATCCCAATGCTCTTTCACAGGCTCTCTGGCCTGCTAACACCTTAGTGAGCGAGTGACACAAGTTCGCTCCACATTTATTTTAAAGTTTACAGACAACTAATTGCATTTTACACAATATTTATTACTAATAACAATAGTTGATTAACTTAAACTGCACACGTTATAATCAACTGTGCATAACACACAATTATTTTTTTTAAAAAGAACTGGATTAAAACATTATTGATTCTACTAAAATGGCTACAATTTACACGAAGTAGGTACTGCTACAGTCCCACTCAAAAACATTGCAACCGTTGGCAGTACCAGAGCTGCCAAAATTTGACACCAATTTGACACCTAAACACCAGGTAGCTTGGTGCCACCAACAGTAAACACCGGGTGGTAAACCATTGATGGCTGGCGCCACCTGGTGGCTAGCCATCGACAGATTACACTACCTGGTGGCAAGCCATTGATGGCTGGTGCCACCTGGTGGCTAGCCATGAACAGATGACGCTGCCTGGTGGCAAGCCATCGACGGTTTAAGACGTTTGCTGGCTAGCCACCTACGCAGAAAATCAAATCAAATCTGAGAAAGTAAAAGTCCAACTATGACATTTATTTTGACTAGCTTGTATCTTCCATGCTACATGTACGCATGATGATATCCCTGGGGTAATATACAATGAAAAACGTTGTTACGTCGCTAAGATAAATACATAACTTAGTGAAATGCTAAATTTGTAAATATTTTTGAAGAGTCAATTATTCTGCCATATTCATCTGTACAGATGCAGTTGATGTTAATCTTTGCTCTGTCTTCTTCATTCTATCTTCATTCGAACAGGTTAAGTCAAAACTTCCCCTTGAACCGCAGTTCATTCACCATCCAAGTTTGACAACCGAATAAAGTGTTAAAATTTGATGTTCAAACACATTCCTTGTATGCTGGAACATTTTAATTATTTTGAGACCTGTATGTAATTCTTTCAAACCACAAGCTGTAGAAATTACATTTATATTAATCCTGTGAACACATACAGTTTTACAAGTTGTTCTCAGTTAAAATGAAGCAGACGAAGGAAAACAAATCCATTGTTATGAATCAAAAACCACATGCACACTTGTGATAACTTAGGAGTTGAATCAGGAACTCCATATCCCAAAATACACACACAAAAAAGCAAGTAATACACATTGCAAGCAAGGTAGTTTTAACTCATTAAAAATTTAATGAGATAAAAACTTAATGAGAGAATTAGTTTACGCTTTCTATAATTATTATGATTTTAATAGCACTTATGAATACTTACTTAAACATTATGTAAATAATTCAATATTATTTTTTGTAAATGACTATATACATAGTAGGCTACACATAGCTTATACATATTTTTTTATGTAACATACTTTTAATTATTTAATCATATAATGTAATTATTTATTTATTTATTTCTATCAAATACATCAGCATGTATTTGCTACTTTCCAATTCGGGTTTAAATAACAGTTATTATATTAATAATATAATAATAATAATTCGTTTATTAATCACTCTCGCAGCCAGTGGCTGAATTACAGTGTAGGTCAACTATACATATATACTAACGAACAGACAACTTCCTAGTAAGTTACTATATAATAAATAATACTAATAGATATACATATCTATATTTATGAGATATAACCGAGAACTAGTTAATGAGCGCTCTGGACGCATATTTTGTGCTGACAAAACCGCCAAAGCGGTCGGTTTTTGTCGCCATAGTGGTATGCGCTTTTGGTCTCATATTATAGTGAGAAGACTGTCCGGTGATCCGAGAATGTATAAGAGAATACAGGGGGTTTCCAGGAGTGATTTTTCTTATAAACTTGGCGCATGCCATATCCCTGCGCTCCTCTAGGGTGGTGATCCCAGCCTTAGCCATCGCGCTTGCATATGGCAGGGAAGGGAATATGATTGCTAAAGCGCGCCTCTGTACCCTTTCAAGATCTTGTGATAAGTATTTAGGAAGGTTGGCGAACACGACACAGGCGTATTCTAGAATAGAACGCACTAGAGAGCAGTAGATGCTGACCAGGTCTACTGGTGGAACACGACATTTCTTAAGTTGTCTAATTGCGTAGAGGCGCCTGTTAGCCCTCTTCACCACGTACCCGCAGTGATCAGCCCATGAGAGATCATTAGAAATGAACACTCCGAGTAGCTTGAATGACGTCACTTCCTTGATATATGTGCCGCCGATGGCAATGGGCTGAAGTTCGCAGCTATTGTAATGAAGAAAGCTAACACGCATCTCCTTGCACTTTTTCGGATTAAGCTGCATGTTGTTATTGCTAGCAAATTCTTGAACATCAAGAAAGTGCAAGGTTAATTTGTAAGGTTAATTTCCAAACAAACTATTATATTTAAGCGACTTGAGAGCTTGGGCTGCCTATAAAAGAACCTAGATTTTCCTTTATATTACCTCACTCTGGTTCTCACTTTGGCAGCCGATTTACAGCATCAAAAAGTCTTAAAGTAAACCAAAACATTTGATTGAAAACAAAACAAGCATACACTTAACCCAGTAATACTTGAAAGATTTTTAAGCTCCATAAATGCTCGGATGAGTTTCAAAGTTCCATAATGTTTTGATGCTCGATGTGAGTTGATCGTAATATGCTAATTACCACTTTCTTGCTGACAATAATTATGCACATGGGCCTTCCAAATTTTGGTAAGACTATTCAATGTACATGTAAGTGCATTTAATTTGAAAGGAAATCCACTTTCCTAGTAGAAGTTTTATAGTAAAGAGTATAGAAGTTTTTGCAAGTCTTTTGTTATGAACTATAAAATTTAATGGCTTCAAAACTCTGCTCACAATCCCAGAAAGTTGCCAGCAGTTTGACAAACCTGTCAAAATCAGACCTGACTGATTGCACGTGGAGAAATTCAGACTCCCTCAATAAAGGTTCAAAATGGAAAAGCTTTGAAAATACTTTTTTTCGCAAATTCTAACTCCAAAAGCCCAAATCTAGCATCACAAAATAACTCAAACTCAAATATTTTTCTTAAAGCCTTGAAAATGCAACTTTCTGATTTCCCACTAAAATAGGGGCGAAAAATGATTGACAGCTGCTGTCATTCACTGGCCATGTTATTTCATTCTCACAATCCTGTGATTTCTGTGCTACTTTTCGTTTATAATGCAATGCCCAAAATGTAGATTGTTCTTGGTGCGGTATTCAAAAAAGAAGAAGAAAAGAGAAAAACAGCACAATGTCGGTTGTGAGTAATTTGGCAGCAGGTGTAAAATTCTTAGGACAAACAATGTTCCAAGAAGTTAGAATCATTGAAGACCGAAAGTCCACAAAGATTGAAGCAATAAAGTTTTGCTATCTTCAATCGACCAAAAATATTGAAAGAGAATTCAATGCAGGAAGCTAAGATTTGCTTTTTTTTTTTTTTTCCGCGCAATGAAATTAGAATGATATAAACAGTCTACTGTGTACATGGTGTGGATCAAGCAGCGCTTCAATGGTTTTCCCTGCCTGATATTAATTGTTTGCTTACTGTGGTGCCATTTTTTGTACTCATAAAAGAGTGTTTCTTCTTGGGATTAAACTGGAATCGACACTATAGCTAGCTAGTTTCTGTAGAAGTATCAAGCATCAGTAAACTATATACATTGTACCTTTCTCTGTTCTGCAGCTCATCTGAACTTTGTAATCGGCCAAGATGGAACACAACAAAAATTGCTCCGATTGGCTAATATTAATGAGATTACCCTTGGAGGCGGGACTTTTTAGTGAAATGAATCAAAAACCTTTATCAGGCTGTTTCTCAGCTATTCTTTTTGGCCAAAAACAGTACATTGTTGAAGACATGTCCAGCCTTTTCACGTTTTGTCCAATTTTCCTAAATTTTTCACGAGTCGTAGAAAACAGCCGTTTCTCAAATACTCTGTCTGGGAATTTTGAAATTATTTTTTGTTTATTATTTTGAATTATTATTTTGAATTTATTATCGCTTGAACCTTTTGTTCGGTGTGAATAGAAGCATAAATTAATATGCAGAACAAAAGAATCAAGTGATTGGGACGATTATATGAGAACCAGACTTTAGGACTGCAAATATTTGCAATGAATTCAGTCGGAACCTTTAACAACACAGGAATCTGCCGTAAATGTGAAACTACAGATTTCAGCATATTCCAGCTACATGTAACATAAAATTAATGCATATAATTTTTTTCCTTGAGTTATTCCAATGTGGAGTAATCTCCCATTAAGTGAAGTTAAAGCAGGTTCAGTAGATATCTTCCAGAGAGAGGCACTTCCTGCTACAGTACAAATGTATTTTCCCCACTAGCCTGCAGTTAAATAGCACAATGCTATGAAGTGTGTAATTAGGTTTTCGTTTCTGTTTATTATTTATCATCGTATTTACTTAGATATGTTATACTTATTGTTAAATACTTGTTTCTTTTCCCGCCACTATGGACATTTGACCTTTTTTTAACATCCTGTATAGTCTTTATGACTAAAAGGATTAATAAATATGAGATGAGATAAGACAGAAGCTAAAGTGTCTTTGGTGTTACAATGTATGTTTTGCGCTTACCGGTAGCAGCAAACATTAAAAGCAGGCCCTGCACCACCAGTCGGGGAAAGTGAGTGTCCGTTGCTTTCTATTTTGTGGTGCAAGTTAAGACTCCATAATATCATTTTTATGCTAGTTCAACATTTTTTAAGTATAAATTTTCAGTAAGGTTAACTTTATAATCGTGAAGCAACAAGGAGAGAAGTTTGTGTGAGCTGGTTTGTGTATCGGCAAAAACAGCGGTGCCTTGAATATAGTTTTAGTGTGAATGGAGATTAAACTTTTACCGAGTTTTTGCAGGCTGTCTTGAGAAATATATTTATGAAGCCACAAAAAGTTCATGATGGTTGGCAGCTAGCTGTTGATGGCTCTGGACGTTTGGTAGCAAGCCATCGATGGTTGATGCCATCTGGGGCTAGCTGTCGACGGTTGATGCCGTCTGGTGGTTTGGCACCACCAACGGTAAATACCAGGTGGCACCGACAAGAAAAGTTGACGCTGTCTGGTGTTTGGTGGCGGTTGCAAAGTTTGTGAGCGGACTGTATCCTAGAAAGTTGCTAAATTATAAAATACTAAAAAAAAAAAACTATATAAAACTACAAACTACATGTAATATTAATACTAACTCAATAGCAGATTAGAGTCAAATCACTTAATCTATAATAACTTGACTGACTGTCTATTGAAAGTTATAAAAATGCTTTGAATTCTTAAATAGATAAGACTGAATGGAGAGGTTAAAATAATCAAGAGAAACATTTCATTATGAATATAGCTTGGCAAATTACCAACTTACATAATTTCCTGCTGATTTGGTCTCAACAAAATGCTTGAAAATACAATGGCTAGAGATTTGGAAGGCATCCTGTTCTTTTCCTGGTTCTTAGAGACTCTGCAAGAGAGAAAACATGAAGGCAATGGATGGAAACATTATTTCTCACACATCATTACATATTCGTGACAGATCAGCCAATGAGGATTTCTCATTTCAGGTCATGTGTTGGTACTTCATTCTTACCACAACAGAACTTAACACAAATTATTATATGATAAATTGTGTGATAAAGCAACAACACTACCTTCCCTGGTAGTATAGAACACCACATAATGTGTACTTGTAATAACACAAGAGTTTCATAACAATTCAGTGTTATGTAGAATAATTCAGCATAAATTATTGTAACAGCCGACCTGAGCATCTTAAGCTGCATGCTCCAAGGACTGTGTGCCTACAGATAATAAGGCACAGGGTCCTTGGAACCATCTTATTGTACAGCCTTGGTGTTAACACCCTAAGCAGGCCTTGGTGTTAACACCCTAAGCAGGCCTTGGTGTTAACACCCTAAGCAGGCCTTGGTGTTAACACCCTAAGCAGGCCTTGGTGTTAACACCCTAAGCAGGCCTTGGTGTTATCACCCTAAGCAGGCCTTGGTGTTAACACCCTAAGCAGGCCTTGGTGTTATCACCCTAAGCAGGCCTTGGTGTTACACCCTAAGCAGGCCTTGGTGTTAACACCCTAAGCAGGCCTTGGTGTTATCACCCGAAGCAGGCCTTGGTGTTAACACCCTAAGCAGGCCTTGGTGTTAACACCCTAAGCAGGCCTTGGTGTTAACACCCTAAGCAGGCCTTGGTGTTAACACCCTAAGCAGGCCTTGGTGTTATCACCCTAAGCAGGCCTTGGTGTTAACACCCCAAGCAGGCCTTGGTCCTGATAATTCTTTAATTACCCTCAGGCTTATCCAATATTTTTTTTATTATTTCCTTGAAACCCAAACATCAGAAACTATCAGAGTTATTTCAAAAAGGCAGAGTTCTCAGTATTTCCACAGCTGTTAGAATTAAAGAACCCACGTGTTCTTTTGATTGGAAACACAAAACTTATATGATAATTATTTGTAAAGACAGCATCAATTTTATGGAACTGTACATCTATAATTGCTTGTTTCTAATAATTATTGCTGCCTGTCCAAATAAATACCAAGAACCCTGAAAAGGTGGATCTTTTCCGGTTAAAGTGAACAAGTTGCACTGTAAATATGTTGTCTAAGTGGTCAGCTGACCACTTACAGGTCCCTGCATGCACTTACCAACCACGTATTTACGGAGGAACTTGTTCACTCTAGCCATCTTTAAAGGTTAAGTGTCTCCTGATCACATTCTAAATTCTCCTTCAATTTCTTTGTTTTCTAAGGGAGAATTTAGAACATGATCATGAGTCACTTACGCCATTTTTGCACACATCCATTCAATTACAATTTTCTTATCAAATACCACTTTTGAAAACACGAGGCATGTTGGAAGATGTTCGTAAAAATGTCCAAAATAATTGTACAAAAGTCATGTAACATGCAGTTAAGGTCTTGAGAAAGTGCACAAAATAACTGTAAAGGCCTGTTCAAACACATGCAACATTGTGCAACATTGTTGGTTGCAACATGTTGCATGTGTTTGAACACCATGTTACATGATGTTGCATGATGTTTGACTAGTTTCAAACTTCAAACAACATCATGCAACATTGTGGAACAGGGTGTTCCAATGTTGCATCTGTTTGAATGGGCAAACATGTTCTTTTGCAATGCTTAAAGGCTAATGGGTCACCAAGTGTGAAAGTTTGCTGGTGTAAGAAAGCATCACTTTCTTTCCAGTAGAGTTTCAATTTGCATCAGTAAAAACCGGCAATAGGTGATCTAGCAGAATCACTAGTTATGTACTGTCAGTATACATTACAGATCATATGGTATAGTTACTTACTTGAATAAATGCTTCATGAAATAACGAATAACAGACTTGTTCTCTTTAGGTAGGGAGTCTATTTCATTAAGGAGATCCTCAACACAATCAGCCTCATTGCCTGGAAGAGGGAAATTACTGTTATGAACAAGGATGACTTGATACACAGGAAAGAAATGTTAAATCCCAACTTGGGTCAAACTTGGGAATTAGACAATTCTCATTTCCCATGCTTGGGGCAAGCTTGGGGCGAGGTTGAGTCAAGTTAATATAAGCTTGTGAGCTAAGCATTTCTTGGGACAAGTCTGGGTTGGACTTGGGGAAAAATCATTTCTAGCTTGGGTCTATTTCATGCTACATGTATTACCGGTAACCCAAGATTGGCATGGAATTAATTCAGATTGACACAATTGGGGTTAAATTGGAAAAATTTATGAATGTCATTTCCCATATTGGACCAGAATTTCCCAACCTTGGGTTATTATTATAATTGGGTCAATATTAACCCAATGTAGTGTACACATGAGAAAACTACGAAAATTTATTTGAGTTAGTGAATAATTGGATAATTTTTCTCCAATTGGGTAAATATTAACCCGATGTTGGGTTAACAATGTAAATATAGAACACACACTCTCTCTCTCTATATATATATATATTATTTTATATAATTATATACAATAAAGAATACCTGTATGAATTGAACAAAAAGTGTGCTGACTTGCCTTGTGCTGGTTACTTGAGGGCAGTATATACTCTACTTTATTTAAGACCCTCTTGAAAGTCTTACAAAAGTGGAAACATTTAAACGTCTAGTTATTTTTTCAGCTTAGTACAATTACATTGTACTTCACACAAATTATGTGCCATTAATATTGTGTGAATATTTGTGATGAAAACCACAATTCTATTTTACTGCTTTAATTGGAAAATACAGCATGAACATTACATTTCTTTCATTTGCAGCTAAATGAATCACAATCAATAGTTTACCCTCTGTCAGACAGTGTGCGAGAGACAATCTGTTCTGACTGACAAGTCATGGACAAAGGGTATCAACTGTAATGATTATTTTTTGCAGTTGGATTTCCCTTGTATTTATAAATTACATTTCTAAAGTTGAGTAGGCACTAATAAGGTAAACTTGACCCAGACCCAATATCTAGAAGTTTATCCCAGTCTTGGGTCTAACTAATACCAGGATAACTCAAGATTTCTATATGTTTAGTTATCACTGTGATATTATTACTTTGACCCAATGTTGGTTTGGACTTGGGGCTAAGAACATCCAAACTTGGAATTAAAACTTGGGAATTGTACATTTCCCAATTTCATCCAATGGTGGGACTTTGTTCTATTTTTACAAAGCTGGGTATTAAATGTTTCCCAAGTTGAAAATCCAGACTAGACCCAGGACTTCCCTAGGTTCCCTAAATTTCTTTGAACTTTCGCACGAACTTTCGAATGTAAACAAAGAATGAAATTTGTAGAATTTCGCTTGCATTACTTTCAAGCAGAACTGTAGTAGGATGAAACTACAATAATATTAATGTTTTTTAATGTTTAAGTTTGAGTTTCCCAAAGCATGAGGAATTGAGAAATTGGAATGTACCCTTGGGTCCTAACACAAATTTTTTTATACGCCGTTTATACAAAGAGTGCCAACAGTGCACAGTGCACAGCCTTCCTAATCCTTGCTGTTTCTAGTTGTCACCAATTTTTACTAGCAACATGGTCTGATCCACTAGCAACTGAGCCATAAACACACACATAATTCAGCAACATTCTACTAGTACTTGTTGCTATTTATCACTAATGTTTACTAGTACCACTAGCAACAACAAAATTAATATCAACAACAAATAGTTTAGCAAAATTCTACTGTAACAGTTGTGAGTAATGTCATGAGATTTTACTAGCAACATGGTCTGATCCACTAGCAACAACAAAATAGTTCAGCAACATTCTACTAATGACAGTTGAGTTGTCATGAGATTTTACTAGCAACATGGTCTGATCCATTAGCAACAATCGAAATAGTTCAGCAAGATTCTACTAAGGACAGTTGGGAGTTTTCATGAGATTTTACTAGCAACATGGTCTGATCCATTAGCAACAATCGAAATAGTTCAGCAAGATTCTACTAGCAACAGTTGCTAGTTGTCACAATTACTCACTAGCAACATCCATAAACACACACATAATTCAGCAACATTCTACTAGTACTTGTTGCTATTTATCACTGATGTTTACTAGTACCACTAGCAACAACAAAATTAATATCAACAACAAATAGTTTAGCAAAATTCTACTGTAACAGTTGTGAGTAATGTCATGAGATTTTACTAGCAACATGGTCTGATCCACTAGCAACAACAAATAGTTCAGTAAGATTCTACTAATGACAGTTGCGAGTTGTCATGAAATTTTACTATCAACATGGTCTGATCCACTAGCAACAACAAATAGTTCAGCAACATTCTACTAATGACAGTTGAGTTGTCATGAGATTTTACTATCAACATGGTCTGATCCACTAGCAACAACAAATAGTTCAGCAACATTCTACTAATGACAGTTGAGTTGTCATGAGATTTTACTAGCAACATGGTCTGATCCACTAGCAACAACAAATAGTTCAGCAACATTCTACTAATGACAGTTTAGTTGTCATGAGATTTTACTAGCAACATGGTCTGATCCACTAGCAACAACAAATAGTTCAGCAACATTCTACTAATGACAGTTTAGTTGTCATGAGATTTTACTAGCAACATGGTCTGATCCACTAGCAACAACAAATAGTTCAGCAACATTCTACTAATGACAGTTGAGTTGTCATGAGATTTTACTAGCAACATGGTCTGATCCACTAGCAACAACAAATAGTTCAGCAACATTCTACTAATGACAGTTGAGTTGTCATGAGATTTTACTAGCAACAGTCATGGTCTGATCCATTAGCAACAATCGAAATAGTTCAGCAAGATTCTACTAAGGACAGTTGGGAGTTTTCATGAGATTTTACTAGCAACATGGTCTGATCCATTAGCAACAATCGAAATAGTTCAGCAAGATAAAAAGCAACAGTTGCTAGTTGTCACAATTGTTTACAAGCAATATGATCTGATCCACTAGCAACAGCCATAAAACCACACATAGTTCTGACAGCAAGATTCTACTAGTACCTGTTACTAGTTATCACTAATTTTTACTAGTACCATTGTCTGATCCACTAGCAACAACAAAATTAATATCAACAACAAATAGTTTAGGAAAATTCTACTGTAACAGTTGTAAGTTCTCACAACATTTTACTTGCATTTCTAAAAATCTACATGCATTTTATGAGTATGCATGTGAGCCTAATTTTGAGCCCAGAATAATATGGATAAACCAGCCAAAACAAAGTAGATTATCAACTGTTTGTAGATCCAATTGACCTGTAAATATTGACCAGACCCTATGCAATAATGCTGTTTTATTTACATTGGTCAGCAATGGTCATGAGAGAAAATCAATCTTGTCAGATAAAACGGCATACAAAAATAAGGACTCCTGCTAGAGTATTTATAATTAGGATTTGAAATAAGAGAGCCACGACCTTACCAGCCTTCATGTTTCCCAATATTTTAATTGGAACAAATTATTATAAAACTAAAAAAATGAAACTGCATCCTATAAAAACTTCAGTGTCAATATTTCTGTAAAATAATGTTTAAATGGGGTGTTTGTAAAACGCGGATACGGATGGCGGATGACGGATGGCGGATGACGGATGGCGGATATGTTAAAATATATGGGGAAAAAATATTTGGTTGAGCAGCTCTGGTTTTGATTCTACGCGTTTTGTGTGCTTCACTCGGGATGTATATATACATAAAAAATATCAGCTAGCGTACCGAATTATGTTATTACGTGTTGATATTTTCTCCATTTTCTCCTCCGATTAGTCTTTCTTGCTTTCGGCACAGCAGTGCAAACCCTGCTAGCAGAGGTTCTTTTCTCTTACCCTCTCTCATGCGCCACGGTATCTGGATTTCCATTGGCCAAGAAAAACGAGACAGTAAACATTGTAGATTTCCTATTGTTAACGGCAAGAGAAGGCGTGGGAAAAATAAAATAAATTTCCTTCGTCGAGAGTGATGTTGCTTTCCTTGAGGTTTGACACAGCTGCTTTTAACGCTACTTCGAACTGGTAGTCTAGAAACCTAAGACCTAAGACCTAAGACCTAAGACCTAAGACCTAAGACCTAAGACCTAAGACCTAGAAACCTAAGACCTAGAAACCTAAGACCTAAGACCTAGAAACCTAAGACCTAGAAACCTAAGACCTAGAAACCTAAGACCTAAGACCTAGAAACCTAAGACCTAGAAACCTAAGACCTAGAAACCTAAGACCTAGAAACTTTATTTTTAGTTTTGGTAATCGAGTGTTTGGCAAGCAAAATTCGTGAATCGCCGAGTTCCATTTAATAGGGCATTAACTAGTCTGTTCGTGTTTACATTTTTGAAATTACGAACTCATCTCTTGAAAGCCTTGCGTTTTGTCACTGAAATATCCATCTTTGCATAAATGAAAGAATGATCACAATTTAATGGTGGGCTGTGCGTACCAGAGTAAACAAAATAACCAGGAGCATTGGTAATAATAAGGAAAGACTTATTATTTTGTATGGCGAAATATTGTACTAGACTTAGATAATACTTCCCTAAGATGCCGTCGCTAGCTTTTATTCCACTCAGTTCGGTGGAGAAATGAGCTTACGGTAAAAGACCTAGAAACCATCTAATAAGGGATATATTTATACAACTGCTTTTTTGTTTTGGTATTTTTTTCTTGTTTTTGTGCAAAAAATTACGTTGTCTACAATCTCTCGGGTACAACGTAGGCTTACCCACTGAGTGCGAAGAAAATATTAGTGTTGCAGTCACATTAAGCATGCATCAGAACAATCTCCTTCAGACAGTACATTTGCCACTGGCCAATCAAAAGAGACTGTTCCCACGCTTGAGCCAAGACTAAGTTGTATATTTCATAGTATTTCTGATTAATAAAAACTGTTTCTTGACGACGGTAACACGAATATCTTATTTTCTTCGCTCTCATTGGAGAGAGATTAGAAAACCAAAGAAAATAAGGCTCTGCTAATCCTCTGCTAGCATGATATACGTTTTCGAGCGAGCTCCCACAAAAGATGAAAATACTCAGGTAGCAGATCAACGCGCGGGAAGCCAAAACAATGCTTCAGTCTGATTGGATGAAATTGAAGTCTGACTTGGATACATGTAACAGTATTTATAGTTGAGAAAATGATTTTAAAAGCTGTTCAAAAGCCCATAAAAAATCTAACGAGCTATTACGTCTCGTCTGTTTTATTAAGTGAATAATTCTTTTACAAATTAAAACGAGAAAGTTTATGTAATTTACCTTATTATAGGAAATTAACAATGCACTTTATTAACGCGATTTTACAAAATTCGCGTTAATTTAATGTATCTTAATTAATGTCGATGTAAATTTAATGCACGCTATTTTACAACATTGTTATTTTAAAGCACCTTTATTTCATTTCAAAACCTTATTAGTTCATGACTCCTCTATTGGCTTTTCAGAGTCACTATTGCGGTTTGGTTTCCGTCAATCAAACGAGTGAGCAGCTCTTGGTGATTTCACCGTGAGGCTTTGAAAGATCTTTTGAATTGATAGGGTCTAGTTAGGCTTCAAACCCAAATTTTCGGCTTTAAAAAAAACTTAGAAACATCCGTGCATTTGTCTTGGAAGGTTTTATTGACGGAAGCCAAAACGCAGTTTGGCGTTCAGAAATGTAAAGTGCGAGTTTGCAGAATTATGAAAATCGCAGTAAATAAAGCAAGATGCTTATCGAAAAATTCGCGTTAATTTAATGCATGTAAACCTAACTTTTGAAAAATTCGCGTTAAATTAGTGTAACGTAAATTTTCTTCGCGTTGTCAACGTGCATTGTTAATTTCCTATAATAAGGTATGTAAATTGGTTTGCGTTTCCAGTTGGCTGTAAATTGAGCACCTAGAAACCTAAGACCTAGAAACCTATAAAGACCTAGAAACCTATAAAGACCTAGAAACCTATAAAGACCTAGAAACCTAAGACCTTAACTGTTGGGGCTTACTGTACTTTGCAAACTGTATTTTGTATATCTAAGACCAGTTCACAGGAATTCGATGCCAAATAATTTCCGTAAAATCGGATTTCTGACTGAAAGCATGGGTCATCTTTTTAAGATCCATGCTGGAAGCGTGCAATCGTGTTTTCAGTTTTCCATACATTTGTCGAAACAATTTATCGAACAGGAAATGACATGAACAAACTAGGAGGACAAAGAAGAATTATATAGAACCGGAAAAAGAACTGATGACAGAACAAGAAAATCGAACGAAACTGAACTGTGAGTGGAAATTATAAAATTGACCGGGCCCCTGTGGAAACATCAACAAAGAGTGAGTTTAATTGGAAAGGCGATTCTCGTCCAGAAACATTTTTTTTTATCAGAAATAATATGAAATATACAACTTAGTCTTGGCTCAAGCGTGGGAACAGTCTCTTTTGATTGGCCAGTGGCAAATGTACTGTCTGAAGGAGATTGATGCATGCTCAATTAGGTCTTAGGTTTCTAGGTCTTAGGTTTCTAGGTCTTAGGTTTCTAGGTCTTAGGTTTCTAGGTCTTAGGTTTCTAGGTCTTAGGTTTCTAGGTCTTAGGTTTCTAGGTCTTAGGTTTCTAGGTCTTAGGTTTCTAGGTCTTAGGTCTTAGGTTTCTAGGTCTTAGGTTTCTAGGTCTTAGGTTTCTAGGTCTCTAGGTCTTAGGTTTCTAGGTCTTAGGTTTCTAGGTCTTAGGTCTTAGGTCTTAGGTCTTAGGTCTTAGGTCTTAGGTCTTAGGTCTTAGGTCTTAGGTCTTAGGTTTCTAGACTACCACTTCGAACTCGCTCACGCTCATGTTCACTCCAAAAACAGATGACATCTTGAAACTGCAGATTCTAGACTGGGCAGTGTTTTACAGTTAATTTCACAAAACTTTGGCCGCGCGGATTGCCAAGTTCGTTTGGAACTTGGGAACTATTTTCCGAAGTACGCAAATTACTTTTGTACCTGTCAATCAAATTGTGATCTTGGAACTTCGGTCAGAACTTCACAACAAAGTTGCTCGCGAAGTTGAGAAGTTGGCGGTGAAGTTCGATCCCATTTTATAATTTAAGCAAAAATGTATCATCGTCTAATTTCCCATCCAGCCTTTTAGTTCGTCTGTCTCACTCAGTACTACAGTAGTGCTTGTGAGCCGGGTTACAAAGAATATTCCATAATAAAATGGGATCGAACTTCACCTCCAACTTTGTTGTGAAGTTCAGACCGAAGTTCCAAAGTTCAGTTGGAAGATCACAATTTGATTGACAGGTACAAAAGTAATTTGCGTACTTCGGAAAATAGTTCCCAAGTTCCAAACGAACTTGGCAATCCGCGCGGCCAAAGTTTTGTGAAATTAACTGTAAAACACTGCCCAGTCTAGAATCTGCAGTTTCAAGATGTCATCTGTTTTTGGAGTGAACATGAGCGTGAGCGAGTTCGAAGTAGCGTTAAAAGCAGCTGTGTCAAACCTCAAGGAAAGCAACATCACTCTCGACGAAGGAAATTTATTTTATTTTTCCCACGCCTTCTCTTGCCGTTAACAATAGGAAATCTACAATGTTTACTGTCTCGTTTTTCTTGGCCAATGGAAATCCAGATACCGTGGCGCATCAGAGAGGGTAAGAGAAAAGAACCTCTGCTAGCAGGGTTTGCACTGCTGTGCCGAAAGCAAGAAAGACTAATCGGAGGAGAAAATGGAGAAAATATCAACACGTAATAACATAATTCGGTACGCTAGCTGATATTTTTTATGTATACATCCCGAGTGAAGCACACAAAACGCGTAGAATCAAAACCAGAGCTGCTCAACCAAATATTTTTTCCCCATATATTTTAACATATCCGCCATCCGCCATCCGCCATCCGCCATCCGTCATCCGTCATCCGTCATCCGCCATCCGTCATCCGCCATCCGTATCCGCGTTTTACAAACACCCGTTTAAATGTGACCTTTCACGAGAAAACGTACACTAACGCTTTTCTGTTTAGTGCTCTAAACCGTTTGTTATCCATTTAAACGGGTAAAAAAGTCGTTTAAACGTTTTCGAAAATCGTTTAAACGTTTTCGAAAATCGTTTAAATGGTTTCGAAAACCGTTTAAACGTTTTCCAAATTCGCTTAAACGGTTTAGAATTTCGTTTAAACGATTTGAAAAATCGTTTGCTTTTTCAGCCTGCCCGTTTAAACGTTTTCGCAAATCGTTTGCTTCAAAACAGAAACCGTTTAAACGATTTGTCAGATCGTTCAATAGTCCGTGTTCGGCCGTTTAATTGCCTTGGCAAACCGTTTAATCGAACAACCAAACTATCTTACATGCCGCGCTTCGTAATTCACCATGAGAACTTATCTTCCTTTTGTTTTGACAGATCGATATTGCGTATTTCTTACCGCGGGTGAGTCCTCTGCCATGGAAACGGACGAGCCAGTAAACAAACGTTCGCCCTCACATTGAGTTGCTGTACAGTATTGTGCAAATTAAGTAATGCAAACGTATTTCGATGAATTTCGCTGTTTGTTCCTACGAATGTCGCGACGAAATTT
Organism: Actinernus sp. WN-2022; assembly: GCA_030867875.1. Classification (NCBI taxonomy): domain Eukaryota; kingdom Metazoa; phylum Cnidaria; class Anthozoa; order Actiniaria; family Actinernidae; genus Actinernus; species Actinernus sp. WN-2022. The sequence goes on from JAOWCC010001679.1 coordinate 43,729,869, forward strand.
CCTCGAAATTTCAGGCAACTTTTCGTTCGAAATTTCGACGAAAAATCGATCAGATACGCGTAAATTCGAATGCCAAGGGCAAGGCGAAATATCGCCAACCTGCGAACGACATTTCGACGATATTTCGTTTGTTGTCAAGCGAAAATTCAGACCAGCTCGTGAGTATTCATTGGGTACAATTTCGTATTTTAACCTTCCTTTCACCAGGATTAACGCGTGACAAAATAATTTGAATACATGACAAACAGTTTTACGTACAGTAAGATGGTTTTGGTAAATACCCTGCGTGCCAGAGGCGTCAAAAAGTCAAGATTCTTATATAATAAAAGTCCCCATCAATCGTGAACTGTCAGCCAGACGCGTGTCTCATTTCTGACACAAATACCGTGGGGGCGCAATTAATTTCCATTTACGCGAACTGACTGATCTGATCCGATGCATTAAAGGTCTTTTAATTCAAAAGGAATTGCACTTTCCCAGTAGAAGTTTCTGGTAAGAGTATAGAAGTTTTTGCACGTCTTTCAATATTAGGACAAACGTTGCTTCAAAACTCTGTTGATGTTCTGTAAAAAATCACACTGACACGTTCACGCCTGACTGATTGCACGTGGATTACAACGCTCTGAATTAGAATAATCAGCGTTCTTGCAGAAAAATAAGGGATCCGCCGCGCCGAATCATTTGCGCGAGTATATGTAGCACAATATTTCTGATTAATATGTTATTACCAGTAAGTCGGAACACTGGAACTCACTTCCAAAACAAACCACCCTGGATCGGGAGTTGGATCAGGAAAGTTTGCATTCAAAATCATTCGGTGCCGCAAGATTGCAAAGAAGACATCGTTGAGAAGGCAATTAATTTTAGTCAAGTTTTCAGGTGAGTTTATAACGGCTTGCTATTACTTTCCCCGTTGCATCAGTCGAAGAGCAGGGAAACTGACAGCGGTAGAGAGAGTACCTGCTATTATGTTAGTGCATTCGCTTTGTATAGCTTACTTTCATAAAATCTAAATCTAAAATATTTGTTCCTAAATCATATGACCGTGAGAGTAGTTCATATTCTGATTGGATGTAAGTGTACAATGATTTTATTGAAGTTGTCTGAAACCTGTCAGGGCATTTGAAGTATTGTTTCCCTTGCAGTTATTCGCAAAGTTGAAAGTGACAAACTGCAAGGAGTTAGCACTTTTTTTTTCAGTTTCCACTCTAATATCACGCCTTTGAGTGAAATTTCTTGCCCCTGTATAGAAATCCATCCAGTGACACACTCTTATCCGCAAACATTTACAGGGCCAACAGGACACTTTGCTCTTCAACCCAGTCCATTTAAACATTTGGTAAACCGTTTGCTTTCCAAAGCTGCCCGTTTAAATGGTCTGAAAATTCGTTTAAACGATCTGAAAAAGCATTTACACAATCTGAAAAAGCGTTTAAACGTTCTGAAAAAGCGTTTAAACGATCTGAAAAAGCGTTTAAACGATCTGAAAAAGCGTTTAAACGATCTGAAAAAGCGTTTAAACGGTCTGAAAAAGCGTTTAAACGACCCGAAAAAGCGTTTACTAACCGTTTAAATTTGCCCGTTTAACGGAAAAGCGTTAGTGTACGTTTTCTCGTGAAAGGTCACAAATTCAGAATTTATGTTAATTAGCCACATCCAGCCTAGTCCCAGGTTGGTATTTTTTATGATTGCATTAATGGCATCCTTTGTGGTTTGTACTGGTCTGTGACGTCACCGCTCATTCTGGACATGCTCGCCCCAGGCTGAGCAGGGCCTGGGTTTGTCTGTTTTTCAACCCAGCACACAACAGCTTAGCGACTAGGCTGGGCCACGCCTTGTATAGGAATGACCAAATTAAATTTCTTATTTTAATAATAAGTTATTGGATTTGCACCTACATGTAAATTGTGAACTTACTTTTACATATCTGAATGAATGCTGCATATTTTTCCTGTGTGAAAAGAGATTTTGGTAGCTCCTGGAAGTACATTTTCAATACAGCTGCAACACAATGAGGATTCCTCCACTCTTCGTCTTTCATGTTTACATGACCAGGATCTGTGAGTGCAACAAGATAGCATGCATTACTTATCACAAAGACATTAGCTTATTTGTTACAGGGGCTATGTCATGCTGTTGTGCATGACAGTCTGGAGAAACTGTTCAATTAGTTGTTGTTATTTGCCTACAAACAGTCACTCCTCACTCAATGCTTGATTGAAATGATATGCAATACTTTCCTTGAAGACTATAATCGCAGACATAATTATTGAGACACTTGACAAAAATTATTATTATATGAAGAAAAATACTGGACACAAAGTTAAAACAGCTGAAGCTTCCCAAACCCCTTCCCCCATTCAATGTTGGTAGACTATTAAAAGTGAATGAATTTCAGATTAAATGTGCACCTAAAACAACATTGAAGGTGAGAGAGGGGTTTTATTTAAAGAATGCATGGTCTCTAAAAGCGAGCAGTGTCCCAAGTCATTTTGTCTGTGACTGTACATGTAGGTCTATATAGTTTCTTAGTCACAGTTACATAATTGTTTTGATTTTAGCCATCCCACAAGTTCGAGAGCTTCATCAGTTCAATGGAAAACTAAAAAAACATTGAAAGAAGGAACCTTCCCAGTTTTAAATACTGAATTTATTTGAATAATCATCACCGTTAAAGAAAAAATATATTGTCCTGCCACATGGATGCCAACATTTCTTAGCATCAGAATCGAAGAAGTGGGCTGTAATTTGAATGTTTCATCATTAATAATAGCACATTTTTATCTTTATGCTTGATTAGTACCCATATGCATTACCATAGTTCCCAGTCTTGAGCGGATTGTGAATTTAATTAGTTCCCAGCATTTCTTGACTGTCCTTCTAGACATTATGATCTCTGGGTTTAGTCACAGAAACCTTATCAAGACACAACAAAAGCAATGTATAATAGCCCGGGGCTAGTGAATGTTCATGTCTGACTAGTAAATCAGTTTGACAACTTGCCTGATGGACAACGAGCCACAGCAAGCATCTTAGTGACTACACATACAATGTATTATAATACCAACCTACCTTGGTTAAGAGCCGATCTCAGTGAATATTTGCCTGAGCCTGTTGATGTTATTTTATAAATGCCCTCTGTACTGAGGCCTCTCTCCTCAATAGCTTCTACACACTTTATGACACCAATAGGTGCAGGCTTGCTGGATGGGCGAAACTGAGGTCCTAGATCCTGGCCAAATACTGGAACTGTATCACAAAACAAGGGGTTAGGATAAATAAAATGCTAATAGAATTAAGTGGAAAATAGTAATATTCGTATCTGTGTTCAGCTACCATTTTTACCCCTTGGACTAATTTTGATGGGGTCCCTATAAGAGCATCTTAAAGTGTCTATAATCAGCATTTTCACATACAAGATCTTCCTAAAATTTGACTTGAAAAAGCCTAAAAGTGACCGTAAAAGTAAAAACGGAATTGAGTGACGCAAATTGTCACTTAAGCCGTTTTCATTCCAAGGCCTTCAATTGTAATAATTATTATATTATTATTATTATTATAAAGGAGAATAAAGCATGCAATCAGCAGTCACGATTTTCGAATTTGGAAAATATGGATAAAAGTTGAGGCCTACAGTTTGTGTGGTACATATTTGTTACTTTCAAAATCTGAAGTCATAAAGGATGCGGCTTCATACATGAGGAAATATGGTTTGTCAAAGAAAGAAGATTATTAATCTTTAGTTATTAATCCTGAACAGCTTACCATCCACATCCATGTCTCTTGATCCCTTCACTCTCCTCCGAGGACAAACTGGTATATTGTCTGCCTTGCACATTCTATGGCAGCACAGCCCACATACTAATAACATTAAAAAATATAAAAGTCTGTTTGAACTTACCATTAATATTATTATATGTGCTAATATTAATAATTTTAATAATAATTTAGTAGTTTATAATGCACATCAGAAGCAAACCAAAAACAAACCAGAAAATAACAAAGTTATCAGCAGGCAATAACAGTTATAGGTTTTAACCCTCATAACTGTTATATCAACTTATAAAATTAATTCATAATGGTGCTAACCAATGTACATTGTAAATGCAGCACTCAAAAGTTACATGGATACCCCTGTAACCCAACACAAAATAATTATTGTAGTTACATGTAGCTCTAATTTTAGTATTCAGTGATCAGTTGTGAGTCCTCAAATGATAGAGAACACTAACTATTTTTAAGCTAATTTGAATTCTGTATCAGTTACAGAATACTAATATGCTAGTTGCACTAGTATGAGGGAGGCCTCACAACCAATCACTGACCTCCCCTACCCTACCCTAGAGCAAACTGACAAGGTTCAACTCCTGTCTTGATGTCTCACCATTACATGTATGTGATCTGTTTTGTGCACACACTATGGCACCAAACTGTTATTTTGCACTTTTCATCAAAATTTCGAGAGAGAAACATTCTACTGTTTTACATACAGCAGAATCCAGTTAATGCAAACCATCAGGGGAAACAAAAAACAGTTAGAGTTAATGGGAGTTCAAGTTACCGAATGTGGCATCAAATTAAGAATTGACACTACATACCCATTCATGAGGATTAATAATTTGTCAAAACAGTATGAACCTTCTATCACTAAAGCATAATTATTATTGAATACACTCACTTTAACTTGATTCATAATAAAGCATTTTCGAAAACTTTCTCTGGCATTGCATGTGTTCACTACTAATAATTATTGAAGGGCTGTGTACAACAAGGGCATAAGTGACCCCTGATCACATTCCAAATTCTCCATCAAATTCTTTGTTTTCTAAGGGAGAATTAAGAATGCGATCAGGAGTCACTTATGCCCTTGTTGCATACAGCCCTTCAATTTGAGGTTAAAACTTGATGAGAGATGAGTAGTACCTTTCTACTTCTAATCCTATAGAATAGAGAAAGACATACAAAGACAACCAAAATCCTTGGTTCAAATTTGACCACCCAGGAGTAATGCTAATCAGACTTTGAGGAACTGCCCTTTCACCCACCCCCATCCCCTAGAAACAGCAATACCCCCAAAATAAAAGAATGAATGAATGATCAAACTACCATAAGAAAATATATAAGTACACAGAGATTGAGCCATAAATTGAGCCAGAAGGGACAATTTGGTCCAATTTGGCCCTTTTGCCATTAAATTGCCTTTAGAAGCAGGGCAAAGTGGGACAATTTGACCCTTTATATCGTATTTTCTCAAGGGACAAATGTGTTTTTATAGTGGCAATGGCGCAGCCTGGCTCATTCTCTGAGCATTAATTGGGGACCACGGTCGGGCCCACCATACCTGAACACTGTAAACCCTGTTCATATAATCCCCACATACACTTGCCACACCTGTCGCACCACTGTAGACTGGTAAAGCTTTTCACATAGAGCTCATGGTCACCTGTAGACCCTAGATTTAAAAAAAACATCTTATATACCTCTTATTAAAATGAGTTTGATTGTCTGTACCATATTATATTATTATAACCCATCAAATATTTTCTTTCGCGTGTGATTGGTTGAATGCATCACGTGACCCACTATTTTCTCTCTGCGAGCGTCATATCACAACAACGAATTGGTTACAACTTTCCTTGTCCTTTCTTGTGTATATTTTAACCTGCTGTCTTTAAATCACTTCAGAATTCTTCTGCTGTTGTTCCCCCATTAACCAACATATTTAAGGAACTTCATTCCTTTAAGCGCACAAGAAAGTAAGATTTTCTGGCGAAACTATATGAGCATGTGTCTGAGTCCGTGGTCCGCCATCTTGGATTTTCAAGGAGGCCTGGGGCGAGAGTTTTCTCAAACGTCCGATCGAGCGTGAGCTCCGAAGTTGAACATGAACTCGATGAGAATTATACTTTATTTGAAAATTTGAAGGCTTCCAAGACCAATTAAGGCCTTTAACAACACTAGGAACCATTCGAGGAGTTAGCAGAGAAGATGACAGGCAACTGGACAGCTAGTTTTCTTTGGAAAGCGAAGGAGATGAGTTTGAGTAGAAATCTTGCCGACACTCGTGTTCTGTGAATTGAATGTGCCATTTCTATTGTTCATATGGCTTTGTTTATGGTCATTGCAAAAAAAGTTTTCTGAAAACACTCACATATAAGCCGCACCCCCAACTTTGTGGCAATTTTTTGTTACTTTCAAAATCTGAAAGTCAAAAAAGGTGCGGCTTATACGTGATAAAATACGGTAAATAAAGTAGACTAGGGCTAGCTGATTAGAACCATTCCATTCTCCCTACACTTGCAAACTTATGTTTAAACCACTTGAAGAAAACATGCAAATCTAGTGGCAAAAGAAGTAATGAAAGATCATAAAATAAAATCACAAGAAAAAAGTAAAAAATGCTATTTATGAGCTATACGATGCTATATTTTGTAAGTTAGTCCTTAAATTATAGAGAAAAGTTCATTTGCCCTCAGTCTTGAATACAGCCTTTGGCTTGTGGCCCAGGGCTTGAAAGAACGGCCAGTCAATGGACAATGTTGGTCAGAATTGGGTATTGACCGGACAAATCCTTGGATTGCCGGTCATGTTGACAAGTCACATGCGCCTTTAATAAAAGAAAACATAATTTTGAGCTAGTTTATAATTTGATTTTTGTCAACTGAAGGCAAAAATTGGTATCATGCAACTTGTCTGACATTTGAGCATGTGGGTGGGGCCACTATTGTAAAAGTTTTTGTTTCAATATTTGACCGGCCAAAAATGGGCCGTGTCCGAGCAAAATTACGTGTCTGGTGCCTACCTTATTTCAAGCCCTGGTGGCCTCAGTCAGCACTCACGACCTCAGCCAATTGAAAGTGTTTTCTCTAGCTGGTACATGTAAATAACACAAATATTTGTTGTGCTGGATGCAATGATCAAATTGTCAAGATAATGGTTTAAAATAACTCTAAGGAATCGTAACATAATTCTGTTGGAGAAACGGTTATGTTGTTCCTTACCACTGTTAGCTCTTTGATAACCGTTAAATATCTCCGACTCTCTCTGAAATGAAATAAATATTAGAAACAACATTAGTGAGTATAATATCATTATCTATTTAATTTCATAGGCAGGGCAGCACCTGTTTGATCGCTTCTGATTTAACTGTGTCTCAGGTGAATGAAAAAATAAATATGAAAAATGAGTTACAGAAATATAATTATAATTACTAATAAGCTAAGGACAATAGCTAAGCAATAAATTAAATAAATAATGTAAGTACAAAGATATTAATTACAGTACTGTTAGAAAATATGCCATGAAGGGAAGTGAAATTTCCCCTAAAAAACAAAGGACATTTCACTTGACACATTCAGGTGAAATTCACTTTCATTATTTTCGAACAGTTTGTACTGTACGTACTAACAATAACTATTAATACTAACAAGCTAAGGACAATAGCCGAGTAATTAAGTAACATAAGAAAATAATGGAAGACAGTTTGGGTATGTCAACGCAATGAAGAAGATCTGAGACTAGTACAGGCTGAAAGAGAAGTCAGTAGCCAATAACAAGTCAGGTTGTGATCCAGCCAATTCCACAGCTGCAACCGGAGTAGCAGCACTAGTTACAAGACTATCCTCTCCCATTATCTTGGTTTCAGCTGTTATTGAAATTTAAAGTTTCTGGTACTTACTGAGGCAGAGGACCCATTTATAAGCTCCTCAATGGCATATAACAAGGACTGCTGGTGTGAGTGATCTACCACGCCGAGTTGCACCAAGCTTTCTTCATCTAATGGTTTGAGTTTTGATCCATCTATGCCATACTCCCTGAAAGTTTCGGCAAATGTGTAGAAGTGTGTGGCTGCCAACCAACTCATAACATCTTCTACTGCCCATTCTTCAACAGACTGCAACAAAATGATTGGTATCTTGGGGTTTTGTTGGAATTTAATACTAATATCTGTTAATTGTCCTAGATAAAAAAAATTATGGTTACATGTAAATCAACAGGAAAATAATTTAGTAGGGCAGCAATCCAGCACTTTTTGCGAAAACCTCGGACAGCAGGAAACAGAATCACCCAGCATCCTGCCATGTGGAAAATCTATTGGATAACAACAATCTGAATCGCTGGATATCAATAAAGTATTTTACCTTCATACTGGTGCTTGTAACTAACTTATTTTATGTACATATACATGGCTAGTTATCGATAAAATATGCTACATGTATATTGTAGCTCAAAGGCTAAGTGCATCACAAGAATTACGGTGCATTCTATTGGCCATATTCAAGTATAGAAACAATAGTCAACTAGTCAACCTTGGCACATTTTGCACTGTAAACCACAAATGCTTGCTGACATGATATAGAGTTCATGACCTCAATGAGGTCTTTCACATTGGCAATATGGAGTTCACGACCTCAAGGAGGTATTTCACCAATGACCAGAGTTGTGGTAGTTTTCAGACTTTCACCTCCCAGAAGTCAGTACTCCTGCATTGGGCTGGGGAATACATTTCCAATAAGTTTTTACCACATATACTGTGGAATTATTTGTGGCTTTTCGTATCCGGCAGAGTACACTTGCACAGTGTGTTGTTGCATCTTATGTTACATAAAGTGTGTAGATTGATGTACAGCATAAGTACATGTACAATAAATTGTGTATGCGGTTAACTGTCAGGACCACCTCCCACATACATGTATATGTGTCTGTTATCAGTTAATTGAGGTGGTTTACATTTAAAATCATTTGTGTTGAATTATATATTTTACTGTGATGGAGATTTAAAACTTTGGATGCTTGTGGCATATTATATATATACATGTATATATATATATATATACATGACTGTATACATATACAGTCAATGCCATAAAGGTTGTCCAGCAGAACATAATATAATACTATAATATCCATTGTTTTGGGCTATTGTCTAGACCAAGACAATAGGCCAAAACAATGGATATTAATGTATTGTATTATGTTCTGCTGGACAACCTTTTTGGCATTGACTGTATATATATATATAATTATATACATATATATAATTAGATATACAGTCAATGCCAAAAAGGTTGTCCAGCAGAACATAATATAATACATAACTATAATATCCATTGTTTTGGGCTATTGCCTAGACCAAGAAAATAGGCCAAAACAATGGATATTAAAGTATTATATTATGTTCTGCTGGACAACCTTTTTGGCATTGACTGTACAAATGTATATACACACACATATATCTTTCCTAATTCAGACAAAGCAACCTGAACTTCAGGATTACAGTCTTTCTTGTAAAAAGAACTTCTTTTATAAGTTGACAAATGATTAAATTGTACCTCTTTAAACTTAGTATACAATTAAGCACTTACATGTAGTACATAATCGCAACAAATTTTTGAATTCGCATTTTTGAACTTTCTCGAAATTTCGAAAGGCTAATCTAAATTTCATTGAAACTTCTATTAACATGGCTTGAAATTTCTTTGAACTTTCGTGCAAACATTCAAATGTAAACAAAGAACGAAATTCATGAAATTTCGCTTGCATTAGTTTCAAACAGAACTGTAATACCAGATTGAATTGGTGTGATAACCAATTAAGCTCCATGTACATTGTACATGTAGTTGAACTCTTACTTATTCCAGTTTTCCTTATCTTATCTTATCCTTATCTTATACTTATCAATGCTCAATCTTAAGACACTTAACTTCAACAGACTTACTGAAACAAGATGAACATATCCATTTTCCTCGTCTTCCAATTCTTTCTTCTTGTAACATGGAAACCTTTCTAGTTCCCAAGCACACTGATAGTGGCAGCTAAGGTCACAATCTAAAACATACACAAAAAAACTTAATGAATAATAACTTTCTGCATAAAAAAAACAACTTCAAGTATTTAAAAGCTACCATAAGAGAAAAGAGTGTTGTGCAGCCCATTTGTCACTTATGCCTTTTCAAAGTCCAAAATCAAAGATTAACAGGTCCCCCAGCTCCATATCTACCACAAGTTGCTTACAGTGCGACTACTGAAAGCGGGGCCACTAATAGACAACGAGAACCAATCACATCGTAGAACTAAAACAAATAATTCCAACTTTGAGTTAGTTGAAATGCTATTGTGTTGTACTCGACAATAATTTGCTCAAATAACCGAAGTTGGAATGCTGTTTTTGTTCTGCAATGTGATTGGTTCTCGTTGTCTAAGTGGCCCCGCTTTCAGTAGTCGCACTGTAAAGTGCTTCTAAACCCTCCTACAATTTTTATAAAGAAAGATAAACCTCTGAAATGTTTTGAGTACTTCTACAGGCCTTCTGACAGGTTGCAAAAAAAAAAAATTTGTGCGGGATTTTGGACGTACATTGTGCGGGACTGCGCAATATTTTAAGAAATTTCAACAGGCTAAAAAAAAAATTCTCGTTCATTTAAAAGCTAGTTCGTTCTGACGTTCGAGCAGAAGGTAAAGAAAAGCTTTCGAGTCTGTGAATACTTTCACGCTTATCGTTTCGGTACACATTTCTCACAGAAAATTGACCCCAAAATGCCCAGATCGCTTTAATTTGAAGGAACAGATATCAGAGAAGGCATTCCTTTGTTTGATTTATTTCAAACTCGCAACATCGACCCAAAAACAGACCTCAAATGTGATAGTTTTGTTTACACTCCGCTCGAGAGCGAAACGATCATAGAAGCGCGAAAATCACTTAATTAGTATTGTTATTTATGCAGTTGCGTCTCCATCCCTCCCACCTCTCTGTTCAGACAAATGATTTACATACACATGCATAGTATACAAAAATTAACTAATAAGTAAACCAGTCTTATTTTAAGAAAACAATGAACGTTCTTTTCAGATGGCAATTCTACAATTCTACTTTTTCTGTAATTTGGCGGGCCTTTTTTCTGTTATTTGGCGAGACTTTTTTTCCCTTTGGCATGACTTTTTCTGTTATTTGGCACGACTTTTTTGCTAATTTCATTGGCGCGACTTTTTTTTCTGGCGCGACTTTTTTTCTCCGGCGTGACTTTTTTCTTGCGCGAGTTTCTTTTTAACCCCTTGTAGGAGTAACCGCAGTTCTATGTCATCAGTGGCTCAAGTAAATCAACATGGCGGCGAACGACCTTCGCGACGATTTCAATGAGGAATACTTTCATATGGGCTTTAGTTACAAGAAAATCATTGATTGCCTTTTTTTAAACCATGAGATAAGGCTAAGTCTACGACAGCTTAAGAGTCTTAGCGAAACAAAATCTTGGTCGGCGACGTTTAAGCAGCTTCGATGAGATAGTAGACGCTATAGAAGAAGGGCTAAAAGGAAGTGGAAGCATTGTCGGCTACAGAACTATGTGGCAGAAATTAGTGGTTGACCATTTTATTACCCTCTACTTTCTCTGTTTTCTTTTGTATTTTCTTGACTATTACTCTTCAATTAGTACATTTTGTTTCACGGTTAATGGGAATCACTCTAATACAGTGAGACTGCTGTAAATAATATTACATACCCCACCCCCCTCCCACACATACTCCCATAAACAACATTAAAAATAAAATTAAAGCCCAAGGTGTTTATTTGACATTTTCAAGTAGGTTATTACATTTCACAGGACTGGGAGACCCACAGAGCTCACTTCTTGGTTTCACAAATTTGTCAGTTTGAAATATTCAACACATTGTCTTATGGTAGACCATGTTTACTCTGTGGATGTGCGAAGCTACATTATTTTCTCTATCTCGTTGATGAAAGTCAAATAAAGATTCTGTGCATCATTACCATTTTCTGGCATTCTTAGACCTCCTTCTGTCATGATTAGTTCAGCTAGTGCAATAAATTCAGGTGATGAACACATGGAAAGGTCATCACAACACAGGTCTCTAGCAACATCTAACCCGTCAATGTCAACATCATGCTTGCAATCTACAGCTCCTGTCATTTCAGGATAATGATACAAGAAACAGGGCCGACCATGGGGAGAACTGTTGTTCCTTGTTGAGGGTTGAATGCGATGCAGGTTCCACAGTTGTGCTACTCTTTGGAGTTCCTCGTGGATAACTGCCATGTAACAAAACAGCAGACATTCCACATGCACAACATTGGCATCACAGTATAGTCCCCTGTCCCTCAAATTCTTGAAATGTGTCATCCACCAATCAGAAGCACCTCTTCGCAGTTGCCCCCACCATGCCTCTATCCTTTGATTAGCAACTGATCTTCCGTAAAGAAAGCTCTTCTCCCCTGACCAACTATCCCCTGCTTCATGTCGTAGATAACGTTGAATAGCAGCAATTCTAACATTTTTCTGTTCCCATATCTCCACGATCGAATTACACAGGCAGTGCCCCCAACATTTTGCACACAGTCAAGAAAATAGCTTGCAACGACACCAGGATGATTATTCGTACGCCTAACCTCAAGCCACATGAGTTGTCTTGAATATCCGTCTATACAACCGTGTATGCAAAACCCATAAGGTTTCAGTTTGTCATATCCGTCTAGGTGCCAAACTTCCTTTTGCATGATAGTGTCGCCTTTGGAGTCTATGCCTTAAGCGCCTGTCTACCCCTTCAGGGTCCATTATTCTTAACGCTTTCCGAACCAATTCCTTGCTAACAGACAATGAATGGTCAACCACTAATTTCTGCCACATAGTTATGTAGCCGACAATGCTTCCACTTCCTTTTAGCCCTTCTTCTATAGTGCATGAATCAATGTTAAGCCGCAGGGGGGGGGGGTCTCGGGCAGATGTGCGGCATTTGATCAATCTTGGCATGCCCATGCATGGGGAATTTGATTACAACCTTTGCCCCAGGGTGTGGACATTTGAATTCGACCGCTTGAGGGCTGTGTCCTAGTCTCTTGTTTCCCGAGTCGCCATCTTGGATGTTGGAAGGTATGAATTTCAAAAATGCGTTTTCATCTGTTTTCAGTTAAGTTAAAAAGAACGCTTCACATTTATTTGGGATCACCTCCAGTTCCCCCATTGTCTCAGCTGTATATATATAGCTTAAGGAGGAATTTCGTTGCCCCAGGTGGGGCAATTTGATCACAATAGACCATTTTTTCTTTCCCCAGGGTGGGGAATTTGACCAAAAATTCTCGAAAAAAGCCAAATGCAGCACTTCTGCCCGACCCCCCCTCCCTCCGGCTTAACATTGATACATGCATAGCGTCTACTATCTCATCGAAGCTGCTAAAACGTCGCCGTCCAAGATTTTGTTTCGCTAATACTCTTTTAAGCTGTCGTAGACAGATTTCCTTGTAACTAAAGCCCATATGAAAGTATTCCTCAGTGAAATTGTCGCGAAGGTACTTGAGCCACTGATGCCATAGAACTGCGGTTACTCCTACAAGGGGTTAAAAAGAAACTCAAACAAGAAAAAAAAGTCATGCCGGAGAAAAGAAGTCGCGGCAGAGAAAAAAGTCGCACCAATGAAATTAGTAAAAAAGTTGCGCCAAATAACAGAAAAAATTTGCGGCAAAGGGGAAAAAAGTCGGGATGCAAGTAAATGTATACATCGTTAATATGATGTATACGCGCGCGTGGGTGGCACCAACAGGGCTCCGTACAATTAATAAAAAAGATGTACGATCATATCAAGACATCAGTATGGTAATCGCGTCGTGATCATTCAAGCGTTACATACCCACGTGCAGTCATCTTGCGATTTTTCAGGCTTTTCTTTTTCAGGATAAAGTTTTGTTGTCGTCAATGAGCTCTAGCTAGTTTGAACTTCCTTTTGTGTCAGGCAAATTCATAAAATCACAAACAATTTTGGTGAGAAAAGTATGAGCCCAAATGACCCAGAAAATTCTGAGAAATTTCAATTTGAAATCAACGTGGTTTTGAGCCACAAGGCGCTATTTAACGACGACTCTGATTCGCTATTTCCAAAACAATTACCACAATCCACCAATGAAAAACAATATAATAGAAACTAGAGCCCAGGCTGGCGCACAGCCATGGATTGAACGCCTTGCTGTTTTTTTTACAAACTAGAGCCCAGGCCGGCGCAAGCCATGAATGGAATGCCTTGTTGTTTTTTTCATCTGCTCGAGCCGTTCGAACAAAACAAGGGATTTCTCGACATGTTTTGGAAGGTAAATGGGGTGAAAATGGCATTAAATGTTTCCAAAAATCACAGTAAACAAGAGGAATGCCTGTATTAATTAAAAATTTCAACAAATTGTGTGGGATTTTGCAGACTTTTAGGAATTGTGCGGGATTATGCGGGTTTGACCAAATTGTGCGGATCCGCAACCGTGCAACCTGTCAGAATCCCTGACTTCTACTTCTGTGCTTACCAGTGCACTTGTAGAACTGTTTCCCAGTTCCCCAGATATAGTCATCACCTAAAAGATAATAGAAACAGTTGGATTTAATTTTATTTAAACTGGTCGAATTTTTTTAAACTGATTTACATTTTTTTAAACTGGTTTAATTTTTCAAGATAGCACTCAATGATCACTGAGGTTAGGTTTTTTAAAATATTGGGTTAGGGTTTGGATTAGTTCATATGACTGTTGAAGAAGGGTCATAGTCTGTGTTGTTTAGTGACTTAGCCCTAAAAATCCTAAATTTGTGACTAGCTCTAAACTCCCTAAATTAGGAGCCCTAAACTAGTGATCAATTGGGTTTTCTGAGGTCTAAGTCAACATAAGGCCAAGCCAAGCTATTAATCAAATCAGACTAAGACGACTTAGGTGGACTTGGCATTCACACACATATTTATGTAAGAATGTGATGCAGTAATTTTTCTGATTGTAATAAAAGCGAGACATGTGATTGACATTTGTCTAATTCGTTTGATTTTATTAAAAATCCAGACATGTCATTGACATTGTCAATCAAGTTCACTAAGCAAGCCTGAAGTCATGTTTGAAAAAGTCTTGAGACAGACTTAGTGCCTTTGAGTTTGCTGGAATTATTGACCAACTAAGCCAAAAATCTGGCTTCAGCAGTTCACACCTGTTTATTTGAGTCCTGCATGCAGACTTAGTGGTCTAGTGTGAATATTTGTATCATCATACATGTAGTACTAATAGATATTATCATTATCCCTCAATCATAATTTATAATCATGATAATTATTATCACCTAGAAAATGTAATCTACAATGTAGCACTTGTCAAACATTTTTAATAATAGCAATTAACACAAAACAAAGGGCTATTAAATTCAATATATAGTAAATGTGAATGAATTAGAAAAATACTATCAGAGCAGTATAAATGTTCCTTTTTATAATATAGTATAAAACCCTGCCAAAGTAAAATGGAAAGGTTCAAAACGAAATGGAATAGACAATGTTGTCCAAGCAATAGCTTAGATTCCAAACTTGTTGTTTCCTATATTGTTTCCAATGCATACAACTGTATGCATTGTAAAAATTGGTCAAATTGAATCAGGTTTGGCTATCAATGATTCTAAAAAGGGATTTATTATTTTTGGGGATTCATAAAAGAAAGGGTTTAGTTTTTTTAGGGGGGTCAGTACTAAAAAAAAAAAAAAAAAATTCACCCACCCCTCCCCTAAAACATTTTTTAGACAACCCTCCCCTCCCCTCTTCTTCCTACATCCCCCCTTCTTTTCCTACTACCACCCCCTACTTCTATCCTTTTCTTAACCCCCCTGATGTCATGCCACTTACATTCAGGTCACCCATCCATTTACTTACCTCACCCGATCGGGCTTAACTTGACTGAATCACGAGGAACGCCTGGTAGATATTAATCCAGTGGATTATCGCACTGCGCCACGAAAGCGCTTGTTGATTTGAGCACATCATTTATTCTCCATGTGAGTAATCGTGGAACCCAGTCCCTCTCGTTATGAATGCATGCGTACTGCTAACAAAATTGGACTTGGAAACATCTTTCAAAAAACATGGACGATATTAAACCCGGACCAAATTGTAAAGTTTGTGTTGACTCTGCGTTCGTTCATTCTTTCATTAAAACTGTAGCAATTCAAGGGAAGTAAGAAAGCTAAATCCAGAAAAATACAGGTAAAATACATCGTTTATAGATGATCAGGTGTACTGGGCGATTGCACAAACCCCCCCCCCCCCCCCCCCCTATTGAGGAACCTTGGAATTCCAGGGGAGGGGGTTATTTTTTTGAAGTGGATTTCCAGGGGAGGGGGTCGGTTTTTCATGTGGATTTCCAGGGGAAGGGTACCTTTCTTATTGAATTCCAGGGGCTTAAGGACATTTTTAATCAAAAATATGTGGAATTCCAAGGGAGGGGGTTCATTCAAGATGGCAATTCCATGGGGGAATGCCATAGTTTACAGGTTTTTCGGAAATTCCAGGGGAGGGGTAAGAAAAGGGCAAATCCGACGTTCCTCAATAGGGGGGGTTCGGTTTTTTTGTGCAATAGCCCAGTCTTCATTACGGATCCTCTCGTCTTCAAAACAAACTGTGTAGACGTAACCGAACCGACTTTTGCACGACTTTGGCAGAATACTCACATCACTGACAGATAAAGTAAAGGGAGAAGAAAGGGAAAAGAAAGCGAATTACCTCTAACATTGAATCTAGAAGAGGATTTCTACGATTCAAGAGCTAAACAGTATCTCAGTAAAGTAACGAGTGCAGAGGATCTTGGAGTATTACCGGCTCATACTCGTTAGACTCAGCTTTTCAAATGGAATAAGACACAATTGAAAAGTGGCTCAAAGAAATGCTGTATTATATTGTCTTGGTCTCTCATCAAAGAATCACCCACAGAGGTGTGAAAAGACACAGAAATAGAGAACTTACACATAAATAACTCAAAACGTTATTAATAGTTATATTTCACTTTGCCGTTTCCATGTACAGGGCCAGTAATAACAAGCAGATTTATTAAAGCCAGTTAACAGCCCACTCCAAGCGGTCAGCGGTCAGCGATGGCGGGAAGACGTGTCTCGTCTCGCTCTCTAAGTTTCATTGGTATATGTCTTATTATCGCATTTGTAACCACCAAACTTTTGTTCTACTCAACCACCAAGAAAGCTGCCGTGGTATGTCGTCGATCGCACTTTCTACAAGCTCGTCTGGCATACTATTCGAACTCAACAGCTTCGTTCAATCTGTGTCAGCTCCTCATTATAACTAGTGGCAACGTTTCCCTCAATCCTGGTCACCCTCGTACTCACAAGAACCGTGAACTATCAATATTTTCACAAAATGCAAGAAGCCTTAAGGCCTTTGTGCCTAACTACGATGGTCCTGGCACCGAATCTACATGTAAACTCGCCATATTCAAGGACATAGTGTGTGCTTCCGACTACGACATTGTCGCCATAACCGAGACCTGGCTGAACTCTACAATACTGGATAAAGAAATTCTACCGAACACCTACGACATCTATAGAAAGGACAGGGATGGCCGCACTGGTGGCGGGGTCTTACTGGCCATTAAAAGGAATCTCATGGTCAACGCCGTCCACTCTCTACAAGGCGAGTCCTTAGGAATTGAAATCATGCTTAAACATAACAAACTTCTGTTTATTGCCGTTTGCTACCGTTCCCCCAGCGACCAAGATTTCATAAGGAACTTTAAATCTGTGATAGAGATTACTGCAAGCAACAAGTTCTCCTCAACTCTAATCCTAGGAGACTTTAACTACCCGAGTATTCGCTGGGATAACGGATCCGGATTCATAAACTCTGATTCTGGTCCTGAACATGACTTCGTTAATTTGTTATCCGACGCTTTCCTCTTCCAAGCTGTCGATACTGCCACAAGAGAACATAATATCCTGGATCTGGTCTTAACAAACAGCCCTGGCCTAATTGACAATATATTCGTAGACTCTTCTGGTGGCCTACTATCCGATCACTCCTGTATTTACTTTAATTTTCTTCACTCTGCTAAAATAATTAATTATTCCTTCAGAACTGTTTTTGACTACACTAATGCCGATTTTGAATCTCTTAGGGATCGCTTGAAGCATAACTCATTAGCTGTCACGGTGTGTGACGATATTGACACTAGTTATCTCGATAAAGAAAATAAAAACTCTGTGGAAAAAGGTTCGCTCTCGTTCCGACCCAGACTTCGTCAGAAAATTAAGAACTGGATGCGCTCTAGGCGTAAATCGTACTTCAATTTCATCGTCTCTGATCTACACAACAATCCTAAACCCTTCTAGTCTCTATTTAAATCTAAATCTAAGAGTTCTTCTTTGCCAGCGACTATGCTGTTAGCCGATAACACTGAAGTTTCCTCTGACGCCGATAAGGCCCAGGCTTTCTCGGACCATTTCTGCTCTATCTTTACTAGTCATGATAATTGTTCTTCATCCTCTTCATCTGAACATTGTACAGTTAACTCTTCCGTTTTATCGGAAATAATTCTTCCTCAATCGGAGGTTCTTGAGGAACTGCAGAGACTAAATGTTCACAAAGCTACTGGCCCTGATGGTCTCACTGGTCGCATTCTCTTAGAATGTGCTAACGAAATCCACCCCTCAGTCTGTCAGCTATTCAATCTCTCCCTCTCTTCTGGTAAAATGTTCTCGGAGTGGAAAGACGCTAACCTTTGCCCTGTCTTTAAAAAAGGTAAGAATTATTAAGTCTTTATTTCCTAACTACCGTGGTATTTCACTCCTCCCCTTATTGTCTAAAGTTCTTGAGAAATGTGTAGCCCGTCGTCTTGTCCACTTTGTATGTGACCGGATCTTCTCACTCCAGCACAGTTTTCAAGCAGGCCTTTCTTGCACAACTCAGCTTCTCTCTGTCCTTCATGAAATTGGTTTAGCTCTTGACTCTGGCGCAGAAATTGATGTTATTTATCTTGACCTCACCAGAGCCTTTGATACAGTCTGTCACTATACCCTTATTCGCAAACTAAACGGCTTTGGCATTTCCGGAACACTTCTCGCATGGTTCACAGACTATCTAACGTATCGTCGCCAACGTGTGGTGGTAAATGGTTCATATAGCCCCTGGGAACCTGTTCGCTCTGGTGTCCCTCAGGTTCGGTCCTTGGCCAGATTCTTTTCCTTCTCTACATAAACGATCTTCCTAGTACTGTCACTTCTTCCTCTATCGCTATGTTTGCCGACGATACAAAGTGTTTCAACACCATCTGAAACTCAGGTGACATTGCAAACTTGCAATCTGACCTCAACCTTATTGCGTCTTGGGCTTCTCGCAATGAACTATTCTTCCAACCCTCTAAGTGTGAGAACCTGTGCATCTCCCGTAAACGTCTATCTATTGATAGGAACTACATTCTAAATGACACAACCCTTAAAGTCGTAAATACTACTCGTGATCTTGGCGTTTCTGTTTCCAACGACCTTCTCTGGAGTGAACATGTTATCTCTATTATCTCCAAGGCAAACAAGATGCTGGGTTTCCTCAATAGGAACTGCACTAAAAATGTTTGTCCTACTTCTAAAACAATTCTCTATACCACTCTTGTTCGATCTCATCTAATTTATGCCTCACAGATTTGGTCTCCTACTTCCTATGGCTCCCTCCGTCTAGCTCGTAATCTTGAAAGTGTTCAAAGGCGAGCAACTCGTCTCATCTTATACGGTTCCGACTTGGACTACAAATCGAGACTTCATCGACTAAATCTTCTTCCTCTCTGCTACTTCCTTGAATATCTTGACCTGCTTTTTCTATTCCGCTGTCTTAAAGGTGAAATTTTGATCGACACCCCTGACATTCTACTATTTAACAGATCTGTAACTCGTCGCGGCTCCTCTGGTCTAGACTTACGCTTAATTCCTGCCCGTACCTCGACTTTTCGTTCTTCCTACTTTGTACGTATCTGTCCTCTATGGAACGCTCTTCCAGTCGATCTTCGCTCTTCTCTCTCTACCTCCTCTTTCAAACTCAAACTGAAAAAACTTTACTTTGAAAGGCTAAACTCGGTCTTTGATACCTTCAACATTCGAACTTGGTTCGTTACTTGTCCCCTCTGTCGTCGTTCTAACCTTGTAACCGTATGCCCGTGTTAAAGTAGTCGATTATTGTTACTATCATCATATCATCCAGTTGCGCTGCTTGCATTCAAACTATTTGTAGCATAATGTTATTATCGTACTTGATTTTGTATTTATTCATTCATTATCTAATTATTGTATGTATATATATATATATATATTTTCTTTTTTCTTCTCGTTAACATCCATCGTTACTGCTGGCAGAGACAAGCCTCGTAGGGGACTTTGAGTCCTATTGTTTGTCTCCTGTGGCGTTACGCCCAAATGTTGTAAATAAATAAAATAAAAATAAATTCATTCCTAACACTATTATAAATCAATTTAATTGACCTGTCAACTAATCCAAACCCTATGCAAAACCTAACCCTACATTTAAAAACACCCTAACCGTCCACAATGCTTGCTCACTAATTTTGGGTGTTTAGAGCTAATCACTAAATAACAGAATGTAATCCTTCTTCAATTGTCCTGAGAACTAATGCAAAACCTAACACTACATTTAAAAACACCCTAACCGTCCACAATGGGTGCTCACTAATTTTCGGTGTTTAGAGCTATAGTCACTAATTTATTTAGGGTGTTTAGAACTATTAGTTGCTAAATAATACAGACTGTAATCCTTCTTCTGTGATGCTGAGAACTAATACAAATCCTAACCCTACATTTAAAAACACCCTAACCGTCAACATGTGCTCACTAATGTAGGGGTCTTTAGGGCTATTAATCACTAAACAACACAGAAATATAATACTTCTTAAATGTTCCTTGTGAACTGACCCAAACCCTTACTTTGAAAAACCTTAATATCAATTAACGTTCAATGTACCAGTAAGTTCCCTTTTTAGAATCTTGAAAAAAATTACCTGAAGAAAACATTACCTTAGACACAAACACCAAGTTGAATCAATTTGACCTAGGTTAAATTGACTTGGGGTCAATTTGACCTAGGTTAAATTGACTCAGGGTCAATTTGACCTACAACATACACGAGCGTAACATAAAATTCTAACGCTACGTTTTATTATTTTTCTCAAAATCGAAACATCCTATAACCCCAGGACTTCAGAAAATAAAACTTCAGTCTAGGTGCACAGAAAAACGAGCAAAATACTTTCGAAAATGGTTTTATTTAAAAAAAAAAACGAATTTGTTTG
This sequence comes from Actinernus sp. WN-2022, assembly GCA_030867875.1. Taxonomy (NCBI): domain Eukaryota; kingdom Metazoa; phylum Cnidaria; class Anthozoa; order Actiniaria; family Actinernidae; genus Actinernus; species Actinernus sp. WN-2022. The sequence goes on from JAOWCC010001679.1 coordinate 43,750,960, forward strand.
AATTCTGTCTGAAAAAGTTCGTCATTTTCCACCCGATTTTTACTCCACATGGCAATGATTTTTTATTGTTTAAGAAATATTAGAGAAGAAAATTTACATATGTACTTTGAGGTGAAACCACGTTGTGGTTTTCTTGTACTTCATGCTTTCTTCAAAAGAAATATCAGTCAAAAACTAGCGTTAGAAAAAAATCAATGTCGGAAAAAGCACTCGTTCCAAGCTTTCATCGTGCCTTTTTTGCCTTCGATCGCGCAAATCACGCATTTCGCACCAATCGCGCCCTTTTTCCATCGCGCCCTTTTCCTATCGCGCCAATCGCGCACTTTTTCCATCGCGCAAATTATGCAAATCGCGCCCGAGTTAGTAGATTGTAACGTAGGCTGACATGTCTGTAAAATACAAACAGTAAAGACAAAATGTTCAATTTAAAACATAGCGGCTTTTTTGCTTGTATTTTATAAACTCCCAAGTACAGCTCTTGCGAAATAAAGCGAGTGAAATAAACCCTCGTTTTGTATCAAAGCTTTCTCATTTGTGGTGTTGCATGATACTTCCAATTAACGTCTTTGTTTCCAAAGAAAAAAAACACTTCCTCTGTTTAAGCCTGAAAAAAAACTAAGCTCGATTTACATAAAGACTGTGAGCCCATTCAACCCCCGTGGGAATTCTTCAAAGTTGAAAACAACTCAATTAGTATTGTGACATCACAAACAATTTAGATTCGCACGTGCAAAAGATCATTGAAAGTGAAAGTACGGCTTTCTTGGAGTTACTATATAATATTTCTTGGATTCTAGTGTGCTGGAGTTTAACTTGAATGAACTTCATCACATTGTGGATTAAGACGGTCGATCTGTGCACATTTTAAGGCTGATTTCCATCGGATCACAAAGATAGCAAAATTTGCATAACGCAATAATAAAATTTCTGACAAAGCCGAAAGAGACTAGCCATTAAAAACCATTCATTTGTTGAATATACGTTTATGTCATAATCTTGTCATTCAACGTTAACACTCAAAATGAATGGTTTCGCATTGATGTAAATATGTTTATTGGCAAAGTGATAGCAAAAAGTGCGCGATGCAAAAAGTGCGCGATGCAAAAAGTGCGCGATTTGCGCGATCTGCGCGATTTGCAAAATGGAGATTGTGCGTGCCGGAAGGCACGATTGGCGCGATGAAAATTAACTCTGAAATTGAGAGGTTTTGTTACGCGGCTTTCACGTTTTTTCTGTTGAGAACGGTTGATATTTTTATTCTCGGTGCCACGTTCCTCCTTCTTTCGAAGATAAAGATTCACAATTGAGAAACTACATCAAACTAAGGTCAGAGTGGTGGGAATTTAATAACATTCAATTAAATAACGACAAAGTTACAACAATTCCAAAACAATTTTTTTTCCGAAATTTTCTCCATTTTCGTCGTGTACACCAACTTCGTGCGCGAGGCCAGTAAGCATGAAACAACTGCACATACTACTGTTCATTTTACTTTCTAAAATGACTTGTAAAACAAAGTTGTGAAGAAACCAGTAGATGCATGAATAAATTGCTGGATACCGAGCTTGTGATTACGAACAGACAACAGTTGTTGACTTTACACTTCAGTTGTTGGAGTCATGAGCTAACGTGTTTTTTTTTGGTGGGAACTGTCGGCTTTTAATAAATAATGACAGTTTATATCAAGAAGTAGACCATTACCAAATGCTGGTCAGTGGGACCACGTATCTCAATTACAATGAAGAAAATGGTTGTTAGTGTGTTGTTGTCGCATAGGCTATTGAAAAGCCTGGTATTCATTTTGCTTTATACATGTACATCACTGAAGATCTGCACTTGTTACAAGTCTTTCAACAGCTTTTAACTTTGTCAATAGAATCAGTTCTAGTGTTACACATGAAGTTCTAAGAAACAAAATTATATATAGAGTGTGTAAAACATCCAAAGGTGAGTGACACTATCTGAAAACTAATTTTGTTATATTGAAATACTTGGTGGTCAAATGGCTGTCATTGACAGAACTGTTATTTAAGGATGGTGCCCACTAATGTCAGCGTGCATGCCATTCTGCAAATCTTGTGTCCTACAGGTTGGGTCATCCTGCGAGGCAGGACATTTGCAGAACTAAATAGTACTGTATTAATTGTGTAATTTGACAGACAGAAAGATGAAGGATTTTAAAATATGAGGTTGGAAGATAAGCTTGAGAAATGGACATTTTGGTAAATCTTTAAATTCAACTACACAGCCACAAAATACAATTTTCAGCTGAAATGGTAAAGAGCCAACAATCTATAAAGTGATGATTTATCATGGGGAGATGGTCGAAAAATCGTAGATTTAGGAGATTTACCCGACCAATTGAGTGAAGGTTGTTTGGACTACCATGAATCGCTGATGTCTTTTTGCCCGGTGCCTTTGCCTTTAAGGCCTTTCGATGCTTTCGTCAGTTTCGCTGGCGAAGGATCCAAACATTGACTCGGCAGTATAAATAATGTGTGAATATGGTCAATTAAGCTTTGTGGAAACGGGTAAACCTCACGGAGATCCAAAGACAAATAAAGAAGGAAGGACTGTAAGGTGTTTGAGCACAAAGGAAGCAGCAACAGGTTTGATTTTAAATGAAGAAAAGTGAAAGACGGGACTGGCTCTTTTCCCCGCCACCATCTGCAATAGAAGAAACCAATTTTCAGACTTACTAGGGAGGGCTTGGTAAAAAATGGCAATTTTTGAAAATAAAATTAGCAAGAAGAGGTCTACGATCCCCATAACTTTTTAAAAATGTGTGGATACCCCCCATTCTTTTCTTTTTGTAATCTGTGATATGGAAACTAAACAACATTTACATAATGTTTTTGTCTTTATAAAATTGAAACTTGATGTCCATTTCAGAAAATAAAATCTCTGTCTGTTCATGGTCACTAATGAGGCTTACAAAGCAAAATTTGTAATAAAAAACTTCAGGCTATAAGAGGGTAAAAAAAAAGATTAAAACTTTCCTCCCATGTTAAATACTTATTTTCCCGTTTACTAGCATTGAAAGCTCACGAAAATACAAGCCCGCTGTCCACCATTTTGCTCACAGCTCTTGGAGACCTGGGCCCCAGTAGGCATTCAGCAAATGGTATTTATTATACCCCCCTATAATATTATTCTTCCTCAAGGTTTAAAAACAATGCTTGAAGACAATCCATAAATTAAAGAGAAAAGCAAAAAAGGAGAGGAAGCTGGAGAATCAGATCGAGAAAATCCTGTGAAAATAAGAGTTCAAAAATTCCAAGAGAGTTGGTGTCAACGTTTTCCGTGGGTACCACAAGTAATTAAAACAAGAGCCCATCTGGGCTTTCACTCGGGCCACATGAGATTGAAGATGAAATACACTTTCATTTGAAATCTCTTAGTAATAACCAAAGGGAAGAATTATTAGCTGAATTTAGCAGTCTTTTGGAGTGGCCGGTAGCGCGGTGACTTTCATAAAATTTCTCTGCTCCCCTAGTAAATATGTAATTTAATATTTTTGTTTTTCTCGTATGTTGACCTTTTAATTTAAACAGTTTAACACACTGCATTTGAGCAGGCATATATTCATTGTTTTGAACCCGAGAATTAACCGTACTACCGTACTTCATGGTCCCTTTCTTTAGTAGTGGGTTGTCGGTCAGGTAATTATAAACTCTCGTCATTTAGCACAGAAAACGTATTCTGATGAATAGGGATCGGGTTGTCGTGAATAATCTAAAGAATTCCGTCTCTTCCGGTTTGAATTTGACTCATGTGTATGTTGCTTTTGGAGTTTCAAGGATATGTTGATCCAAAACTACAGGCTCTTGGGGTTTTTCATTGACTTGTGAACTTGCAGGCTCTGTAATTTGTTTTGTTTTCTTAGTATAACATAAAGTGTTGAACATGTTCATTTTCTCAAGCATGTCGCGCGTGATCTCTGTTTCTTCATTCGTTAAGTTCTCTACTTTCATCTGTAATCTGGGAAACTCGATCTTTTCCCATGCCTTGGCACATCACTATTCCTGTTGTGAATGATTATAAGTAAAATCCTTCGACAGCTTGTACCGTTTCCGCTAGGTCAATATCCTCGCTGGAACGAAATAACTTGATCTCAATACTCTCTGATCCAACTTACGGTAAATTTAAATCTCTGACAGTTTTTAAGAGACTCATAATATTGGTCTTGAAGTGCCTTCACCCAAAATAAGTTGTTCTTCTCGGATGTTTTAAATGCAGCACAGCGAGCCGATGGCTTATAGATTCCAATATCTATTTCTTCGAATTTTAGCTTTCCGGATCCTGGCCCCTTTGCTTCAGGTCGTCGTACGTGTCGTATATAAAAGCACTGGCCATCTGGGTAAAAAACGCGGTCCTTCGGCTCCGACAATAGCGCCAGTTGCAATATCCTGAGCCTGTTGGAAGGCTTTCGCATGAGTGAAGTTAAATAAAACATTAAACTGGCTTACATTTGAGAGATGAGACTCCAAGTTACAGAGAAAGTTGCTCGCGGATTCCGCCATCTTGCTTTACTGTATTAAATTATGTAAATAAATTAACCTGGCGATTGTTGCGTGACCACCACAGTGCGATCTGATTGTGTGAATTTGACCTTTAACGCATGCGCTGAACGCTTGCTACACGGAATAATAAAAAATAATAAAAAATAAAAAATTACAGGCAGCCCGAGTAATTATTACATATTCAGTTGGGACAAGTGAAATTCAGATCTTACTTGGACAAGTGCTTTTTAACTTTTTCTTCTTTCCCTGAGTTATTGGTAAGATAAATGGTTGGATTGGCATCCTTTGTGAAGAATGCTATGTCTAATGTTTTTAACCCAAATATTCTGGCAGACAACCCAAAATATCAATAGAATTAAAAAATACTTCCTCTGACAAAGACAAATGCTGAGTCAGCATTAAATGTACATCTTTTTTTCTGAATTCAAAAGCTCCTTAGGAGGTTCAAACAATCCATATAGATTTTTAGAAGAAAAAAAATGGTTTGTAATAATTTTTTAGTAGGCACCATCCTAACTCTCAAGTGCTTGGTACATGTACATGTATATCTGATTGGTTCACAGGAAAGAGCATACCGTAGTTCAGTTCAGACTAGAGTACTAACACATTGGACAACATTTGTCTGACAAAGCATTACACACTTGTTTGGATGTTGCTGATTGGAGGAATCAGACTACAGTTGTTCAGAAGTATTGTGGTCAGAGTCCGAAAATTACCGTAAAGACCTGTAGATAAGCCGCACCCCAAGTTTTGAAGCTTGAATTTGAATTACCCTAGGGCCTGGAGAGCAGTTATGATAATTAGGGTTATGTATATAAACTGTCAAGAGACAGAGTCAGTTCATTGTGGTTCTGGCTCACAACTTGTATACTACATGTATGTTAATTTTCTTTTGACTGTGACATTCGGTTGTTCTGCTGAATAGATTGGTCTTCGACTTCGAGATCAAGCGAAAGAAGAAGTTGTCATCCCTGGCTTTGTAGCTGCATGTTCCTCTGCGATCGATCATCGAGTCCTGTTCCAATTTCGTAGGCGAATCAGCTCTTCGCTAATCTCCCTAATCTCCCTAATCTCGCTGTGCTCCGATACTCTCTGATACTAGCTCTCAATGGACCTGATATCCTTCATAGGCTGGAGTGTATGGTCGAGCAATGGAATCAACAAAGGTATCAGAAGGGAAATGTGGCCAGGGGCTTAAGGACTGTTCAAGAAAGCTAGATCCAACGTAGCAACCAGCAGGATATTCGTCCACGGTTCTTTGCCGTTTCTCAAGTGTAACTGGAATCACTGGTAATTATTACCGCTGACCATTTATTGCCATGCTCATGCCCAATACTCCTCCGGTTAAATCGTTGTTACTCGATCTGACTGCCTGTGGGACGTCTTTCGTCTTTTCTCTAATAGTTCTTTAATAGTTTTTCCAGAATCTCTAAAAATCTTCTCTATAAAATTTTACCCCCTCTGTTTTTTTAGAATTTTAAAATTTACCCCCATAAGTTTTGCATGTTCAAAATTTTTACCTCCCCCCATAAAACCATCAGCCCCCCCTGCAACGTAATAAACGAACAGTCCCTAAGCGCAAATCATAACAGTAAATAAACTTTCAAATTTTCGGTAGATCCTGGTGTAGTTAAAAGTTTCGGCTGAAATTATTGCAACTGTTTGAGGTCCTAGCATGTTTTCGAAAATTAAAATCTCAAGTTCTCTGAGTGTGAATTTTCAAGTGCAATCAGTCAGGTGTGAACGTGACAGTCTGACTTTTGACGAGTCTGTCAAATCGCTGAAACTTTCTGGGAATGTGAACACAGTTTTGAAGCCAATTCGTAATGAAAGACGTGCAAAAAACTTATATACTCTTACCAGAAAACTTCTACTGGGAATGTGGTATTCCTGCTGAATGCAAATTGCACTTTAATACATTGAAAGTTTTCCAAAACATTGAATGTCAAAATTAGTATATTACAATCGTCTCAACAATCACCAAACGCACATGCAAGTCAAAGACGCGGATCGAACTTCAAGTATTTGCAAAACCAGGGAAACCTGGCAAACCAATTACATGTAAGCAATTAATAAACACTGCCATAAACAAAATCAAAATGGTAAAAGACATCTAATGTCTTTGAAAGTAAGTACATTTTTTTTTTTACCGAAACGCTGTCGAAATAACATGCCGTGCGCAAATTTTATTTAAGCCTTAAAGCGTTCATTTCTATTTGCATCTCGAAGTTCTTTCATTGCATTGGTCTTGTAACTTTTTGCCTTGTTTAACTTCTAGCCGTTGAGCCGAAAAGTGGGGCATCAACTTCTTAAACGTTTTGTGCATTTTTGCGGTTTAGCGAAAAAGAGCGGGTTATCAACTTTGTGCAGGTTCTTTCAATGTGCAAGATAGCGAACCAGGTAAACTAAATAATTACGAATCAGGGTTTTGTACAATCAAATCAGCAATTGCTGTGCCGATATATAATTTGAAAAAAGTCAATATCATTTTTTAGAAGCAGCAATATCGTTTTTCATAAACAGCAAATATTGCTGTCTGTAGCGTGAAGAAGTTTGCGTCTTGACTGTAGGTTTAGAGCCCTTATTATCCTTATTACCAGGTGAACCCTAGCCCTAGGCCAGTGAAAACTCATTGTTTACCTGTGAACCCTAAATGAGTGATTTAGCTCTAATAACCCTAAATTAGTGAGCACCCATTATTGATGGTTAGGGTTTTTTTTAATGTAGGGTTAGGCTTTGAATTAGTTCACAGGATCATTGAAGAAGTGTTATGTTTCTTTGTTGTTTACTGTAGTGAGTTAGCCCTAAAACCCAAAATCACCAGAAGAAAAAGAAAAAAAAAATAGGAAGAAAAAAAGAAAATGGTTAAAAAATTTTTATATATAGTAAATAAGTAGAGGGATTTCACATTGATCACTTGGTGTTGCAGTGGTTAAGGCTTGGACCAACAGATCCAGTATGGTAATTCAATATGCTAATTAGTATAGTTAATTAAAGCAATGTAGCACTGCATGTGTGGGGACTTATGGGGAGAGGGGTAGGGGAAGGAAGTGATAAAGGAAGAGAGAGAGGTAGGAAAAGACAGGGGGAGGGAAGGGGAGGGTGAATATATTTTTAGTACCCCAAAAAAAATCCTAGTTAGAAAAACATTAACTACCGTATTCACTCACGGATAAGACGCACTCGCGGATAAGCCGCACCCTGAGTTTAGAAGCTTGATTTACGGAAAACAAGTTTTTTTGAAAGAATATCAAATGTACATTGTAACCTTCATCGGACTTTAAAACTGGAGAAAACTCCAAAGTTGTATCTGTAATTTCAGCTCTGAAATAGTATAAACTTCATGTCCACATACTTAGATATATGATTTATCTTTCCAGAGTATTTGTTTACCGGGATCTGTTCATTCAGGTCACCTCTTAGATCGAATTTTACATGTCAACAAAGCCAACAACGTGCTCATGTTTTGTTTTTGCTGAACGAAGTCAAAACAACATGGAGTAGTTTGCTTTTTCATCAGCTGTCTGTTGCCATCATGCCTAAAAGGATATCCAGAAGCCATCTATTGGAGATAAACTTGTTACTCAAAGAGAGGTGGAAGATCTGTTCAACAAATTTGCTGTTAAAGTGCCAAACTGCAAAGAAACATTGGGCCATTTAGCATGGTATTTAATCGCTTGTGGAGGAACAAATATTCACAACATAAATGGATCTGTTAGGAGCCACCAAACTTGCACAAGCAATGGCCAGTGCTTACTTTCTTTTGGTTAGGTGTAGTATTTATTAGTATAGATTAGTACATGTATTTCTTTTAAATGTTAATTTATGGAAATTTGCAGACCTTACGTACTGTACGGTAGATGTTCTCGCAGATAAGCTGCACCCCCCAATATTAAACGAAGATTTCGGGTAAAAAGGTGCGGCTTATCCGTGAGTGAATACGGTAGCAGGAGCCCATTACCAGGAGCGTCCATATATGCATGAGTCAAAGTATGACCGGTTTGAGCTATTTTTAGAACATGTTCCCCATGTAACTGCCTTCTGACTCTGCTGCGATCGTGCGTATGTTTGCCGTAATTATCGAGATTAAGAATGATCTATTGTTCTTTGAGTTGATTTTACTAACGCTGCATTGTCCTGACTATGGTTTGATTGGATTCCCAAAGTGTGGGCACGTGAACTCCCGTGAGATCTGTTCTAAATATAGCTCAATCCGGTCAAACGCGGACTCACAGACCTAGTATGGGAGATGGACGCTCCTGGTAATGGGCTCCTGACAGTAGTTAGAAAAAATTAACTGCAACATCTATTCCATTTTGTTTTTAACCTTTCCATTTTACTTTGGCAGGCTGTACTTACATTGGAAACACAGTGTTGGTCTCAAAACAGCAATCTTCATCAGGGAATGGCCACCACTTGAGACTGAATCACACACTAAAATAACAAATTTATGAGAGATAAACTTACTTTACATATGCCATCTCAGCTGCATTGCTTTTATATAATAAAAAGTCACTTTATTTACATGTACATGTTTACTGCTAACATGTAGCTCAGTAATCTTCCACATGGCCCTCTGTTGACTTAGGCCTATAAATTTACATCCTTGTCCGAGAAGATGCGAAGGTCTAACTGTTTACTGTTGGATTATGTCAATTAAGGCAACAGGGGAGGATCACTTTCATCGTCGTTTTCAAGCAATTGCCTTTATAAATAATTATTATGCTTTTCCAAACACTATAAATGATACGTCCCAAAATACATGTACCTGCAGATCGACTTGGATGTTTTATTAACTCCTCACGAAGTAATGAAGTAAAATTTAGCTGAAATCAAAACTCAAGAAGATTCAATACAGTTGGTGAGATCTCACAGAAATTAACAGACAACAAATTAAAATATTGAAAACTACCCGAGTGTTTTGATTTGATAGAATGGACTCAAACAACTTTTTGCATCAGGTGAAACTGTTGAGATACCTAGTAAATAAAATGAAAACTTTCAAAACATTTGATTTGGTACAAATATAGGTATATCTATTTCAAAAAGAACATAAATTTTTAATTTATAAATATTATTATTCTGTAGACAATTTTTAGTGCGATCTCAGAATAAAACAAACACTGTGTATATAGCCCTCAAATAGAGACAGCTGTTTCTGCAGGCTAACACTGCAGAGCTCAATGATTATTCAAATCAGTTGGTGGAAAATGTCACACTTCTGTGTCACAGAATTCAAGACTTAGACCTCCTCATCTTTGAAAACGGATACACAACGACATGAAATAAAAAGAATATTCTATTTGGTATACTTATGCTTATCACTTGCCAGTAAAGTTGAGAAGCTTGTGGTTCATTACACTACAATGCAATAAAATCACACTTTCCCATGAAGTTTGCAGCATTCTTGTTGTGTCAAAAACCAAACAATCAGTCTCCATGGCTGAGAGCACATGTCAACTTGGAGAATTGTTTATCTCTGAAAAGCTGGTTTCTTGAATTGAAAACATATGCAATGACTTCAAAAAAAATCTGAAGGATTGACAGATTTACGTTTGATCAGATGAAGTAAAAACAACATAGGGCTGGGACGGTGTTTAGTGGGTCCCATAACAAAATCAGCTGGCAAAATCTGGAAGAGAAGGAGGTAGAGTTTGCCAGCTGCCAGCTCTTACACATATATATATATATATATATAATATAACCCCTGGGTAGATCGATAGAAGATAGTTTTCCATGTTCTTTTTAAAAAATCACAACAATGTCACAATTCGTTGTGTCAATTGAGAGCTGTTTCATTTTTGCAGCCACAACAATAACAGACCACAACATATTCTAACAAGAGGCCCTGATTGGCCTTAACTCGGGCCACCTACAAATAGGTTAATACATGGAGTTCTAGCATATTTTTGTGTCATACATGGTTTGTACTAGGGGACCGGGTAATTGATTCACTTCTGATGCTTGTGATAATTTATATATAATGGCATGGACCTTTTGCAGGAATGCAATAATGTGGCTGTACTAGATAACAAACAAATATTTAAAGGCACTTGTACGAGATTGGTAGTGTTAGTAAAACCTGTTTGTAAATGCTATTTTCCACCTTCTTACAATTCTCAACCTCCAAAGGTGGTCACGGTCACTTACAGGAGCTTCTAATTACAAAGTTTTACTGATAATTAAAACCAGGTTGCATAAGGGTGGTCGCTGAAGGGACTGGTCAGAAATTAGCAGGGGAAGGGGTTGTGAAAGGGGGAGGATCATATTGTTTTGAATCCCCAAAACTGGATGGTCATAAATATTGGGCAACTGAAAAAGGATTGGTTATAGGGAGAAAGGGTCAAAATATTTCATACTAATTGTCCAGGGAGGGTTATACATTTTTAGACTTTTTTATCTCCACCCCACCCCCTTTGCACCTACCATGCTAATTTTTTGACCAGTGCCTAATGTTTAATAAAATATTGTGTGCATTGATTTCATGCATGTAGACCACTTGGAAAATTAAATTAACTTTATTTAAAGAGGCTAACACCAACTAGTACACACATAGAAATGCGTAGCCTCCACCACAGTCGTGTATGAGCCCGTAAAAACGACTGCGGGGGAGGCTAAGAAATGCGTGGCCCTCCTTGTAATTAAAAATTCGAAACAAATGTAGAACATGATTTAGATTAATATCAATTAAAATATGTCACTAATTAAGCTAAATATTGTCTGTTCATGACTGTAATAATAATATCAGTATACAAGTGAATGCATATAAATTATATATCACTTCAATTCGTTATCTGAAAACATAAAAACATTAATACTTCTTTGTCTTCTTTCTTCAGTCAAGTTGACTTTTTCTACATATTTTTCAGGGCAACAGTGTTCGCTTGGTAAATAAATCTCCACACCCAATTCTATTTATGATTGTTCTAATCAGTTCCAGTATCTGTGTATAGCTCTACCAATTCCAAACCTGCCCTTCCCCAAGGGTGGGGGGCATAAGTGGGGCATTTGACTGAGTTTTTGTCCCAGGGGTGAGACATTTTGGAGCAAACAAAAGTTGGCAGGGTGAGGAATTCATTTGTAGAAAGAGTCAAAATAGTGAATTTGATAAGAGATTTGCACCCGTACCAAAGCCCCACCATGGAGCACTTGACTCCACAGTGGGGCATTTGATGCTCTACAAATATCCGGGGGGGGGGTCTATCAATTCCAAACCTGCCCCTCTTCCCGCCATAACTTATATAATTGTACTCTCCAGTATGGCTTTACACAACAAATTCTGCTCTTCTTTTGACAGTTTCACATTCAATTCAATTTTAATTTGGTATTCTCGGTTTGTAAGTCATATCCAGTTCTGTTTATGGGTATAATTCGTAGTAAATTCGAATGCCTCTGTATCTTCCGAGTTCTGTTATTGTTTTGACGATCGATTTTAACTTTTTCCTTCTTGGTCTCTATAAAGTCACATACAGTTCAACTTACGGACAATTTCATTTCCAGTTCGAATTACAGTCACCATTACACTTAATTTAAAAGTGGGGAACAAGTAAGATTTGTGTGAACATATATAAACACATAATTTCAACCTCACCAGTTCTGATTTCCGTTCGCGTTCAAAGCCAAGGGTCAATCACTGTTCACTTCCAGCTTTTCCGACTCTTGAATTGAAGTCTTAGTAAAGTTCGGCATTGTTTGACTGGTTTAGTCAAGACTTCCCAGTTGTGTAATCTCAAGAGTATTTCATTTTCAAGAGAGGACTTCGCAGTAAACAATTACAGCCAACATTGCAAACAATCAATCCCTCACTGATTTGACCTCCTCACAGTGTGTGATGGTAATGAAGAGCATTTCAACAATATCAACGCAACACTGCAATCGTATGGCACTTAGATGCAGCAGTACAGGCATTTTCTTTCAGTTTCCGTGGATTATTGGACCAAAAGGCAAAACCATCACTCCTCCGGCCGGCTAGACTAGCTTACTGTGCAATATTTGGATCGCCACATCCCTTTCGTAAATGTGAGAATTTTCCATCGAAAGCCCCTAAAAGTCCTGTCAGCCCTAGAATAACTGAATATCTTGATATTTCATTCGAAGAAACCTTTGGTTTCAGCAAAATAATGGTTCAGAATGAACCCAAACCTTCGCTACGTTGCTGGCTTTTCCACAACCAAGATCTGGCGGGTGTCGGATCTGATTGGTTGATCCTGTCACGTGTTGGGATCGAACAATGGGCTCCTGTGTAATCTGATTGGTTACTGGCGCCAAACAGCGACACAAAAAATAATAATAATAATAATAATAATAATAATAAACGGCTTGCATTTTCTGACTCGTGCCGGCCAAAGGCCTGGCCCGAGTAATTAAGGGGAATGCTGGGTAATCAGAATAAACATAGCAGGAAATACAATGTTTGCATGAGAATATTTTGGCCAAAATTCTATTTCTGAAACATTTAGCATGTCAAAACTAAAGACGTTTGGTAAATGATTTTGCTGATTAAAATGTATCGGAACGACTGCAGAATACCCCACCACAGCAAGTAGACTTTATTCATGTCAACGCGTCATCGCGTCAACGAGTAAACTGCGGTTGCTTGTAGAACGAAGGTAGTAATATATAGAACACTTTATTCATGTCAACGCGTCAACGAGTAGACTGCAGTTGATTGTAGAACGAAGGTAGTAATATATAGAGAACACTATTCATGTCAACGCGTCATCGCGTCAACGAGTAGACTGCAGTTGATTGTAGAACGAAGGTAGTAATATATATATAGAGAACACTTTATTCATGTCAACGTGTCAACGAGTAGACTGCGGTTGTTTGTAGAACGAAGGTAGTAATATATAGAGAACGCTTTATTCATGTCAACGCGTCATCGCGTCATCGCGTCAACGAGTAGACTGCGGTTGATTGTAGAACGAAGGTAGTAATATATAGAGATAATAGCAATATTGATAATGGACGTTATGTCAATTGACAATTTTATTTCATTATTTCATTTCATTTTCAATTTCATTTATATGTTTGACCGTGACAACGCGTCAACGCGTCGACGCGTTGACTGTCAACGTGTAAGGTAGATTACGTAGTAGGGTATTCTGCAGTCTAGCCAAAGGCTTTCAAACCTTTACAAAGTTCACAGACCAATTACTTTTAAATCTTAACGATCGCAATACTTGTAACGTTTCACTTTTCCGTTAAACTCCAAGTAAGACGAAAACCCTCAAAATGTTTGACACCCTAACGGCCCGGAACTTAATTAGCTTGCAAATGCATGTAACTGACAAACATATAAATTTTCCTAAATCATAGCAAGAAATCTTCGGCACTACCTGCAGCCCATAACACTTCTTTATAGCGTCAAATTCCAACCAGATTTCTGTATTCGAGTTTTTAGAACTAGAACTTGAACTAGGTCCAGAATGATTACTGTCAAACGTAGGAAATTCGAGCTCAAGCTGCATAATTTGGCATAATTACAATTTACAATTACATGTCAACATTTTCAGTAGTCAGTACCTCGATTCGTTTTCGGCTTTGGGGGTCTTGGTGGCGGGACTTCAGGCGCAGCCTCTGCCAGCTCTTCTAAGTCCCCAATATATTTCACGTAAGTGCCAGGAAATTCTCCATATTCCCCAGTCCTATCGTTTCTTCCCACGAGCCAGCCCTGGGGATCCTCATAAGGTTTTGCCACGACAAGAACATCACCTTTCGCTAAAGCGATTTCCTTATCTTCAGCTGGCGTGTAATCGTAACTGGACTTGAATCTTGACCATCCAGAAGTCATAGTTAGTGGCTAAGGTGCTTAAGTGTAAGGATGAGTCGATATTAGTCGATAACTTCATAACTTTAGTTTGTCTCTCGTGTACGGAAGAAGGAAGTGCTCCGCCATCTTTGACCTTCTGCATAACGTGACGTCACAGAGCGCCAGCGATGTGCTTTGTCAGCGTTTATCCAAATTAAGGTAGGAAGTGCGCGAAAAGTGATATTCACTGGTGTGGTATATACTAAACAAGAGCCCATCTGGGCTTTCACTCGGGCCACATGAGATTGAAGATGAAATACACTTTCATTTGAAATCCTCTTAGTAATAACCAAAGGGAAGAATTATTAGCAGTCTTTAGGAGTGGCCGGTAGCGCGGTGACTTTCATTCTCTGCTCCCCTAGTATATATATAATAATAATAATAATAATAATACATTTATATAGCGCCAATTCCCTACAGCCCATTAGCGCTTTACATATAATATAAAAATAAAAATCTTAAGAAAAAATATTTTTTTAAAAATTTAAAAATTTAAAAATATGCCTGTCTAAAAAGATAAGTCTTAACATGTATTTTAAAGCTTTCAACTGTTTGGTGGTCTCTTATAAAGTCCGGTAGTGAGTTCCAGAGCCTAGGCGCGGACACAGAGAAGGCTCTATAGCCATACCCTTTCAAGTTATATGGTGCAAATTCTAACAAGTTCTTAGAGGCAGATCTTAGTTGCCGTTTCGGTACATAAGGACGGACTAGATCTTTCAGATAAATAGGAGCTGTGTCATTCAGGCACTTATATGTAAGTAATAATATCTTAAAACTGATCCTATATTCTATTGGCAACCAATGTAGCTCCTTTAAAACGGGTGTAATATTGTCGTACTTGTTTGTCATGCATATTAATCTGGCTGCTGAATTTTGGACACTCTGAAGTTTCTGGATCAATTGTGTTGGCAGTCCACAAAGTAATGAATTGCAGAAATCCAGCCGTGATGTAATAAAGGCATGCACTAGTATCTCAGCCGAGTGCACTGATATATATTTTCGTATTCGCCATATGTTTCGTAGATGAAAAAATGCCGATTTACAGATTTCATTGACCTGGCACTCCATGGACATGGCTGAGTCGAAGTTTGCACCAATATTCTTAGCGGTGGCAGAGGGTTCAATAACCTCGCCACAGATAGAAACGGAAGTTATAGGGGGTAGGGGACGATGTCGCGCATTTAGAATCATAAGTTCGGTTTTGCCCCTATTCATTTTAAGCATATTCCGTGACATCCACTGGTCAATATCCTGGGTGCACGCTTCTACTTTGGCCCTAGCCAAGTCTGCCTCTGAGGACCTGAACGAAATATAAATTTGGGTGTCGTCTGCATAAAGATGAAAACCCATTCCATGATTGCGGATTATGTCTGCGAGTGGTGCTGTATATAATAAAAAGAGCATGGGTCCGAGCACGGAGCCCTGGGGAAGTCCAAATAGTAAGTCGTGTTGCGTTGAAACGCCACCAGACACACTGACGAACTGCTTTCTCTCTGACAAGTATGATGCAAACCAAGCAAGCACATCATCAATCAGACCGAATCGGTTAGCCATTCTTTTTAACAAAATTTGGTGATCCACCGTATCGAACGCAGCCGATAAGTCCAATAAGAGAAGTATAACAGATTGCTGACCATCTAGTGCTCGGAGAACATCATTGTGTACTCTAGTAAGTGCAGTTTCAGTACTATGTTGCTTCTTATATGCAGATTGAAGGATCTCATGCAAGTTGTTTTCATCAATATGTTCATTAACTTGACTCGCAACAGATTTTTCGATGGCTTTCGATATGACCTTTAAGTTAGATATAGGGCGAAAATTACCAAACTCTTCAGTGTCTAATGATGTTTTTTTCAGACGAGGATCTAAGACAGCAACCTTTAAACTGCGAGGCATAACACAAGTAGCCAATGACAGATTAACGATTTTGGTGATAACAGGAAGCAACAAATCAAAACAGTTCTTGAGAACTCGACCGGGGACTGGGTCTAAGCAGCAGGATTTGGACACATTAGAACTTATTAATGTCGCCATTTGGTCATCAGTAACTATGTAATTTAATATTTTTGTTTTCTCGTATGTAAATTAAAGTAGTTGATCTTTTATTGAAAACACTACTTATTCATGTGTGTATGTATGTTCAGACTACTATCGTGCAGCTAGCTAGAGTCTTGAGATATCTGTCAGCAACTCGCAGCTAGTTAATAAATTAGTACTGTTCAGACCTAGTAACTTAGTAGGTTTTACTTTTTGTTTTTCCCTCTTCTGGTTTGTTTCTATCTCTAAAGAGGGCATGAATGGGGTTAACTGACTACTGGCAAACAGCCTTAAAAATAACTGACAACTGACAAATGACGATTTTTTTACTGACAACTGACAACCGAAAAATAACTGACAACTGACAAATTTGGTTTTTGTGGGTCAAACATTGTAAATGTTCTCTAGTAATGATTAACTAGGGCTAACTGACAACTGACAAATGGCCAACATTTTAACTGACAACTGACATGTAGACCCCCCCATTCAGACCCTCTCTAAAAGATAGAAATTTGGTCTATAACTGCCCTTGGCGCAAGTGTTTCGTAATCGCAAATAATTGACCGCCAAAGTGCTCAATTGAAATTTCAACCAAAATATTAAAACTGTGCGAAAAACTGCTACTGACTGGTGTTTGGCGATCCTCGTTATCCACGATGGCTCAATTGACGTACAATACACCCGGTAGTTGTCATCGATGGGCTTTTAGCGCGCTAGATTCTATTCAAGCTACCTCGCTAGGTAGCCTGGAACTTCAAAGTATTCCACCGACCACTAGCTAGCTAATCACCAGAGCAGAAAAACTGTTCAGACTAAAGAAGCTCGCTACCTCCTGTGGTTAGCTAGCTAGATTTACTAGCCTGAACACGGCCACACGTTTACAATTTAGTCTGCAGGTCCGATAAAACTGCAGGTTCCAGTCGTAAACAGTCCGAGTTTGACCAAAGTGAAACGATCGAGCTGCTCGCGTCCGTAGATATATATTTCTTCGTTTGCACTTTTGACATGATATAATTCTTCAAATGGCACCATTGTTTTATTTCTTATGTTTAATAATACAGTTCTCAGCTGTAAATAAAATAGAACATTCTATGGAAGATTTCTTGTCCTAAAGTTTGGAAACGTAACACATGCATTTGACGCTATAGAAAGTTCAGTACTCGCAAGGTCAATTTACTAGTGGCAGTTTACTAGTTTGCACTATCGGCTGTTATGGAATGGAAACATACTTTCACAGCTTAATATGTATGTCGATTGGTCAGAAGGATATCTTGTTTAAATGCTACGGTCCTTTCGGCATCAGGAAATTTTTAAACGGGAGTTTTCGTACAGTATTTCAAGCTATGCTGTAGTGCGAGTTCAGTTACGCCACAAATGTCGGTGAAACTAATACCGTGTTCATTATTATCGGTTTTCTCTATGGGTTCTCATGTATTCAATAATTACTTCTGGAGCTTCATATTTATGTCGATTGGTCACAATGATTTCCTCTTTCAGTTTTTCCCTTTAGTTTGGACATTAGGGATATATCCTTGGAGATTTCGTACAGTTTAGCGACCGTTGTGTCGAAAGTAGAAACGTTCGTTTGTCATGAAAGTGCGTAAACAAACTGTCACAAGCGGTTTCATAGCAGCTCGATGTTTGACTCCCATATAGTCGATGATAACGTATATAGCTTCATATGTACGTCGATTTCTCACAAGGATTTCCTCTTTCAGTTTTCCTCTCTCTTTGCTGGCAGTTCATGCTTCTTGTTCGTGTAGTTGCCCCACTGAGCCGTAACCACAAAACGAGCACAGCATTTCAGTTGGCATACACTGCGTACATCTGCTTAACTAATTAGATTTGTAAAAATCTTAGCGGATCATGTAAATATTCCGCTTGGCTCAAATATGAGGGTTTCTGCCGTCAAAGTTCATTTTTTGTTTCAGTTTTCCCCATATTAGCAGACTTGTATAATGCCTCGAGCTCTCCGAATCCAGTAGAAAGACTCTGGTTATTCTGTCGTAAAACATGGACCTGACCCAAATTTAGGTTGTATTGCATCATTGCCCACGATGGAATAGATTTCTGACAATGACTACTATTTGAAATTGATATCTCCTTGTCTCGCCTAGTCTGAGCTTTGAATTTTCTTATCTGAGCGCGCCTGAGGAAATCTAACCTTTGTTTGCGTGACCAGCATAGTGCAATCTGATTGGTTCGAATTTGACCTTTAACGCATGCGCAGAAGCCGTCTGACACTGATTAAAAAAATAAATAATAACCACTTGCATTTTCAGACTCGGCGCTGCCACAGGCAGCCCGAGTAATAAATAAATATATATATATATATATATATATAGCTATTGTATCGAGCACTGTCTGATAGAATTAACCGAAACCATTTATTTATCTATATATATATATAATATACAGTATATATATTATGACGCGGTGGCTTTGTTGAGTCCTGGTACGAAAATAAAAACATACATGCACTTTATTTATAAAATACAAGTAGTATAGAGGGTGGGGGCACCGGACCATTTTCCATCATATGGTTTCTGATCTCATACCCCCACCCTATTATTTATCGATCGTATTTTTTATTCTTCTCAAGGTCAAGGTCAAGGTCGAATTCTCCATAACCGGTTTAACCAGTTCAATCTTTGGATGTCAAATTCTTGGAAATCTCCATAACTGGTTTCAATCTTTGGATGTCTAAAGGCTTGATCTATAGTGATGTGTACGTATATTTTCGAAATGTGTTTGAACCAGCCGATTGATGGTTCTTCTCTTCGTTCTTCTCATACTATAGTATTCAACTTTTCATAGTTGCATTCTAGGCTATCCATTCTAATGGCTTCATTGCCTTGCCTGCTATCCGCTATTGCCATATATTGGCTTCTGCGAGTTTCTTCTATAGTATTTTCCTTTCTTTCTATTTCATAGTGCGTTCGAGGTATCTTGCATCTTCTCTATGTAATGGATGCTGGTGCATGGTACTCTATATTTAATATCTAATATAGTAGTATAGGATGAACTGTAATTCAGAAATCCATGATGAGATGAAAGACTTTGGAGAGTTGTGTCCTTTCTGCAATGAGCGATTGATAGATTACGTACGTGAGAAAGAGAGTGAGTCGTGTTGTGGCAATACAGAGATAATTAATGATAATGGTATGTATGTTTGCCAAAGCTGTGGTGTAGTTCATTCGTATGGTTTGGTGAATGGATATATCGATTACTACGAAAATAGGTATCGAATGAGACGTAAGTCTATCTACCATAGGAAATACCATATTGATAATATATTCATTGCGAAATTTGATTTGCGATATGATGAGTACATTGATATTCGTCGGTTGTTCAATAAATTCGAAAGTGCTATTAATGTTATATTGAAAGGGAAGAGGTATCCAATACTAGATTTCGTATTCTATAAGTTGTTCGAAATGAAATTTCGCGAATCTGGAATCAATAACTATCACATTCATATGCAAAAGTGTACTAGGTATATATCGAAGATTACTGTTAAACGATATGTGAGGATATGGAAGAAGATTTGTGATATGAATGAATGGTTATACATAGAGACTCATAATGGTGTTTTCGTAAGAAGTGAAGATAATTGATATGGCAATGATCAACTAGTTGCGTACTTCTTATTGTATCTCTCTCTGAATCTATCAACTAGTGGACATAGGTCACTAACTTGATCATCCAACCAGTTCAACTCTAATGTAAATCTTTCGATGTCGAGTTCTTCTCCACGCAGGTATGCCCTTATTTTATTCAAGATCTTCTGATATGATGTGTACGCAAATTTGCTCATTTCTGTTTTCCTATTGTAGTTTTTCATTTTTAGTAGTCCTTGGAGCAATAGTCCAGATCCCGATATTGTACCAAGAATGATTGGATTTAGTGTTATAGACCCAATGATTACGCCTGTACTTGTGAGACCAATTGACGATAAGTGTAGAATTGTATTAACCTTCTTGAATCGTTTGTATGCTTGCTTGTGGTAGAAGCATTTTTTGTGGTAGTGAGAATACAGGTTTTTTAGCATTTCGACATCTGCTTCACTCAAGTCCTTGTCTATATGATTGAAGTTGAATATGTCTACTTTCAACGTCTTTGCCATATAGCTATACGTTACATAAATTGTTGATACATCTGTTTGTATTCGTCGTCGTCAATTAAGCCATCGTTAGAAAGCTTATTGAGTATCTCGACGGCTTCGTTAGAAAGTTCGATACTATTGTTTCCAGCGTTTTTCGATGCTATTATTAACTCTAGTCTTTCACATAGCTCATTCGGGTTGTTGTAGTACTTTATTCGACTTTTGTTACAAACACCTGATTTTTTCATTCCTAAACCGATCTTACCACTTTTGGATGTATATGGAGATATGCCAGACAGTTCAATCAGCTTGTTGAATATCGTTTGTGCATTATCAGTGTACAGTCTTCTAGGATTATACCGTTTCATTAGCAACTCAATAAATGAATGATCGACCTTATGGCTTAGTACCTTCTTACCACTACCATTGTAAGCCTCTAATCTCATCTCTAATAGTTTGGCTGGATCGATATATAAGTTTCCAAATGTATAGTCGGATCCTATTTTTAGACCTGTGCCACTCGTTTTCTTAGTCTTGGATGACTTTGGCGTTTCTATGACGTCCTCATCTGGTATGAATACGACTTCCTTTTTTGGTATTTTTAGTCTTTGTACTTCCTTTAGGTACTTGTTTGCTGCTAATTTTTGATTTCCTAGTATTGTTATCATCGTTGGTGATTTAGACGCTTTGATTTGGTTGTTCAGTGTTGTTATGGTATTTCTTATTAAGGATTCCGAAGGTATATCCGTTAAGCTCGGGTCGAACCCTAGTTTTTTTAGTCGATTTGATTCTCGTACTCCGAAAATTGGTTTCGCACCACCAATGGCTCCTTCGTCGTTCTCTTCATCATCCTCGTAATGCGATGGCAGTTTACCAATCCATGATTCTAAGCCTTTAGTAGATCCTTGTGTTGATATGGCTTCACTTAATGTATCGATTGCTCCAGTGATGTTCTCTTGGTTTTCCTGTAGCTGTTCAATCATCTCATCTTGTTTCTTATCGGCTGCTTTCTGCGCCTTTTCGACTGAAGCCGTTACGGGTTGATATAGCTTTTCGCTAGCCAGCTTTAATGATTGGTCACCTAATTTCTTATCGAGTAATCGTCGTTTTAAGATTTGCCTATTTTTCAAGAATGTATCGATTAAGTTTGCTCTTTCTTCTACTGTTTTAATAGTTCTGAACGACATACGTATACATATTAGTTATATAATCCTTTACTCTAACTTAACGTGACTTTTCGAAATCGTACGTAAGCCACGCAAAAGCCATCGAAGTCTCGTTCTCTAACTACGTATTAGGCACATATAACCCATCGAAGTTCTTTCTATACATCTCAGGAATATGCTTAGAAGTCTTATCCAACACCATGAAATCGAATGGTTCTATCGTAGCTTCTCGATATATGTCTTCAAATTGCTTCCGACTTATGTTTTTACAGTTATCGTCAGCAATATGTCTAATATCCTTATTATCTAATCCACCAAATAGAACGAAGCACTTAGTATTGCGTCGAATGTATTTTGGCACGTCGTAATAGCTTTGACATAAGTAAATGCAGTTACAGTTCTTATTTCTAGATAGCGAAAAGTATTCCTTAACGTTGTTCATATTTTTATTGTCGATCTTAATATCATCGAATACGATAACCTTATTAGTGTCATCATCTAAATCTTCAACTGGTATGATGTCTTCTGGATTGCATAATTCGACATTACACGCATCGTCGTCGTCATCTAATTCCTCGTTAATGATATCGTGAAATTCTTTTATCATTTCGTACTTATCCTGATGAGGATTTAATGTATGTATCTTACAAGAATCGTATTTCATCCATTTTAAGAGCATATTGGTAAGCAGATTCGTTTTACCTTGACCCGTACTACCAACTAGCATAAAATGGCAATCAGGAAGCAAGAAGTGATGTTTTGGTTTTTGACTTATTTTTTCAGTATCGTCAAAGTTGATTATATTCATCTACTATAATGTACGTATACAATATAGATGAGTTTTACAAAATTTGGAACACTTCGAAATGGAAGCCGTGATGAGTGCATGCATGAGCAAACGCCATTAAGAATAGTTAGTATTGGTATGAAAGAAATTTCAATCTTATGGCTTCAACGCGATACAGATTGGATGGATATACCCAATTACGAAATACAGATAACACCTAAAGGTACGAATATGATGAGACTATCATGTCGCCTATACATCTCAAACGACACGGGAGGAGGTAATTTTTGGTTCCGGTGGGTTCTATTAACACCAACAGCAATTGCAGGCCACCACTTACAAACGATTATAGGCGTAAGTAACTTACCAGATGCAGCAATTGGCTTGAGAACCAGATGTGCATTTGCCTCACAACCACCAAGAGATCCAGAGACATTAGTTTGCGTTTCAGATGTCTCTTTTCATGAGAATTTTGGTAACGGCATCCTACACACATATAAGCTGCAGTGTAAAATCACCGATACAGGAATCCTGGTATTGAATAGGTTATACAATGGCACTAATGCAACGTGGAATGGATACGTGAAATCATCAATAATGGTTGAGGAAATCACAGGGATTACTAAAAAAGTTGCTCAAAATGGAATCAACGAATACGCATCAAACTAATGTAATCATATAATATAATGAGTTACTCAATATTCGGAACGCTTTACAATGGTATGATAGAGCAAAAGGAAGGTAAGCGCGGACCAAAAGGTGATAAAGGCGATATTGGAATGACAGGACCAAAAGGAAGTATGGGAGCACAGGGAGCATTAGGTCAACGTGGTTTAACAGGAAATCAAGGCGCGATAGGATCGAAAGGTAACAAAGGTGATACAGGTATTCAAGGTATTCAAGGACCAAAAGGCGATAAAGGCGATATTGGAATAACAGGACCAAAAGGAAGTATGGGAGCACAGGGAGCGTTAGGTCAACGTGGTTTAACAGGAAATCAAGGCGCGATAGGATCGAAAGGTAACGAAGGTGATGCTGGTATTCAAGGCATTCGAGGACTAGAAGGCAATAAAGGCGATATTGGAATAACAGGACCAAAAGGAAGTATGGGAGCACAGGGAGCATTAGGTCAACGTGGTTTAACAGGAAATCAAGGCGCGATAGGATCGAAAGGTAACAAAGGTGATACAGGTATTCAAGGTATTCAAGGACCAAAAGGCGATAAAGGCGATATTGGAATAACAGGACCAAAAGGAAGTATGGGAGCACAGGGAGCATTAGGTCCACGTGGTTTAACAGGAAATCAAGGCGCGATAGGATCGAAAGGTAACAAAGGTGATACTGGTATTCAAGGTATTCAAGGCATTCAAGGACCAAATGGCGATAAAGGCGATATTGGAATAACAGGACCAAAAGGAAGTATGGGAGCACAGGGAGCATTAGGTCCACGTGGTTTAACAGGAAATCAAGGCGCGATAGGATCGAAAGGTAACAAAGGTGATACTGGTATTCAAGGTATTCAAGGCATTCAAGGACCAAATGGCGATAAAGGCGATATTGGAATAACAGGACCAAAAGGAAGTATGGGAGCACAGGGAGCATTAGGTCAACGTGGTTTAACAGGAAATCAAGGCGCGATAGGATCGAAAGGTAACAAAGGTGATACTGGTATTCAAGGTATTCAAGGCATTCAAGGACCAAATGGCGATAAAGGCGATATTGGAATAACAGGACCAAAAGGAAGTATGGGAGCACAGGGAGCATTAGGTCAACGTGGTTTAACAGGAAATCAAGGCGCGATAGGATCGAAAGGTAACAAAGGTGATACAGGTATTCAAGGTATTCAAGGCATTCAAGGACCAAATGGCGATAAAGGCGATATTGGAATAACAGGACCAAAAGGAAGTATGGGAGCACAGGGAGCATTAGGTCAACGTGGTTTAACAGGAAATCAAGGCGCGATAGGATCGAAAGGTAACAAAGGTGATACAGGTATTCAAGGTATTCAAGGACCAAAAGGCGATAAAGGCGATATTGGAATAACAGGACCAAAAGGAAGTATGGGAGCACAGGGAGCATTAGGTCAACGTGGTTTAACAGGAAATCAAGGCGCGATAGGATCGAAAGGTAACAAAGGTGATACAGGTATTCAAGGTATTCAAGGACCAAAAGGCGATAAAGGCGATATTGGAATAACAGGACCAAAAGGAAGTATGGGAGCACAGGGAGCATTAGGTCCACGTGGTTCGATAGGAAATCAAGGCACGATAGGATCGAAAGGCAACAAAGGCGATAAGGGCGATAAAGGTGACACTGGCACTCGAGGGCCTGGGCCTGGTGTTATGCATAGTAGTTTAACATTTAATTGTGGAAATTTTCTTATGGATCCTGGTAATTGGGCATCATCAAGTAGTGTAAGCTCATTTGTGATCATTAAAGATGCATACTCTATGAATATCACTCCAGAACATCAAGGTTTTAGGATCCTAGAGACCTTTAAACCAAACTCAACAGAAACGTTGACTATGAATATACCAAAAAATGATAATACGACTTTAGGGTTAAAAGGCAACGGCACCTATACAGTTCGGGTTGAAGCTTATGCAAACAACATTGGATCCATAATACTAAGCTCTTTATCGATTGAAGAGAATCTAAGTTTCATCTCAAACACGATAAAAAGTGGAAGGATAGGATCTACAAACACTGCTTTCCAAGAGCTAAGCATAACGACATCTGCCAATGATATAGGCAAACTATCATTTACATTGAGTCATAATCAGTCAACCAATCAGCTAATAACTATCTATGTCGCAATCATTGCTGGGGCATTAGATGCAAATACTTTTGTGAATCCTACTGTCTTCGATGATAATGAGTACATTATTGAACAAAGAGTGCAAGAAGTGGTTCCTATTAGGACAGTCGCTTATATAGCAAAGGAAATTTCGAATTTATGGAGTCATGCAGACATGGAGTGGGGAGACATACCACATTTCTCCATCACGATATCTCCCAAGGAAGTAATGAATTTAATTCGATTATCGTGTACGATTTACCTTGGATGTGACGCTGGAGGAGCTAATGTGTGGTTTCGATGGGTCGTAACTACAGGTCAAGGATTACTGGCTTATGTCAGTACGAATTCATTACCAAATAATATCCTTCAAACCCGTAACAGAGCTAGCTTTGGCTCGCAATTAGCCATCAATCCAGAAACTCTTGCCTGCGTGTCCCATACTGGGTTCCACGTCCCATTTGATAAAACCCCACATACATATAAATTACAGATAAAAGTGAAAGACACAGGAACCGTTACAATCAATAGAATATACAACAATGGAAACGCTAAGTGGAATAGTTACGTTACCTCGAGTATGATTTTGGAAGAAGTCTCAGGGATCGTGAGGAGTTTCGCTAGTAATGGGGATGTGATATGTTCATCAGAATAATCTAACCAAACTGTATAATGCAAACTACGTTATTCTTTGATAGTAAGAAAGGATCTGGTTCATCTGAAAACTTCACGACATACTTCAATCCTCCATTGGAGCTAGATATTATGAAAAACTATCAAATCTCGTTAATCAATGCATCTATGTGGTACTCTTGGTACAACATAACGAGTGCAAATAACAAGTTCAAATACTACAATGGTACAGCTTGGAAGACGATAACATTATCGCCAGGAGCATACAACGTAATCGACATAAATGACACTATGAAGCACCATATGAAGCAAAATAGCGATTGGGATGCTGCTAACAGTAAGTACTATGTCGATATTAAACCTAATTACAACACACTAAAGTCTATGATTGAGCTACGAAATGGTTACAAAGTGGATTTCACTATTGACGAATCTTTTAGGAAGATTCTCGGTTTCGAATCTAAGATAATACAAGGCAATGGATTCCATGATAGCAATAAGATCGTACAGATCACGGAGGTCGCGATACTATTCAAGTACACTGTGATTTAGTGACAGATTCTTACATAAATGGTAGTACGAGTTCGGTCATATACTCATTCGTCCCGTCAGTTCCGCCAGGTTACTTGATCAATATACACCCTAACCAACGATTCGATATGAACATATCGAAAAGATCGATCAATAGTATATCGTTCTCGCTTAGAGATCAAAGTGGTAATTTGATAAAAATGAATAATGAACGAGTGACGTATTACATCCATCTTAGCGAGATTGTATAACCAATATGTATATGCTATTAACAAGAGAAAGATATACCAAAAGAAAAGTCATTGGTGGAAACCTCATTGGGAACGTATTCGACAAAGCAAAGAGTACGCTTTCGACAGCTAGCAAAATAATAACGAGACCCATTGCTGCTTTAAAAAATAGATTGCTAAAACCCGTTATTACTAAGGCTCTTCCATACGTTAAACAGAAAGCCATTGATGTTGGCACTAAAGCGATCCTTCAAAAAGTGAAACAAGGCGTTAGAGACGTTTCGTCAAATCCAGAGGTTAGGAAGGTCTTGAATGATAGGTCGCGAGCCATTTTATCGAACCTCATAGCTGGTAGTGGAATGAAACGATTGTAGTAATTTTTTGTATAATCATATGATATATATGACTGAAGTAATTAGCCAATACTTTCAATTCGATGAATCAAACATTATCGATAACTCAACTACGAAATTCGAATATATCGAATACCTTCCAAGAGACTCTAATAACATGAATAAAGATGGCCAAAGGATCATCGAGACTAGAGATGAAGACGTATACTTGCTCCCACATAAGGCTATGCTGGAGGTGCGTGGTAAGCTGCAAACGGCAGCTAATGCCGATTATGGTGAGGCAGACATAATATCACTTGTGAATAATGCGTGGAGTTTATTTTCAAGTGCTCAATATCAGATCAATAACCAAATAGTAGAAAGCGTGAATGACTATCTACCAGAAGCAAGCACAATTCTAAATACAGTCATGTTTTCTGATGACTATAGCCGTAGTACTGCTAGTAATATGCTTTGGTTTCGAGATACGTCGACAGGTACACCAACTTTGAAGTACACGACTGCAATTGCTGCAGTCGATGATGCTGCTAATGCTGCTGCTGTTCGAACAGGAACGCAAGCCCTAGTTGTTGCATACACACAAGACCAAACAGCTAATCTAGGTTTCACTGCTCGACAGGCTATCACAACAGGAGCTAAGCAAGTATCTCTGCTTCTACCACTATCGCAAGTCTTTGGGTTTTGCAAGGATGTAGATACCGTGTTTCGGAGCGTCAAACATACTCTTATCCTAAACAGAGCAACACCAAACCAGTATATCATGAAAGCTAATGCTGCAGGCGTTGGTAAATTCAAGATCACGCATCTTTCACTATGGATGCCTAAAGTCGTTCCTTCACTAGAAATTCAATCATACATTGATGCCAAACTAGTAAGTGGTTACATAAAGGACCTATATTTCGAGCAGGTACGTGTATACAGAACGATGTTCCAAGCTGTTGAAACTAATCCTACATGGAGGATTACAACACAACCAGGATCGGAGCTACCTAGACATGTTTTCATTGCGCTACAGTCTAGTGATCGCCATCCAGCAGCTAATGCACAGGACGTCAATAATATGATCTTCGACAATGGGAATCTAACAAGAATCAGTGTTAGAATTAATAGTGTACAGCATCCAGAAAGAGAAGTAGAGTGCAACTTCACTCCAGCTAATAGGAACTACAATAGATCGTACATGATGTTCATGGATGCCGTGAACAAATACCAAGATACCGATACTGGTAGTCAGCTTAGTGCTGAGGATTGGGCATCATTGTATCCCATCCATCATTTCGACGTTAGCAAGCATTCAGAGCAGCTGAAAACAAGCATGGCCGATATCGAAGTCCGATTTACCCTAGGTGGGAACTTCAGAAACATAGCTAACAATGCTGATATACCTTATTATGTTTATGCCGTAATCCTATCCGATAGGCACTTACAACTACAAGGCTTGTCTGGTAGAATGAATGTAATCGTGTAAATTTTATATAATTATACTACATATACGAAATGAGCTATATTAGAACGGGATTGAGTCTAAGCGAATCTCAAAAAGGATCAATTAAGAATGCTTACATCAATAAGAAAACAGTTAGCTTGAGATTGAACAACAACCAACTAACAGGAAGCGACTTTCTAGGACTGACTAAAGCGCAACGTAAGAAGGTGGTTGAAGCTAAAAGAGGAATGTCTGGAGTCCAACTAAAATTATCGAAAACGCAAGTCTCAAAACAAGGTGGATTTCTAGGTGGATTAGGTAATTTAGTGAAAATGATTGCTCCTATGTTCCTAAAGAAGATACTACCCGCATTAGGTTTAGCAGCTGCTACTGGAGCAATATCTGGTTCTGTCTCTAAGGCAGTGCAAGGTAAAGGAATTAAGAGGAGAAAACGAGGTAGACCAAAAAAGAAGGGCAAAGGCTTGATACTAGGACCAAATTCGCCTTTTAAGGGCATACCATTACTTGGAGCAATTCTCTAATCATATTCAAATTATTGTCTAACGATATCATATATAGAATGCCAACGAATTACGTAGAAACGTCATTAAAGCTATCTGAGGCACAGAAACGTAAGATAGCTTCAGCTGTTCAAAACAAGACATCGACTACTATTAGACTATCGTCTAGCGACTATCATGGTAATGATAAAATCAAATTGACTAATCAGCAAATCAATAAAATCAAAAAGGCTAAGTCGAAAAACGTTGGAGTAGATATTAAACTCAGTAAGACGCAGTTAAGTAAGCAAGGCGGATTCATTGGAGCACTATTAGGCGGCTTAGCAGCAAGCCTGCTTCCCAATCTCTTAGGTGGTATCTTCGGTAAGGGAATCGCTCTACCGGGTACTAATCCAAAGTCAAGTGGAAGAGGTATTAATCTTTCAGCCCTACGACCACCACCATTTATTGGATCTTGGAATTCTGACGGTACGATCGGCTATGGAGTAAAAAAATAAATAAAAAATCTCAAGAAAGAAAACGGCCAAAGGCCTCGTGCTTCCAGGGACAATCCTAAAGCGTCCATATTACGGAACGCGCTAAGACCACTGAGCAACATCGATATCGATAGCATTATGAAAAAAACATCGCCAGAAATAAGTGACACGAGCGGTTGCGCAATAACCAATTTCCGGCTCAGACGTGACTGAATGGAGTTGATAACATTACAAGCGAACTAAGGGGTGAAATCGCTAAATTACAATTTCTCACTTCCCTACATACAAAATTCAAAATGTCTATGCAGGGTATGATTCTACAATCTATAGTACATACAGCTGCCTAATAGTTAGCAATCTGCTCGTGAAATTCGTATTAATATTTTACGAACGAAGTACAGGCATTGAAATTTCAATTAATTTACAGAAGCTACAGTGCGAATAAGCGAAAAAATACCATACTACAAGTTTATAGTTTGGATATTGAGTGGGAATTTACGCTGTTTGGCAAAATGTCTACTCCTCACCTCTCGAACGAAGACTCGATCTTCGCATTAAGCATCCTCCAAAGTGGCTGCAAAGTTCTTTCATATTAATGTGTTGCAGTTGAATAAAGGATCTAGAAGTGAGCCATCAGAATCCTCCATCTTTGTACGCTAAATCCCGTAAAATTGACTGTCTTGAGACCATAATATCTCTGGCCACGAGCGTCTAAAACGCCATGAAAACATACCTATGGACAGCTTGTTATCTCCTTGTGAAACTGCAATGTATTTGTAACTGACCAGCAGTTATTCAAATGAATTGTTCCTTTTCTAAAATAGGACCTAACCGCACCTATAGAGAAGAGTCTGCGATACCAATTGTGGTCAGCGGTATCTCCATTCACGACCGTGTCGGAGCCAGTAAACAACAATGTTTTTAGTATTGAAGGCGGCTCTAATAGCGTAAACATAGAGGAAAAGTATAAATAAAACTGAGAAAGGAGAAAAAGAAGTAAAACAAAAAAATTATGTCCAGTGTAGGAGTCGAACTCCGGTCGCAGGATTCAAAAGTGCAGCCGCTGGCCATTGCTGAATGTCACTTATTTCTGGCGATGATAAAGATCGCCAACTACATTGGTGCTTACAGTAAAGATATGCTACCTGATAGGATCAATAATGACGGGTGTGTAGTAATCAATATTCAAGACTATTTTAAAGGCGATGGTACTCACTGGGTTGCCGTATATAACAATCATGATAATAACTACATCGAACACTTCGATTCATTCGGCCTATTGCCAGCAGAAGAGGTAATAGAGCTTATGGAAACAAGCAACAAACAAATAGAGTACAATAGCTCGCAGATTCAAGATATGGATAGCATTATGTGTGGTTATTATTGCATATTCTACATTCTAGAACGCTCAAAGGGTAGAAAACCTATCGACATCTTGTTAGACTTTCAGTTCAAACCATCTATGTTCAATGAATTGCTTATACAGCACTTCGCTTACGATATTATGTAACGATATTGTATACGAAATGACTAAGATATATTGTCTAAGACAAAAGAAACAAACTGAGACGAAAGATGAGCATATCGTAAAGACTCAAAATGGAAGGACTCGTCTGGTAGGTGCATGTGTAGAATGCGGAAGTCAAAAGTCGAAATTCGTGAAATCTACACAAGGCGGTAGTATGTTGCCAGGAGCACTAGCTATTTCAGCTGGAATACCACTTCTTGCTGGAGCCGCCGCATTATCAATGGTTCCAGGTAGTGGAAAGCTATTTTCGACACTTGCTAAGGGTGCTACACAGGCAATAGGTAAGAAGATAAGAAGCAAAGCTGCCGATTTCATCCAAAAAGAAGGTCGAACCATATTGAATCTAGCATCTAAGAAAGTTCGTGGTGGCCAGATACAACATCCAATGAGTATGTATACTGACGTAACAGATCCAGCATCCGAATTCTATGATGATCATATGAAAACTATTAAGAAAGGAGGTAAGTTAGACATTCATAAAGCAATATTAAAGGTTGCACCAAAAAAGGGATTCACGCTACCAGGTCATCATTATACAGGACCTGGGAATCCCTTAGAAAATCAATTGACTTATGATAAGACAGGTCGAATATTAGAGATTTATGATAAGCCAACTGGCAAAACTGATGCTGTGAGTATGCAACACGATGTCGATTATTCTATCTGTGATGATGACATCAAATGCAAAAATGAAGCTGATCGAAAAATGGTCAAATCATTAGACGAAATTCCATGGAAGGATCGCCAATGGGGTCATGCCTTAGCAAGGAATGCTATCGCGACTAAAGCAAAGCTTGGAATGGGTGCTATATAAGAAGCCAAAAAACGGAAAAAGCCGTCGAGTGAAGAAAACTGGCAAGTAAAACTAGCAGATGAATTGCATAGACCAATAAGACGTAAATTTACTCGGCGGCGCGTTATAGCTAATCACATTGATGAAATATGGTGTTCTGATCTCGTTGAGATGCAACAGTTTAGCAAATGGAATAAGGGCTATCGATACCTTCTCATGGTTTTAGACGTCTTTAGCAAATACGGCTGGATCGTACCTTTGAAAGACAAGAAAGGTGAAACAGTTATGAAAGCTCTTCAAACGATATTCGATGAAGGAAGGACACCACAGTATTTTTGGGTTGATAAGGGTAAGGAGTACTATAATAAG
Organism: Actinernus sp. WN-2022; assembly: GCA_030867875.1. Classification (NCBI taxonomy): domain Eukaryota; kingdom Metazoa; phylum Cnidaria; class Anthozoa; order Actiniaria; family Actinernidae; genus Actinernus; species Actinernus sp. WN-2022. The sequence goes on from JAOWCC010001679.1 coordinate 43,783,046, forward strand.
CATGTGAAAGAGCTATTGGACAAGCATAGTATACGAATGTATTCAACTGAGAATGAAGAAAAGTCTTCTGTTTGCGAGAGATGGAATAGAACAATCAAAACCAAAATGTGGAAACAATTCACTGTCCAAGGCAATACGCAGTACTTAGATATGCTGCCTAGAATATTGAAACAGTACAATAGTACGAAACATTCAAGCATCAAAATGACTCCTATTGAAGCATCTAAGAAGAAGAATGAAGGAATCGTTTACTTTAATCTATATGGCAATATGGAGTCATTACAATCGAAACCAAAATTTAAGGTTAGCAATAAGGTTCGAATAAGTAAGTACAAGCGTAAAGTGTTTGACAAAGGCTATACTCCGAATTGGACTGAAGAAGTGTTTACAGTTGATAGAATCCAATATACGAACCCTATTACATACAAATTGAAGGACTCGAATGGTGAAGAAATACATGGTTCTTTCTACGAACCTGAACTATCGAAAGCGACTCAAGAAATCTTCAGAATCGATAAAGTCATTAGAAGGAACTACAAGAAAAAACAAGCTCTAGTATCGTGGAAAGGGTATAGCGATGAATTCAATAGTTGGATACCATTTAAGAATCTAGATTCGATATAGATGCATGCTAAATTAATCAATTAACCACGTTTGAACGCACATATTAAATTGACAATAATTTATATATATAGTTGTTATATACATGAACGATAACAATACCATAGAACCAATCAAAAGACTAAGAGGTCGACCACGAATGTATGACGACATTGAAAGGAAGCATCGAAAAACTAAGTACATGCTAAGTAAATCATGGTTCTGCTTAACGTGCGAAATCTATAAAGACTACACGATGGCTGGTAAATCAAGTCATATTAAGACCAAGAAGCACAAACGCAGCCAAACGCACCGAGTTTCAAAAAAATATTTTTTATCTATAGTTAATATATAGAACGATGAACGAATCGAATCTTCAGAAATTGTCCAAATCGAAACTTATCGAATTAATCTTGAAACGAAATACTATAAGACGTCCAAAAATCGATGAAAATATCCCCTTACCACCAGCTCAATTCAGAGACAATCAACCAGTTCCTACTCCACGAAGAAGCGTTAAGGACATGATCAAACGCTATGAGGAAAACATCATCCTACCACCAAATCAATTCAGAGATGACTACAAACCGATCCCAGCTCAGAGGACCATTAAGAATACAACTAAAAGACCGGTTCCTGCTCCAAGAACTAAGATAATACAACTAGATAGAGCTATGAAAGGTTCGATCAGATCATTCGAAGTCGTCATTAAAAACAATAAAGACCCACTAGTACAACTAACCACAACGAGAAAAGGCATTCAGACTCAATTTGAAAATCTACTGATTGAGACTAAAGGCTATAAATTCGTTGAAACAATAAAGGTCACATTCGAAAAACGGTTAGACGAAGACAAAACGACCATTAAAACGGCATATTTCAATAGTAAAGCCTTTACGATTATAAACAAAAATAATATCATGGAAGGACTACAATCATCTGAACAACAGATAATAAACAAAATAGCGCAATGGATCTCAGAGGGTTCAGGATGGACTATAGAAACAATCGACAAACATTATATTAACATAGTCAAGTATGAGCCTATGAAAGGAAGCAGCTACATACAACTACCATCAGAGCTTAGAAATTCAGCTAAAGGCTTGATCAACATGAAAAATATCGACGACGAATGCTTCCTTTGGTCACACATAAGACATCTTAATCCACAGGAAAAATATCCTCAGAGGATTAAGAAATGCGATAAAGAATTCGTAAAGAATCTAGACTATTCTGGCATCGAATTTCCAGTAGCTACTAAACATTACAATAGAATCGAAAAGCAAAACAACATTAGTATCAGTGTCTTTGGATACGAAAATAAAAAACCATATCCTATATTCGTATCAAGAGAAAAGTACGAGGACCACATGGATCTTTTACTAATCACTGAAGGTACTAATAAGCACTACGTGCTAATAAAAGATTTCAATAAATTCATGTACAATCAAACTAAACATAAGGAGAGAAAGCACTTCTGCAAATATTGCCTACAATGCTTCAAATCTGAAAGAGTGCTGACTGCTCACAAAGAGAATTGCATCCAAGTAAATGGTACGCAAGCAATTAAGATGCCAAATAAGGAAAACAACATACTAAAATTCGAAAACTACCAAAAACAACTACCAACACCATTTGTGATCTATGCCGACTTCGAAGCTATAACTGAGAAGATCGATGGTTGCAAACCTAATGACGATAAGTCATACACTGAAGCCTACCAAAAGCATACAGACTGTGGTTATGGCTACAAAGTAGTATGCTGCTACGATGATAAATATAGCAAACCAGTGGAGATCTATAGAGGTGAAAAATCTGTCTACAAATTCATGGAAAAAATGCTTGAAGAAGTTAAATGGTGCCAAAAGACAATCAAGAAAAATTTCAACAAAGATATGGTAATGACTAAGGCGGATCGAATAGATTTCAAGACTTCCGATAAATGTCATATATGCAATGAAGAGTACACTGAAACCGACATAAGAGTTAGAGATCACTGCCACATAACTGGCAAGTATCGAGGTAGTGCGCATCAAGATTGTAACCTTAACTTTAAAATAAAAGCTGAAGAAATCAAGATACCAGTCATTTTCCATAACTTACGTGGATACGATAGTCATCTCATCATGCAAGAAATTGGCGAAGTAGTCAAAAACAATACATACACCAATAAGAAAGGCGAGGAAAAACAGCATCAAATCAACGTAATTCCAAACAATATGGAGAAATACATGGCTTTCATGCTAGGCAACAATCTGGTCTTCCTCGATAGCTTCCAATTCATGAGTCAATCACTAAGCAATCTAGCAAATAACCTCCCAGAAGATTGCTTCAAATACACGTCAGAAGAATTTCGCAATGAAAAACTTAAATTAATGAAACGAAAAGGAGTATACCCTTACGACTATATGGATAGCTTTGAGAAATTCAACAAGACACAACTACCAATGAAAGAAGAATTCTATAGCATCTTGAATGACGAACACGTTACGGATGACCAATACCGACATGCCCAAAACGTATGGAATACATTCAAATTGAAAAACATGGGTGAGTACCACGATCTATATCTCAAAACCGATATCTCGTTGTTGGCAGATGTATTCGAAAACTTTAGAAAAACATGCATGCAATACTATAAGCTAGATCCATGCCACTACTTCACTAGCCCTGGTTTAAGCTGGGATGCTATGCTTAAGATGACTAACATCAAACTAGAGCTTATGACTGATATCGATATGTTCCAGTTCATTGAAAAAGGAATGCGTGGAGGCATCTCGTATATCGCAAACAGATATGGAAAAGCAAACAATAAGTACATGAAGAACTACGACAAGAAGGCACCATCAAAACACATCATGTATCTAGATGCAAACAACTTGTATGGTTGGGCTATGAGCCAATACCTACCAACTAGTGGTTTTAGATGGATGACAGAAAAGGAAATCAATAAAACCAACCTAGCTAAGTACAATGAAGACAGCAAGAAAGGATTGATCCTAGAGGTCGACATGAAGTACCCAGAAGAAATACACGACAATCACAACGACTATCCACTAGCTGCCGAAAAAGTTAAGGTAACTGAAGACATGCTATCGGATTATTGCAAAGAGATCCAGAAGAAATACAACATCTCGATTGGACAAGTCCATAAGTTGATTCCAAACCTGAATGACAAAACCAAGTACGTAATCCATTATAGAAATCTTCAACTATACCTCGATCTCGGATTGAAAATAAAGAAAGTCCATAGGGTATTAGAATTCAATCAATCTCCATGGTTGAAGCAATACATCGATTTCAATACTCAGAAAAGGACTAATGCAAAAAATTCATTCGAGAAGGACTTTTTCAAGCTCATGAACAATTCCGTATTTGGGAAGACGATGGAAAATCTGAGAAAGCGAGTAGACGTTAGATTAGTAACCAACGAAAAGAAGTTACTACAAATGACTTCTAAACCAACCTACGTGTCATCAAAAATATTCAACGAAGATCTAGTAGCAGTACACAAAATCAAAGAAACGCTTACACTCAACAGACCTGCATACGTAGGTATGTGCATCCTCGACATTTCTAAGACACTAATGTATGATTTCCATTACAACTACATCAAAAAGAAGTATAGCCAAGCTAAGTTGTTGTTCACAGACACCGACAGCCTAATGTATGAAATCGAAACTGAAAACGCTTATCAAGATTTTTGGTACGATAAAGATAAATTCGATAACAGTGATTATCCAATAGACAACCAATTCCATGATACAACGAATAAGAAAGTCATAGGCAAATTCAAAGATGAGGCTGCTGGAATTCCTATCACAGAGTTCGTAGGTCTCCGTTCGAAAATGTACAGCTACATGAAAGACAACAACATAGGTGCTAAGACGGCTAAAGGCATCAAGAAGAATGTCGTCAAGAAGAACGTCAAGCATGAAAACTACAAAGACGTGCTAATGAACAACAAACAGATGTCACACACCATGAAAACTATTAGAAGCCAAAACCATCAATTAGGAAGTTACGAAATCAACAAGATCTCACTATCATGCTTCGACGACAAACGGTACCTATTGGAAGACGGCATTAAGAGTTACGCTTATGGACATTATAAAATACAATAAACCAACATTACATTTCAAATAAAATTGATATTCATTCTTCCATTCATTATTCTTTACTCTTCGATTTCTCCATCTATTGTCCTCTACTCTTACCATGCACCAGCATCCATTACATAGAGAAGATGCAAGATACCTCGAACGCACTATGAAATAGAAAGAAAGGAAAATACTATAGAAGAAACTCGCAGAAGCCAATATATGGCAATAGCGGATAGCAGGCAAGGCAATGAAGCCATTAGAATGGATAGCCTAGAATGCAACTATGAAAAGTTGAATACTATAGTATGAGAAGAACGAAGAGAAGAACCATCAATCGGCTGGTTCAAACACATTTCGAAAATATACGTACACATCACTATAGATCAAGCCTTTAGACATCCAAAGATTGAAACCAGTTATGGAGATTTCCAAGAATTTGACATCCAAAGATTGAACTGGTTAAACCGGTTATGGAGAATTCGACCTTGACCTTGACCTTGAGAAGAATAAAAAATACGATCGATAAATAATAGGGTGGGGGTATGAGATCAGAAACCATATGATGGAAAATGGTCCGGTGCCCCCACCCTCTATACTACTAATACACTATATTACAGGATATATAAAGTACGTATAAATAAATATTACAAGTTGTAAAATGTAAATATAATATGATAATAGTAATGAGATATAAATATCACAAAATAATAATTAAGAAAATTACTCATGATTATGAAGCGCATGCATGACAGCGGCATACTCCACCCAGCATGTCTTTTACGTTGATTGCGCGCACAGCTTTTTTAAATGCCTGAAGACTGGTTTTATTACGAAGCTCGTTGGTGATTTTCCTCCTTTGTTTTCCCCGTCTAACATCGTTCTGAAACTGCTCAGTGCGAGGCTACACCATGATAAATTCTCCTATCTGAATTCAGCGGTAGAAAGTCAGTTCAGACATGCGTATTTAAGCTATACCCAGGTTTCTTCTGCTTGGTCGTCCATAAACGAGTAACGGCTTGTAAAAACTCACTTCACTCGCGGGCTGTCTAATACTCGGGATTACCATACAGTGTGAATTCTATTCCAATAAATATGGCGAAACCGTGTCCTAATCAGTTCCCGTGGGGTTTTCAGACCAGTTTGAAAAGTACGGGAGATGGACCCCGGGAGATAGACGCTCCGAGTAATGGACTCCTGATAGAGTAAGACTGGCTCTAAACGCAAACTTAACTAAAACAAAACTTAAAACAGAGTATATGTTCGGGGGGGGGGGGGGGGGGGGGGCTACTCAGAAGATGTTTGTGTAGGGGTGTGCCGCGGAGACCTCAAAACCCTGACCCTCTCCCAGACCTAAAAATGCGATTTACCATACCCTATCCGACTTGAAGCAAAAAATCTATACCCTATCCCAGACGTGATCTTGTGGTGTTTACACAGCATGACATTAGATATGAAAGAGTCCAGATACCGAACATTTTAAAATTAAAATTACACTATATACGAAAGCCGTTGTTCTGTTTTAATATGGTATTTTAAGCTGTAGCGTGGTCAACAGAGCGCTAAGCATGGCGTCAACAAGTATATCGAAAACCATACCCTTTCCCAGACCAAAACCGTAAAAATGATACCCAGACCTCGGCAGCTCAAAAACCATACCCTATCCCGCGGCACATACCCGTAGTATAGCCCATATAAGGGAGTACACCCCCCTCCCCCCGGGGTATATGTTATTGGGTTCAAGCCAGCCAGTAACTTTAGACGAGCAGCTCAAGTGTAGCCTGCGAACCCACCGGTTATTATAAAGTACACATGTACAGACGTACTTAACTGGGGTTCAGTTCGGATGCGACGCAGGCTACTCAAGTGGAACGAAATTCAATAGGTAATAAATAACCTAAAACCAGAGTTTACGGTATAATCTATTTTTAGAAAACGATCCTCCCCCCCCAAAGCGGAACTCTGATTGGTCCAAAACATGAAAGTCTTTGCTGTAAGAAGATATCTAATTTTGTGTTTATAAAAGAAACGTGGCTGCCATTGTTTTTCACCCGCGACTAGTTTGGGCGCTGTTCTAAAAATAGATTATACCGTAAATTGATGGGCCGCGTTCCATTGCTTATCGAGAGGTTATGGACTTCTGCTAAACTTATTAAAACGGGGTACGTAATGTACTGGACGACGATACTCTGGTATACCGCTCATTAATCTTTCGGCTCTACTTTAACTATTGTAGCGAAATTTGGGGTAACACCTCCAAGGCCGACTACTTGAAAAACTACAATTACTTGCAAAACAGAGCAGCAAGAATTATAACCAAGAGCTCCTTCTGCTCTTGTCCGTAATACCCTTGGATGGAATTCACTAGACCAGCAAAGAAAAAAAAGCTATCTGCATGTTTAAAACTATGAAGGGCCTCTACCCAAAATACCTTCAAGAGATGTTTTTTTAAAACATCAAATCAACATAACTTGTCACGCACAAAGGTTTCAATGTGAGGCCCAGGGGATAGTGCTCAGTGTGAGGCCCAGGGGATAGTGCTCAGTGTGAGGCCCAGGGGATAGTGCTCCGTGTGAGGCCCAGGAGATAGTGCTCAGTGTGAGGCCCAGGGGATAGTGCTCAGTGTGAGGCCCAGGGGATAGTGCTCAGTGATTCGTGAAAAGAGAAATTACCCCGGAGCCTCATAAAGGTTAGGCTCCAAAAGCAGACCCCGCGGAGACTTCCGTTTCACTTCCCCGCCACAAGCTTGAAACGGAAGTCGCCGCGGGGGTCTGCTTTAGGAGGTTATATAAAGGTCGACATGTCCCGGGACAAATTCCTTGTTGTGTTCAGACGAGGGGACGTGTTGCAGGGACATGTGATTTTAGCAGACGCCATCTTGAAATAGAGTTTGTGGGAAAGAAAAATAACGCTTTACAGGCCAATATCAGTTCTTCCATGTTTCACAAAAATCTTAGAAAAAATTACGTATAAACGTGTAATACAGTATATTGAAAAGCATAAAATACTCTACGACCATCAATATGGGTTCCGTAAGAAAAGATCGACTAGCCTTGCCATAATTGAACTAGTAGACAAAATAACTAAAGCTATAGAAAATAACGAATATACTATAGGGATATTCTTAGACCTCTCAAAAGCGTTTGATACTGTAAATCATCAAATACTTCTAGATAAATTGTATTTTTATGGAATAAGAGGTATTTGCCATGAATGCTTTAAGAGTTACTTAACAAACAGAAAACATATTGTTAAATACAATAACTTTAATTCATCTGAGAAAATAATAAAATGCGGAGTCCCACATAAACAGTCCTAGGACCATTGCTTTTTCTTTTATATATCAATGACATCCATACATGCACATCAAAGCTATCCTTTATAATATTTGCTGATGATACTAATATTTTTGGTTCTGGGAAAGATCTCGGTCAATTAGAATCAAAAATCAATAAAGAACTTGATATTGTTCACAAATGGCTAAGCAATAATCAACTCTCATTAAACATTGTTTAAATCACATAAAAAAATTGAAAAAAGGAATGTGTCTCTTATTATCGATAAACAATACATTCAAAAGGTTGAGGAAACTAAATTTCTTGGCATAAAAAAGACTGATTATATTTTAAAAAAAAAATCAAAAATTTCAGGAATCCTTTGTAAAATACGATATTACATCAACAAACACCTGGTATTAACTTTGTATAATACCCTTGTTTATCCTTACCTTTATTATGGAAACATAATGCATATGGGCAAATAATTATAAAACAAGATTAAACAAAATTTTAGTGTTACAAAAGAAGATACTACGGATAATCACATTCTCCTCATACACAGCATCATCATTTCCACTTTTTCAAAATCTAAAACTTTTTGATGTTCATCAAATAAACATTTTTCAAATCAGTTCATTAATGTTTGATCTACATAAAAATATATTGACTTTTACTTAACAAATAAACAGATTCACAAACACAATACTAGGCAATTAAATAATTTGCACAAACAATATAATAAGACCAATTATGGTTATTTTTCAACAAGAAACATAAGTATTGATGTATGGAATAAGATACCACCAAACATAAAGGAATGTTATTCATACCCCATATTTAAAAGGAAACTAAAATCGCACTTGTTATCATCAACAAACCAATAGCGATCTAATATTATCATTAACCGAACCAATAGCGATCTAATATTATCATCAACAAACCAAAAATAGTGATCTAATATTATCATCAACAAACCAATAGCGATCTAATATTCCATATTACAAATGTACTCACGGTTAGTTATTATTTTCTGATAATTCAAATTTATAACACATTATTATGAGAACCATTATTATTTACGACACCTATTTCAAACGTATTTGTTTGATTTGAAGGGACGGGGACAAAATTTTGTTCCCGCGTCAATATTTTTTCTAGTTCAGACGAGGGGACAAGTACCAGGAACTTGGTCCCAGGGACTTGTCCCTTTGTGTGTACGTGTACCGACCTTAATGAAACCTTTGTAGCGTGACAAGTGAAGCATATATTGAAATGCATATCGAGATGTATCTCCGTCGCACAATTTCGCTCAGTGAAAGCTGGAGGATTACACTTTCTGCCGATTATATTGCCTTAGTGTTCAATTCATTTTAGAGTATCGTTCCTTAAATAAATACGCTTTTAATCCAGTAAGAAAAGTATTTTATAGTTTTTAGGATAGTTTTCGTAGCTTAATTAATAATAGTTATTTAATTATTACTTAGTCGTAGAGGGCAAACGTGAATAAATAAAGATAATACCATGGTCGCCTCGGATTGTTTTGTTCTCCGAGGGAATAAATTTCACAGTTGGCAGACAATGGCCATGACAAAATTTCTCGGCGGAAAATTTAGAAGGCAATGCATGCCGAAGAAAAGAGATAAAGGCTTCTACCCTTGTTCCTCCCTTGCAGCTCTGGGTCAGAGAACGTACCAGTAAGTACTTGCCGCTACAACCCTGCACCATCCGGACGAAATTGTAGATATCAAAGCAACCTTTATCAGTAAACGATTCTTTCACCGAGATCCATGTGGGATGAAATTTACAAACTGCGCATGTAATCGCTCGAGTAATCACTTAATTCAACAGTTATTGTTGTAGATGAGATATCTAGGGATACTTGTGTACAAAAGCCAGCAATATGTGCCTCATTGATTATTGTCCATGACGTAAAGGTTTATCTATTCGATAAAACTATGTAAATAACTTAGTCGTGCTTGTTTCGAGGGTGTTGGTGTCACACAAGAATGATGGTTTCAATAGAGCTTCATTACATTGAAGTGATACAATTACATACAATTACCGCTGAAACTTCTATTCGTTATCTGTTCAGTTACAAGAGAAAGATTTTCTACGATGGCCAGGTTTATCATTGAAAATAAATAACATAAGTATTCCAGATGAAAAGCAATTAGCAAGATATCTACTTGGGAAGTAAAAATATTAAAATAGAAAAAGTTAAAACAACAAGAGATTTATCAATGGTTATTCGTTAGTCCGGTTCAAACCACTATCTTCCCAAAGAAATATATGTCAACGTGCTAGGTTAGATGAATCGTTAAACTGGAATTAAACAATGTAAGAATATATAAAACCACAATAGATACGTTCAATATCGGATACTAAACAAGTGTCTTTATTTAATCGTGATCTATATCGTTTCAAAAGACTCGAATATTCTAATTGTTCATTCTGTTTACTCTACCAAGACACAATAGATCATTTATTTGTTGAATGTAGAGAGTCCAAATTTTATTTTGATTAAGAACTTGAATTGGTTAGCAAAAATTGACATAGCTCTTAAGATGGTGTTTGGTAACATTAGATTCTGGAGGAGTAGAAGAGGAACATGCAATTAATTACCGTCATTCTAATGTATATGCTTGCTTTATGTAAAACAAGAGAAAAAGTCCCTCATCAGATCTGTTTAAAATGTTTTTTGATATTTTGAAAAAAAAATTTGAGTCGAGGGTGGCTAAATCAAAAAATAAAACCTTGGCTTCTTGTAAAAAAATTGAAAACAAAATTGAACAGAAACGTAAATTAACTATTATCATGACCCGTACGGCCCCGCGCGCGCTTTCCTTTCAAAACCATTTTAGTCACGTGATGAGGGCCGGACGTGTATGCCGTGAGCGGGCCGGAAAAGGCCGTCCTACAAAAAAATATGGTCATATGATAAAAAAACCTATTGAGTGAGTTAGGTCGGACCGGACGGGAATATATTTGGCTCTCGGTCATTTTGTAATGCGCTCGGTCCGTACGTCATGACCTCGAGCCAAACATTTTCTCGTCCGGCCTTCCCACTCAGTCAATAAGTACCAAATATTTTTCTTTTTTTGTGTCAATCTTTTATATTTTTTCTTGATGTCCGGAGAACATCAGTTATTTGACTATATTAAATTTTTTGACTATATTAAGTTTTTTTTTCATTTATTCATGTGTTTATTGTAACTTTGTGTGTTGATAAGCTAAATAAATAAATTATAAAATGTGAAAAAAAAGTTATAGAAAGTGTGAAATTAATATAGTAACTGCATGTGCACTGCAGACGGAAGAGGCCGGGTTAGGGTTACAGTTTGGGTAGAAGACTTCTGGCAAGGGTTAGTGTTAAGTCCTCGCTAAACGCTCAAACATTCTCATCAAACATATATTGCTAAGCGGTCACACAATATTTGATCGATTAGCAGCCTGCACATCAAGCATTCATCAACCATCTTGCAAAATTGAGTCCGCATGCAGAACGTTTTTTTTTTTGTGAAATACCGCTGAATCTCAATGTTGCAAGTCAATTTGTGATTGACTAAATATCGCCTGCACGCCAAGGTTTGATGGAAGAAGTGGCTAAATTAAACGATAAACATTTGTTCATCACGCGAAATGTTGGATGAAAATGTTTGATCTAGATCCGAACGGCTAAACGATAAAACATGTTCAGCCAACACGCTATTTGATGGAAATGTTTGAACGTTTTTCCGGAGCTTTACTCGTCGTTTACCTAGTCTTTTTCGATCAAAAGCGATGAGCAACAAGCCAACACCAAAATGGAGTTCAGTCTTTGTGCTCGTAATTAATCTATGTGCCTGTGGTTATAGAGTATTTTTTCCGAATTGGAAGACTGCGCTGCGAAGTGATAAACGGTTAGGTATTGGCACGGCAACGAGAAATAATACCTCCAATACCTGGAAGTCATTGTGAAAACGAACCCGGATTGTCTCCATGTTTAATTATTCTAAATCATCTATAACCCGGAATTCGACACATTTTTACGAAAAATCCGGATCCAGAAATCGGAAATAGGTTCGACCACGGCCTCAGTACCGCACACATATATAGTTATGTACGTCATAACAGGAATGCACCCCGGGAGTAACGTCAGTTCCTGTGCATAGCCTCTAGTTAGATAATAGTTAACGTAAAGAGCAAATCATGGCTCGTGTTTTCATTCATGGTTGACAACAAAGTGCACATTCGAAAACAATTTAGTCTTCCTGTGGTTGGTTGTCAACGCGATCTGGGCGGGTCAGCGGTTAGTTTAAAGAATATTCAAAATGGCGGACGATCTGTCATGCTCCACTGCAGGCAGGGTAGTCTCCTCGCAGCCGTTTCCTTTGTCGTCACGCAACGCTCTTGCGTGACGATAAAGGAAATGGCTGTGAGGAAGACTACTGGCAGTGAGTCAGAAGAAGAAGATGACCCTTTGAAGGTAGCAGCATGATGTTGTATAGAAAGTGTATAAAGGAGAAACATTCATGAGCAATTATTATTTTACTAGTGAAACTCAAACACATGTTATCTGTTTATAAGTTTGATAAAACTCTTTACACATTGATAAACTTTAGATTTTTGCACTGCCTTGAAAATGTTTTATAAAAGGCTAGTAACTCCGGTTGCAGTAAAATGGCATGAAAATGCTTAGAAATCTTACTCTTATAGGGCAATTTTAGCATATTTTCACTTTCGACCAAATGACGAAAAAAGCAACTTCCTTAATAAAAAGCAACTTTCTGGATTTTTTGAGCAACTTTTGAGCAGCTTTTTGAGAAATCTCGAGCAACTTTTTAAGAAATTTCAAGCAACTTGTGGACAGCCCTAGATACGACAGAAAGACATTTGTGACCGACTCCAATTTTGCGATCTTTGTACTGGCCTCGTTCTGATACCTTGTCCCCAGACTTCTTCCCACGCGGATGAGGTATAAAAAGGTGCACAGATACTTAAAATATGCTTTTAAATAAAAGTACAATGTTGAAACGTAGCTTTAAATAAATATAAAGTGTTCTGACTAAAACGAAATGTCTTAAGGGTAGACTTCAATCGGCCAATAGTCCAGTTTTACCGCTGGATGCGACAGACGCATTTACTCAACACTATAGCTAGTCTCATTCTGATGTTAAATATTCATTAATACCAGCGAGACGATGGGTTGTTCACAACCCTAGGTATTGTCGTAGTTTGATCTTCTGCACCTTCTCGCTGCTATTTGTGAATATTTAACATCAGAATGAGACTAGTGTTGAGTAAATGCGTCTGTAGGCATCGCATCCAGCGGTAATTCTTGAATGCGAAACGGGTCTATTGACGGGACATTCCTAAAAGCTGGCGATCGAAGAGCATTCCACAGCGCATGGGTGCGATCACTGAAAAAAGCACGATCACCAACGTAACCATTGCAGTCTTGGGTAATAAACCAAGAGAAGTGGAACGAAGAGCGCGATTGGGACGGTATGGTTGGAGCAGATCTGTAATAAAACTTGGCGCAAGCACAAACACGTCCTCCGGTTAAGCCTTCTTGGCGCAAGAACATTGTAAGGAGCTAGAGCGGTGCAGCAGGATATTCGTTATCATAAGTCGCGAGGTAATTACGAGACCTAACAACCCAATAGTGCTCAGGATGTAAACCTTTTTCCTGCCACTCCGCCAGACACTCTCTTAAAATTCTCATTCCTTCCTCCCTGTGCCCAGTCTCCACCATCGCCTCGGCCAATAGTGCCCGGGGATGAAAGGCCCCGGGACTAATAGTAAGTCCCAGTTCTTGATGAGCTCTTAAAATTTCTTCAAGAATTGTTTTAGCAGCGTCGAACTCACGCCGAGCTAGGTGGATGTCGGCTAACCACGTGGCGGCACGTGGCCATGCGATGTGGCTCGAGGCGCGGTAAATTATCACAGCAGCTGCACAATGCGCATGCGCTCGTTCCAGGTCCCCGTCGTGGCGCAGAACCATTCCGTACGTCATGAGCGTGCCGGCGTAAAACTTGTGTTTCTTTCCATGGAGGTGTTCGTAAATGGCCAAGGCTTGCTCGTGTAATAGTTTGGATCTCTGGAGATGAGCCGCAGTTCGTTCAGTCATCCCCTCCGTGTGAATCAAGCCTAAGAACCACCTTAAGTGGACTTTGGCTGTGTAGTTCAGCACCTGATAAAATATAATAACAGGAACTTTTAATTTAAGTACAAAACAATTAAATGTCATTCAGTCGAGGGCATGGGCTCCAGGTCGAGGGTGTGTCCTGTTAGACCTGGGGCCAACACAATGACACTTTTACCTGTGGTTTCAACGGTTTCAACGCCGAAAGACAGACTTGAAAAATACACGTGTAAAAGCGTAATTGTGTTGGCCCCTGGTTTTCACTATCGACATAAGCATAAGCAACATCTACTTACCAACAGGTGTGAGATAAGAACAAGCGCTACTGCTGATTAATGCATTACTGAGTCTGCGGAAGTCGATCGCGCTTATGCTTATTGTCAGCTTTCACTGAGTATTCACCGAGTATATTCCAGGTATTCCGAGAAAGGAATACAGCGAACACACACACATTATTCTCAAAGGACGTCCTAAAAGTAGCGACTTTCTAATTCCGAAATAGCTCAGTGGAATAAATCCCCCCCCCGACAAAAGAATAGAAACGCGCCCTCGGGTCTTATAGTGCACGGATGACGTCAGAGAATTACAAACGAGGAAAAGGATGAAACAAAATGATTTCGTGCAGACGTGACGTCATCTCTGCCGATTTATTTAACGTTCAAGTTTCCCAATTGACGTCATTCATAAAGGCAGCAAAGCGAGGCCGTTTACAATCGATAGCGGAAAGTGACGTTAATTTTCTTATATATATAAATATATAAATCCTATTATCAATCAATATTATATTTAATTCGTAGCACTATAACAGCATATATTCTATCCGTTTTAAACTATAACCTTTTTAGCCTGTTATGGACGCGAGTTGCCCCCCTCTGCCCAGTCCCAGAAGAGTCATCAATGAAAATATCATTTTGCCCCCCCCCCCCCTAGTTCCCTCAATTTTCAGGACCTCCCTACGCCCCTGATAAGGTGCATAGTCCTCCCTCGCGATGGGATTCCTCATTAATTACCTGCGCGTGAATGGCGCCATGCGAGGTATTCTGTAGAGACTCCACGAGTTCACGTGCCTCCCCTAGTACTTGTAAAGCCTGCAAGTTATCCCAGCCATCGTGTAGGATGATTCCTAGATTACACAGCCTCTCGATGACCTCGGTGTGCCTGCTACCGTAGCCTTCTTTCGTGACATCCACACACATCTGCATGTAAGCCGCTGCCAGGTCCAGCTGGTAGCTCTCACGGTATGTCCACGCCAGGATGTTCAGAATATGAGATCGCTCCTTCATCCATTCAGCACCTGGAAAAATTATTTGGTTAGCCAAATCAAATGCGACATACTCTGGAAATATCGAACCATTTAAGACTTTGAAGAACTATGTAAAGAGCCTGCAAAATGACTGTGAATACACATTTACAGCTATTGTTTACGAACATTTTACAGAGTAGTCTATTTCTATCAATTTAATACTCTGTAAAATGTTTGTAAAAATATCTGTAAATGTCTACATTCTGGTAGATATTTTGCAAAAATAATACACACTTTTTACATAGTTCTTCAAAGTCAGGCGTGTCAAAACGAGTAAAACATCATCTTTCATGAGACAATGTTTTTACGGGGTGACTAATGAGTCCAACAACGTAAAACATGTAGTATAACACATTGTAGACCACAAGGATTCTGGGACACAAATTTACCCAAAGTAAAGTTCTATTTACACAAAACATAGGCTCAGCCTTGTGCGCATGCGCGAATCCAACAATGTTATAACCGCTGTCCAAATGAATCAAACAAATGGATTAAACTATGGCACAGTGTTTTCACAAGTTAAGTTATTTTTAGAACGGTTTCCCACTATTGTTGAGTTGCAATTATTCCTAAGGGAATAAAATCACAAAAGCATAGCAGCCAATGAGGTAGTAGCTAATGAGGCATCTTTTGTTCCGCCACGGTGCAACCCCGCACCAATTGGCGGGGAAAATAATCTAAAAATAGCCCAACTTGTAAAAACGCTGTGACACCTGTATAGGAGACATGGACGCCCCTGGTATAACTTAGAGAACGAGATTGTTTCACAAGGCACCACCTTCTACTCAGTTATTTTAAGTATTGGTCAAGTGTCAGTATGGGTGTGGATTCGGCCGGGGTTTGAATTCTCGACTCACGCACGGTTACCTAAAGAACGAACTCGAGTAGGGGTAGGGGAGGGGGAAGGATTCGCCAAGCTCCCTAGCTGGGACGAGGGGCAATATTCGCGTACTTCAGCATTTTGGAGTGTAACTTAGCTCTCTGCTTGAGATTTAAGGATTATTTCAGATTTACAATCTTTGGCGAGTGCCTCATCTCGCCTCTTGCTAGTTAAGGCCATGTTGTATCTTCAGTTATTTAAATAATTTGCTAATCACTAAGAAGTGATAGGAGGTGGAAGAGTAGAAGAGGTAGCAGTAGCAGTAGTATTATTAAAACTATTCAGTTAAATTATACCTTCCTGTGATTCCGCTATGACATTGGCTTCTTCTAGCACTGGAAAAACTTTGTCCAGTTTCCCAGCTTCCCTGTATGTGTACCCCAAGTCGCTCATCAGTCGACAGGCCGCGAGATTCTTTAGCCCTAGGACCTTCTGAATTTCGTAGGCACGCTCAAGGATAGAGACCCGATGAGTATCGGTAGCTCCCGCCACATGGACGAGGCTGTCTGCGAGACACACGGAGCCGTCGACGAAAATCTCGCTGTTGGACCAAGTGTTTGATTGCGCCACATCAACTGCAGTTTGTAGATGAGGACTCAGAAGTATTCTGATAGAAATTCCTTGCTCATCCATACTGGTCTTGTGTCTAGAATGATACGCCATACATTAGCATGTACAGATTAAGAAAAATAAAATATTTTCCGTGTTTCCATAGCGTTATACAAATGGAAGAACGAAAATGGCAATGGGAACAGAAGCCCGATGGGCACGTCATTCCACTGCTATTTCGAGTTATTCCAATCTTCCACAAGTGTTTTTATAACTCTGTGGGAACACGGAAACTAATGTTTTCTATTTCCTTTATAAAACGAATGAGTAAAAGCACGGAAAACGCTCGTTTTATTTGATAATCAAAATGTAAATTCTCCCAACTAGAACAAGTGCGCACTCAACTTTCTGTGTTTCTATTTAACAATTAGACTATGAGCTCGAAGTTTCTATTATACAAATAGTGTGTCCATCGAGGAATTATGGGCTGATAGTTGCCCTCGGAAATTTTATGTTCTTAAAACAAATATAAGCCCGAGAACGAAGTTCGAGAGCTTATACGCTAGTTTTAAGAACATCAAATTTCCAAGGGAAACTATCAGCCGTTATAGTTCACCACAAAATTTAGGCGCGCGCTCATTGGCCAAAAGCGACCACGTGACATAATAGCTGTCGTCCGCGGATGCAACCTATCAGGCGATAGTGCCCGCTGAGAGCGGAAGACAATTTTGTGGTGAACAATAACGACAAATAGACTGTGTTTGTCTCGGAACTATCGGAAGATAGTTTCCCTTGCAAATTTGATGTTCTTAAAACTCGAACTTCGTTCTCGGGCTTATATTTGTTTTAAGAACATCAAATTTCCGCGGGCAACTATCAGCCGATAGTTCCTCGACGGACACAGTCTATTTGTATAATAGCGCCCGCTGCGCACGAAAGACAATTTTGTCTCGAACCTATCTGTCTCGAACCTATCGGCTGATAGTTTCCCTTGGAAATTTGATGTTCTTAAAACTAGCACATAAGCCCTCGAACTTCGTTGTCGGGCTGATATTTGTTTTAAGAACATAAAATTTCCGTGGCCAACTATCAACCGATAGTTCCTCGACGGACACACTATTTGTATAATAGTTCCTCGACGGACACACTATTTGTATAATAGTTCCTCGACGGACACACTATTTGTATAATAGTTCCTCGAAGGACGGAAAATGAACCTGGATTTTCTCCCTGTTTGATTATTCTGAATCGTCTATAACCCACAATTCGACATGTTTTACGAAAAACCGGAACCGGAAATCTAAATTAGGTTCAAACCTGGACCCGGAACTTCCGCACATATATATTACGTCAAAAACATGAGTACCTCCACAGGGAGCCCACATCTAAGACTGGCCTGGAAAGCAGCGCGCGATCTAAAATGGTTAAGCCCTTCAAGCAACATGAGAGCGCCTCATGCGCTACTTCCCTGGCCAGTCTTAGATGTGGGCTCCCTGTGGGGTAGCTTTAGTTACCTTTGGTAGCAATCGTTCATCGTTTCCAGTGCGTCTTCGAACGCTTTACGTTCCCGCAACTCCATAGTTGCCTGACCATCATTCACTGCTTCAACAGCCGCCTTGCAAGATTCTTTTCTCAGCTGAACAAACGCAGCGCGCATCACTTGATGCATCGTTATCACCTCCATCCCGCGTGCACCAGAACGAGGGTACATCAACAGCGAGCAGTTTGCAATCTTCCTCTTAACCACATCCGGGATCTGAGGTTTACCCGCACATGCGCATAGCACAAATTCTGCTACCACATCCAAAGGTACTGGCTGAAGAGCGCAGTGCGATAAAAACCTGAATGTCGCGGCGAGGAGTTCGTTATTTTCGGCCATGCGACGGGCCGCGCAGAAGGCTGCAGGGAGCATGGAGCGAGGGTAACAGAGGTTCTGTTCCTTGAACTCTGAATATTCTAAGATTTCGAAGTATTTCTCGAGATTAAAGAGGTAGTTACGCCATGTGAAGTTAGCAACGGGTCTCTCCTCTCGCATTTCTTTTATAAACACTGCTGCGCATGCCAAGGAAAGCGGATAGCAGTTCAGCTTCCGAGCCACATCGAGTGTAATGTTATCCCTTTGTAGATCAGAGATCAGACACAAAAGGTTGACGGCATCTTCTTCGTCCATTCCATCAGACAATGAGAGTTTACGTACATGCTCACTGGCGGTGGGGGCGAGTTCTGAGTCTTGAGTTGTGACCAGAACTCGTCCCCCTCCCCACCCCCCATCAGGACAAGGCCAGAACATTTTCAGCGGCTCAGAGGCCACAACGTTGTCGACAATTAAAAGCCAATAAAACGTATCGTTAGTGCTTTGGCATAAGCATGCTTTAACAGCACTAGCGTAAAGCTCTAATTTCTTCCCCACGTCATCATACTTATCAGGAATTCTAAGCCCTAGTGCGCATGACAGCTGTTTGTAGGACTCCAGTAAGGATTCATGCGTTTCAGCGTGGAGAGTTGCCACGACTACACACGCATCAGATTGCCGCTCACCGTACCATTCGCCGTATTGACGTGACAGCTGACTCTTTCCAGATCCAGGCGGCCCTGAGAGGTAAACGGTCGTGACGTCATCTTGACGTTCTATCGAGCGATATAGAGTGTCGATTTTCTGGAGTTCGTTTCTACGTTGGTAGGTCTTGTGGAATGGTTGACCAGGCAAGATAGTAATGGAAGGAACTTCCACTAAAAGGGCAAACAGGTATACAGTGAGGTCCATTGGAAGGCACTTCTTATAGATAAGAGCCAGTGACTGAATGTTTTCTCAAAAATGTTTGTTACATATACCCAAATGTCATAGCGTACAATTCACAGGAAACAAATATGGCAGGTGTCAGTTATGGACCGATTTTCTTGACCAAAAACCTAATTTGAATTTTCCGACGCTGCCGTATTGGATCTTATGACGTCACACGGGTGCTCCAATTGTTGAACAACAATAGCTCTTTTGTTGTGTAACAATAAAGACAATCGTGTGACGTCATAGGATCCAAAATGGCGATGCCCGGGAAATTCAATTGCGATTTTACACCGTACAATATACAGGAGACAAACACAGCAACAGATTTAGGTATCCATAAGGAACATTTGATAGCAGACATTGTTTTTCAGTGGAGCTAGGTTCCCAGGGTTTAATCTTGAGCGCGAAATTCCCACGATTCCAAAATTATTGGCACATAAGATTTACAATGGTGAGTGAAAAGTGGCGCACAAAAAATTACCAATGGTGCCTTACTTCTTATTTTTAAATGAAGTACTTAGAAACATCCGAAAACATCATCACGTTTGTTTGTGATGGTTCTTCGTTAAAGTAAATTTATTGGTGGACTCAATTAAAAACGCTTACCATTTGATTGGGTGTGCCAAGGATTTTAAGCTTTTCAAGGCTATGTTGGCCCCTTAGACTAAAAATTGACCCCCGAAAATTTCAGATAGAGGCTACCATGGCCCTATGAAGCTAATTCCCAGATAAAACCTCGAATGAGCGTCTTTTGTTTTACAATGCCTTTTTCTTGTGCTTTTTTCTCTGCACCTGATCGATCCTATTTGCTTTTTGTGGCCCACTTTTTTGTTCTGCATTTCCTTGCTTTTACGATCTCTCTTTTAAAAAACGAGAACAAATTAATTAACGCCTTTCCTTCATTTTTGCTGTTTTTGTTTGTTTCATGGTTTCGTTCCCACTAGTTTCCCTGCTGTTCTCGGCCGTTCTCAGGCCGGGGTTTGTTAAAAACAACATAGGAGAAATCTCTATGGAAACCAGTGTTTCCGTCACATTTCTTAGGGGATCTGTCGAACACAACAACATCGATAGACAAACCTTGTGGCGACTGATATGCCTTTTGCAGGAACAGTCACGTGCTGATATCAATATCACTTCAATAACCAATGAATTGCGCTCGTGATCCCATGTGAAAGGCTTTACTGGATGGCAAACAAACTTCAAAAATGAAATTTTAGAAAGATCGACAATCGATTGAAGGTGAAAAATTGCACTTAGAAACAGGTTTTGCTAATAACACTACCGATATCGTACAAGTGCGAGATATTCTTTGCCCTCAAGTACAACCAAGTGATTAAGTCCTGCAAAAGGCCATTATGAGTGATAAGGGAAATTACTGATTAATTTCACCGAGAGTCGAAATATAAGGAGTAGCCTCATTGCATTCTATTTATACGATAAACGATGCGAAATGCTCGTTCTGATTGGACAATAGCAGTGTGTTATAAGAGTACAGATGCACAGATGACGTCACGTTTAGGAAAAAAATCATTTTGTATCCTCCTTTTTCTCGCTAATTATTGTATAAATCATAATGTTTGTGTGTGATGACTATTTATTTAGATGTCATTTAGTACCGTGGATCTGTCCTCTTATAGATGCACATGTGACGTCACAATGAGAAGAGGACATCAGTCACACCACTCGACTGCGTCTAGTGACGTACTTTGTTCTTGTCACGTTTTGACGTCACATATCTATAAGAGGACAGACGCACGGCAAATGATAAATATGTTCTTTAACATATAAGCGCCGGCGCCTATGTTTGGGACTGTATATAGTAGTGTCTCAGGCTAAGCTTTGAATCGCCCTCGTTGCACACGCATAAAAACTGGAGAAAGAAGAGAAAAACAGCAAGGAAAGAGAAAGAGAAATGATAGATTAATTTCCTTTGCCTTTCCTTTCATCCTCTCTTTGAAGTACACGTTCACGTGGGATTCAAATTATTTATTTGGGGGGAGGGGAAGGGGCAAAATGATAATGCAGACAGAAACATTTTAAACACCACATATTACTGTTTGGAATGTTGGAATGCTTTATTTTCGTTTTGCAGTGTGTTTAGTTCTCGTTGTCTAATTGGCCCTAGTTACTGTAGTCGCACTGTAAGAGGCTCTCATTCGCTAATAGCCGAGCAGCATGGGGTACCTGTACTACTCCAAACTACCAAATATGGTATCCTATCTGGATATCGTTTGTATTGAGTAAAAACATACATAATCATACGCTTTAATGTCGCGACAAGTTTCTAATTACTGATCTACTAACCATCATCCATTGAAAAGTCATGCATTTCCCTTAAAAGTGCCTCATCTACAGGGGCTCCTGAAAAAAAAAATTAAGCCTAGTCCTCACTAGCGACATAAGCATAATCATAAGCATAAGCAACATACGCAGACGCAGTACAGCCCACGGCAAGGCTTCTCTGAGAAAAAAAACATGGCCGTCATCAACGCCCCTCATCAACGCCCCTCTGTGTAAGACACACGCACTGTATTTTGTAGTATTTACGGGACGAATATAAATGTGAATGTGATTAGCACATCTTTAACGGCGTTCAAATTGCCTGACTTCAATACGAACAAAATTATTCATGCTCATATAATTGATTTTAATGGTACAAAATGACTACCGGTAAGTGAAGACTAAAATTTAATAAAATAAAATAAAAATGTTTTTTTCACTTGATTGGTGCTGAGGTGATTTTTGCAGACTGACCACATACTAGTCATAACTGGGCATTAATTCCCATCACCTCAGGGAATACAAAAATACCTCTGAGGGTTACTGCCAGGATTTGGGGGTAGGTCAGCTAGGCAAAACCAGAAATGGTGGAAAAAAAAATAAAAAGTGGGGGGAAGGGGGAGGGTATTTGCGAGTTAAGGTTAGGCATAATGGGAAATAAATGTTTTGAGACTCGAGGGTGGGCACATTTATACTGTAACCCAGTGAGTGACATATCCAGTGAAGTGGCTAAATTTAATTGGGACTTCATATGAGAGTGAAGGGAGTGGGTGAAGGGGCCAGTACTGATATGGGGGGGGGGGGGGGAGGGGGGAGAAAGGCAGTTTCTTGGGGAAGGGGGGGCATTGGCCACCCTGCCCACCTATTTGACCCTCTGGTCTTATTAGCCATTTTGGAGTTGAGGAAGAGGCTGGGACTGCGGTATCAAAACCAAATCTGATTAACAAATGAACAACATCACAAGAAAGATCACACTTAAATTAGTAAGTTTACCGAGTTTGAGAATGTTTGGATAAATATGAACTGAACAGCAAGCTTTCAAAAGTCACAAAAATAATTACAATTTTCAAAAGCTCGCCACATTGTTATTATCAAACCAATCTTCCTCAAACTTGGTTAACCTACTAATTTTATTAGGGATGGACCATTATATTTTTGAGGGGGGAGGGGGGTTCTCAAGTACATTAAGGCCTGGTTTTGACATGCAAATGAGGCTAAAATGATAATTATCTACCTTAATTACTAACTACACCAAATTATGCAGACTCAAATAACTTGTCCACTTCAATATTTTAAGGACTACAATTATACAAATGAGGTGTCATGTGACTCTCCACTGACTTTCGTTGACATAAAATTTAAATAGCAAATGGCACAGAGTTTTCCTCTGTCTGCCTATAATATTATGCCCTCACAATAAGAACATCTTTTTACCCATCAGGGGATATTGAGCAAAACAGGTTGCATGACCTTGTACTAGATTTATTGATAAGCATTTTCTCCTTATACCAATAAATAAAAGTCATACTTTAAAGTGTTCACGAGTTATGTAATTACTGTGCAATTTGGTAATTATTAAGATTCTTTTAAAACCAATTTCATAACAACTTTAGATAATCAATGTTAGCCGTGTTTTTGTGTTGACCCAGGCCTTAACGTACTTGAGTTGGACAATTTGTTCTTGAAATAATTTATTTTTACAACTAAAAGCTCTGAAAAATAAATTTTTATCACACTGTTTGCTTGCAATAAATTTGTTTTCATGAGTATTGAAATTATGTATGCTGCTGTCAGACTTGCATATTACATCTACATCTACATCTATATGTTATTTAGTCGGTAATAAACCGTATGGTTATCACACCAACTGTACAATATATAAAAATAATAAAATAAGTGATAAAATAATAAATAAATGATAAAAACAACTGAGAAAACAAGTCGAGTGAACGCAATAAAAGCACGAAACAGCACCAACTAAACAGTACCAAATAGCATGTATTAAGCAAGGATTTTGAACTATTCAGCCAGTTAGCCGTCCCACGCCTTCTATTAATTTTACTTCTATTAATTTTACAACAAACCTCTTGATTCTGCTTCTTCTTGTTCTCTGTCAACACAGTATCTTAACACCAAATCACCATGCTCCAGAGTTGGATGCAACAGGCCCTCGGCAAGCTTGCTGTATGTAGCCTGTGATCCATTCACCTGTGTCCATATTCTTAACATTGCGAGTGCCTGCTCATAGACACCATGCACATCAGCGGCTATGTCATCCAAGCTTGTCTCAACCAATCCTAAAGCTCGACCCAGCCTCTTCCAGACTTTAAGTATGTCCAAAGCCAGTTGTGTTAGCACATCAGCACTGGGTTGTCCAGCCTTGTATCTCATGATTGCCTATAACAATAATGTATTAATGAACAGGTTATAATCTTAGTATTGTGGTCGACTGTCAATAACCTCAATCACAGATAACAGAGGCTAAGGCACAATAAAATAAAAGTTAAAATAAATTACTCTTTGGGGGGGGGGGGGGGGGGGGGGGGGTATTGGGGGAATCTCAAGTTAAATTGAATTCAACTCAACTTGAAGGCCTGTCAACCGATTCCAAACAAATTTAGCTTTTAAATATCTTTATTATTTTAATGATATTTGTTTAGGGACTGTTCATTATTTATATATGGGCCAGAATGAGAAATTACTAAAGTTCTTAAAAAAAGTACATCACTACCCCATAGAGGTACCATTAAAATTTTGAGACCCCTCCTCTCAGAAAACAATTTCATAACAAGAAAATGAAGTACCATAGTCAATATATTTGGTCAGATTTCAATTAAAATTCTCAATGTCTCCCACCATACAAGTGCTAAAAATGTCAAGTTCTCTCGGTAATCTCTTTAACCCCACCCCTCCTGCATAAATAACGAATGGTCCCTTATACTCTCAGGGTGCCTTTCTTTGTGAGAATATTCCAAAATTGGATTATTGATTTTTCGTTTCTCTACAAGAATCCAAAAACAGATTCTGAATCCATTGAATCCATACTCAGGCTCAGGATTTAATGGATTAATCCAAGATTCATTAACCGAGCACCAGAAGGAAGTAAAATAGTTTTGCAAGGCCTCCAATTATCTGCCAAAAATACCGGCCAAACGCGTACATAGACATTTATATGTCATCAAGTGGTCTTCTTCAAGTGCATCCAAGGCCAAAGGCAGAGGGGTTTGTATTTAAAGCAATCGGTTGTGTGCACCACAAATAAATAAAATAGCAGAACTTATTTGTTTGTACAGTCGTCGGATTTAATGCTAGTCCTTTCTCGTGTGTTGAATAATCCACCAAAGACAAAGTGTTTTTCCACCATTTTATTTTCTCTTTGGAGCCCCTTAATTTAGTATTCGAACGTTAATTTTGGGCCGCGATTAATCGATCACGAAGGGTCACGGTGCATTGATTTTTTAATGTTTCGGTTTGAGACTCGATCGTTTTAGCATTCAACCGATTAGTAGATGAGCGAACTTAGAGGATATACTTTTTTATCCACATTTTCTTCTTCCAAAACAACTTTTTCCAAAAAAAAGTGGCAACATTTAGGCTCACGGCTTGCAAATGCAACAAAATCGCGACGCGCTCTGAAACGGTAGCTCTGGCATAAATCAAATACTATTAATTACTCGGGCTGCCTGTGGCAGCGCCGAGTCTTAAAATGCAAGTCGTTTTTTTTTTTTTAATTCAGTGTAGCACGCGATCTGCGCATGCGTTAAAGGTCAAATTCACACCAATCAGATTGCACTGTGCTGGTCACGCAACAATCGCCAGGTTAATGTATTTACAGAATTCAATACAGTAAATCAAAATGGTCGACCCGCGAGGGCGAAAGCCTTCCAACAGGCTCAGGATATTTCAACTGGCGCTCTTGTTGACCATAAAAATACATGAACAACCAGGAGCCGTAATACATTCGATCAGCGCTGTTTGGACAGATCCAATGTACATTTAGAAACGTAAGCGAAATACAATATCCAAACACGTTTGGATATCAACGGGTATCGAATTATCATCAAAGGTTAGATCTCGTCAGGCGCGCTCAGATAAGAAAGTTCAAAGCTCTCAGACAAGGCGAGACAAGGAGATATCACTTTCAATGACTCATTGTCAGAAATCTATTCCATCGTGGGCGGTCTTGTACAGCTAAGGCATGTTTTACGACAGAATAACCAGAGTCTTTCTACTGGATTGAGAGCTCGAGACATTATACATGTCGACTAATATGGGGAAAACTGAAACAAAAAATGAACTTTGACGGCAGAAACCCTCAATTGAGCCAAGCGGAATATTTACATGATCCGCTAAGATTTTTACAAATCTTAGTTAAGCAGATGTTTACTGTAAGTAAACTCTTTTTGATTTGAATAAATTTCCTCTCCGTTTGTCTGTTAATGTACTTTTTCTTCTAATTATCGCTTTATTTAACATCTGTGATTTAGAGTATGCGTACCTCAGAATAAATTATTTGAAAGGTCAACTGAATTCTTGTGTCGATAAGCGCAAATGTTTTTTGTGAAACAGTCTGTGAAAATGAGAAGCGGCTTAATAGAAGAGCTTTCTCATTTATAGGAATTACAATTTTTTTCTTGCTATGAAATTTATGTTTCATTTCACATTTATTCATACAGTTTTAGCCGGACATTTCCCCGAGTTTTTGATCTATTTTCAATCAAATTCAAAGTCTGAATATGTCATTGTATTGCATTTATATACTTGAATTGCCAGTATTCTGTTGTTCGAATCCTGCGTTATCATAGTCATGCCATAAAAGCGATTAATAGACCAGTCTGTTTTTTTGACGTTCTCACTGGCGAATTAAAGCACGACTTGATACTAAGAGGATTTCAAATGAAAGTGTATTTCATCTTCAATCTCATGTGGCCCGAGTGAAAGCCCAGATGTACGGTGGCCGGTAGGGACAAAACACAAACATTTAGGACAGGAAACACACACACAACTTTAGAAAGAGGATGCAAAAACACAAAGTGCAAATCGCGTGCAAACTTAATAAAACGCACGCAAACTTAACAAAATGCACGCAAAGAAAAACGGAGGCCAGGTTACTGAGGCGCATGAGCACGCGATCATTCTGGAAGCCATTTCGTCTTGAGAGGTAAGTTGTCATTTTATTGTCACCTGTTTTATATATTTTGTGGAGAATATATGACCCCTTAAACTGCTAGAACATTTCTGTACGTCATCCAGTGTTTTTCTGTTTCAAATTCTGGAACTTTCTCTTTTTTGTTTAATAAAATCTCGCATATAGTCCAAAGTGCACTCATGCATGGCTCATGCACTGATCGACTCAGTGAGTGATCATGAGTCACGCCCGGCTGCCGTTCTCGGCAGAGTTTGAAATAGCTAGTACCTGAATGAAATACCTCCACGAAGTCCAGAACTCCAATGGTGTATTACATGCTGATACAAATGTATCGGACTGATACAAATACGAAAGATTGGATGTTTACAGAGCACCACAGCAGTGGAATACTAAACCAGCTTTAATTAAGCTAGGTTAACAGGACCTGAGTATGATGCCGGCTGGCTGGCCTGCCTTGGCAGTGAAATAAACGACGTGTTTACAGATGTCCACGTATATCCTGCATTAAAGAATGCTAAAATGCACTCTACTTGTAGGGTATCAAAATTGGTCAACATTGGACTTCTTAGTAGGGACATAGCCTGACCAAAGAGGATAAGGGGACAAATGCTCAACCAGCTGGTAATTCTCATAGTGAAAATTATAGCATACCATCAGGCCTGTTTGTATAAATATATACATAAAAACATAAACATATCAAGATAGGGGTTGTGTTTTGAACACAAAACAAAACTTATTAATTTATAATAATGG
Organism: Actinernus sp. WN-2022; assembly: GCA_030867875.1. Taxonomy (NCBI): domain Eukaryota; kingdom Metazoa; phylum Cnidaria; class Anthozoa; order Actiniaria; family Actinernidae; genus Actinernus; species Actinernus sp. WN-2022. Next base: position 43,810,847 of record JAOWCC010001679.1, read on the forward strand.
AATTACAGTCTTGAGCCAGATAATTTGTGTAACAGTTTATTTGGACTATTAAATATACAAAGATTTATGCAGAGAGTACTCCGTAAAGTGAGCTTATCTAGAGTTTAAAAGAAATATCGTTATGCAGATGAACGTATACGTAGAAGTAGTACTATATAATATATGTATTAAAAAAGCTAAAGTAAACTGTAAAGGCTAGCTTTCAGTTTCATATTTAAGCTTATTAAACTTTAAAAGAGAAAGTTACAGAATTTCATTCACAAAAACACTGACTGACGCACATAAATGTCCTAGCAGTTTTAGGGGTCATATATTCTCCACAAAACATAAAAACAGGTGATAATAAAAAGACAACTTACCTCTCCAGATGACCCTAGATACTAAAAAAAAAAAAAGAGAAGACGAGAACTGGGGTAGACAACGTGAAGGGAGGGGGAATCTCGAGACAAAATGGCTTCTAGAATGATCGCGTGCTCATTCGGCTCAGTAACCTGGCCTCCGTTTTTCTTTGCGTGTATTTTATTAAGTTTGCGTGCGTATTATTAAGTTTGCACGCGTTTTGCACTTTGTGTGTTTGCATCCTCTTTCTAAAGTTTGCGTGCATTTTATTAAGTTTGTGTGCGTTTTATTTAGTTTGTGTGTGTTTTGTAAAGTTTGCATCCTTTTTATTAAGTTTGTCTCTGCTTTATAAAGTTTGCTGACACTTTCTTATGTTTGCTTGTATTTTTTAAAGTTTGTATTTACTTTTTTAAGTGTGCGTGCTAATTATAAAGTTTAATGTAATTTTATTATGTTTGCGTGTCTCTTATTAACTTTGTGTGTGTTTCCTGTCCTAAATGTTTGTGTTTTGTCCCTACCGGCCACCGTACAGATGGGCTCTTGTTTACTTACGGTTCAAGAGTTCCGTCACGAAGGGCTTGTCGCCAACTATATAAACTGCCAAAGAAAACAGTTTAATCTCGTAAATCCGTCGTCAAACAGCAAGAAAGCTTCTCGCGAACCCGTAGAGAAATTCCGTGTACTCCAATAGAAGCGGTCTGTTTCTGAGAACATGCTTGTTTGTTGCAATCTCGTGGTAAAACTGAATCTTATTAAATAATCCACTGTAGCAGTTGGTTAAATGCTTGGAAGCTCCGAATATTCTGCACTGTATTACTGGCGAAGCGGCTGTGTTTTTACGACGAAAACGAAAGCAGATTACATCAGCAAAACTTACCTTTATAATCTCAAATGTGGGAAAGCCGCGTATTTATCGCGATTCGATTCATGTAAACAAGGTGTTACATTTCATCATTCTGGGAAAACTCCCTTTCTATATATAGCAATACTGGGTTTTCTGACGATTTCTGTCGAGTCGTCCGTTCTAGTTCTCATCCATTTATTATGAAAAGAAGTCAATAGAGGTAATCGGCCACTCAAATTACTCTGGAGAATGACTCTTTGAAAATTAATTTTATTCTGATAGGCATGACTGCATTACTGATTAGAATCAAAGGAATAATTCCCCAGAGTAGCATCTGTTTACATCACATGATCTGAATTGGGTGGTAACAGCGTTAGCCGATTACCTCTATAGAGTCTAACTGACTAGTAGTTTCAAATTGAAAGTGACATGCTGTCGGGCGAGTATAGTAGCAACGGACGGTACACGTGTGTATTTCCCTGGAATTGAACGTACCCTGCGAGCCACACCGCGGCAAAACGTTACGCGCATGCGTATTTGCTATTTCTTGTCGGCGCGCGGCCGCCCCCAGTTTCCCGCGAAACCTGAAATGAAACAACAGGCACATACCCGTGATTTTAAAATTTCTGCGTAAAAGTGTCCATTTGTGAACTGTTTTGTCAAAAAATAAGAAAACTACTTAAAAGCTAAGCCTAAAACTTTAACAGGTTGAAGTTTTCTTAATTTGTAATTCACTGTGAGTTTACTAAGTTATAAAATTATTTACTAAAAAAGTTGAAACCCTCGGTAATTTGTATTTGATAGCAGAGCCTTCGTTCTTTTGGCCAGCGGAGCATACCGTTTTGCCGCGGTGTGCCTGCGAGCAGAGGTGCCTATAATCTCGTACCCAGATCTCCCATTCTACTCACGGTCACACTTTGGATAGGAAAACATGGCGTGGGATCTGGGTACGAGATTAAGGTGCCTAGAAACCTATGCGCCATGGTATCTGGTTTCCATTGGCCGAGAAAAACGAGACGGTAAACATTGTAGATCTATTGTAGATTTCAGATTGTCCATTTCCTATTGTTAACGGCAAGAGAACGGCGAAGAAGAGAACAGAAATCTTCGAGGGTATAAATCAAAGCTTTCTTTAGGATACATTAAGGTAGATTTATTGAACGGTAATTTCAAGGTATTCTGAACAGTTCAGCAAAATAAGAAAGAAAAAAAAAGACGGAGTATGAAGCCCTTATCAATCGTCGGCAAACAAAAAACTGCGTGACGACATAAATAACGGCTGCGAAGATAATGCGGGGTCTTGCAGAACCAGCGATCGCCTAAAAGCCATGCCCATAAATTTATTTCATTTATCAACCGAAAACTGTCAACCTGCACTTTGTACCCTCCGAGCTCGCTAGCTCACGTGCTCACTTTCTCACGTGACTTGACTCATAAATAATCCGGACATACAGAAAAACAAACACACAGACAAACAAACAGAAATCCACGTACTTTCAAACTTGCAGCGATTATATGCTGGCTCGCCTAGTAGCCAGATTTTCAGACGGTACGAGGTCGTCCGTTCACTTCTGGGAGGAAGTGAGCGACGACCTCGAACCGTCTGAAAATCAGGCTAGCTCGCCTAGCGGCTAGGCTCGGGTTTCGGTGAGCCCGCGATCCTCTCACCACTCACGGCTGGGCGCGCGCGCGAGCCTATATCATTATGACGTCACGGCTTGTTTATGAGGCGGACAGAATCGGGCCATCCCGAGTAGCCATCCCTTCATTTAGGACGACACGAATTGCTACCAAATTGTATTCTATTGTATTGTATTGTGTTGCGTTCTATTGTTGTATTGAATTGTTGTATTGAATTGCCTGTTATTATTAGCTCTCATGTTCACAGTCCAAGTGGTCCAAGTTTTCAAGGAAAGCCCGGCTGTTGAAACCAGGCTACTTTATTTGTTGACACTCGCTGACAGAAATTAAAAGCCGAAATTTTATATGGGAATAAAAATTAAAAGTTCAGATGCCATCTCGGAACTCTGAGCTAGAGTCGAGTACTCCCGCTTAGTACTTGTTTAGAGTATGTCTTGGAGACATAAATTGTACAAACGTAGTACACAGGACTTGAAGAATTGTAAAACTCATTTGATGCAGCAATTTTCAAGTGAATTGTGATTTGCAGAGTTAAACGCGTAAACATGGCCTGCGTCAGACGTGATTTCCTCTCTTAATATGGACTCGTCCGTCTTTTCTTCTCCGATAAAGGCAGCACTAATTTTCTTTGAAGTAAGAATAGCCGGGCTACCTTGGTCTTGCATCGGTAAAGTTAAATGAGAAACGACTGAACATTACGAGCTTCGCGACCTTTGAGCTGACGGTTTACCAAGTGACTTTCCAGAGCCAGTGCGTTTACTCGGACAAAGTGTCTTCACCCGAAAACTAACTCTCTTTAATACTGCTTCTTTGTGTGAATCCTTGAATTCTTCGAAACCAAACTTTTCCAGAGCAAATTTAAACGCATTTTGGAACAGCAATCCAAAAGTTTACAATGTAAATATCATTATGACGTCAAAATCAAAACAATCTATTGTTTAAACGCTAAGGATCACGGTCGTGGGAGGGGACAAAACAGCAACAACACAAAGGAAATCGCTATCAAATGCATTTTGTAGAACATAGAATATTTACCGTATTTGGTGGCTGTTACCGCTATTGTGGGATAAACATTGATACAGCTGATATCTGGAAACCAGACAATTCGAAGTTAATTTTTCCTCAGCAGAGCAGATTTAGTTCAAAATTCTATTGTTCATGGCCATTCTGGGCAATCCCTTTATGTAGGACGACACCAATTTTTACCAAAAATACAATAGAATACAACACAATACAATTCAATACAACAATAGAACGCAACACAATACAATACGATATAATACAATTTGGTAGCAATTCGTGTCGTCCTACATGAAGGGTGGCCTAATAACAGGTATTAAATAAAACCTTTACCTACTAATTAATTTCACACTTAGAGTTTTAGTTTAAAGAATTCCAATGTGTTTTGAAAGTTTACGCGGAATCGAACCTACGCTACGCGCAAATAAATGAATATTGAAGTTAATCAGATGACGTCACGGACACGGTGTGTTCACCGCCGCCCAGCCGTTTTGGAGATCGAGAAACGACACCCCAACGGCTGAAACCGAGCCTACCTAGCGGTTCGCCAGCAACAATTTTTCGGATGTCATAACCCAATGTAGTATTTGGTCTCTTTGTTGGAGGGGGAGGGGGTAAAACGTTGAAAAACATAAAGGAGGTATTTTTGTGTGTAAAAAATACAGGGGTAAACTTTTCAACAAACAAAAATAATGCCAAAGCAGGGGCGTGCCTACCTTCACGTCAAGTAAAACCAGTCGCCTCTGGGTTCTTTCCGGATTGGAGTACCTGTGGCACGTGGTCAAAATGGGGGCACGACACAGGTTGCCCAAGATATCACTTGTGGCCCTGCCGTATCAAGGTTTAGTGTGTTTTCAAGACGCATGGAGTTAAAGCATACTTTAAGCCGAAAACACCTTGAGGCAAACTAGTATGCTCCCCAAAAGACCCAACCAAGAAGGAAGAGATCTGTGGGCCTGTATACCACATCAGCTATGTAGGCAGCGTGTGTAATCAAGTATAGGTCAGGTCACTTCTTGTTTAGCTGTGAACCCTAGCTCTAGGTGAGTGAGAACCCGTCGTTTACCTGTGAACTCGTCCGATGGTTAAGGGTTAGGTTTGTGGTTAGGATTCGTCATAGAATTAACAACCTGACCTGTAAATTGTTATCACTCTGGCAGCGCGATTTTGGAGCTTCTGTAGTTTGTCACTTTGATGTCGACTCAATCCATCCCAAACAGAGCTACAGTACTCAAAGTGAGGTTCTATTTAATAGGGCACAGGCAACCCAAGCTCTAATTTGTCAGTATAATATAGGGGAACTACTAAACGGGGGAAATCACGAATTTTACCACTATTGATAGGTTAAAATCAACTGAAATAAACGTACCTTTGCTCCATATGTTGTCAGTTCCCCTATATTATACTGACAAATACACACAATTAGAGCTTGGGTTGCCTGTGAATTAAGGGCTTTATAAATTTGTGCGGTATCCCTGCAAAAAAGTGATCTAACTCGTTTAAGTGCGCCAATGCCAGAGGAAATCTTTTTCGAAATTTCCTTAATGTGTTTTTCCCAGGATAAGGTATCATCTATATATAATCCCAATGATTTTGTGCAGTCTACTTTTTTTATTTCCTTACCCTCTGTGTATGTCGATGGTAGTCTCTATCAACCAACCTCATAATTTTGAACAGTGACGGGGGCAGCATTTGGGACAACACCTTGCAGTCACGTGGGCCGACTTCGCACTCACTCTCAGTTTTGAGTGAAAAAGTTCTTTCAAAAAATATTTTGGACAGTCTCAAGTTTTAATTTCCAATGATAGATCAAAACTTTCATCGGCATCGATAGAGCTCTCCATATTGTCCGCCATTTTGAAAAAGTTCCACCGGAAACGTAACCCGAGTATCAGGCCTATGGAGGGTGGGGGGAGGGAGAATGGGAGAGCTGGGAAAAAGAAAGGAGGGAGGGGGGGTGGGGGGAAAAGGAAAGGAAAGCTTTCTTTCCTTTCTCTACCTCCATCTTCTCTTCTTGAATGCCTGATACTCAGGTTACCGGAAACGTTGTCGCATAATTTAGACGTAGCGCATCCTGATTGGTTAAAAGTGACAGCGTTTGTTTCTTCTTGCGGGAAACTATGCTAAAAATAACTCTTCCCTATAACAGTGTTGTGTGATAATAAAATGTGGGAAGAGGAACACTCCTTTGTATAAATATACTCCTGAGAACATAATATAATCTTTATTTATTGGATTCTTACAGCTATTTAATAACATTATTTTAGAAAGAAATAATTATAAAAAAACTATTCTATACTTCATGACTTGACTTGTAGTGGGTAGTTTGCTTATAATCTGTAGAATGTTATACAAACATGGAGAAAGTGCTCACATTCTATTTGAATAAATGAAGGCATTATACACATGGTTTGTACAGCTTTAAGCATACCAAAGGACTACATGTAATTTCAAAGGCTTAATTTTCAAGTAAAAATTCTCATTTCAAGTATCTTAATACAGTGCACTGAAAAGCTGCTATATGACATTAGGCTTGTCAACAAGCATGAATTAAGCCATCAAACTAAAATTTCCTGAAAATGTTTTGAAAAGTGTACTTATTGGGAAACTCAAGGACTTTTCAATAGCTTGACCTAGAATTCATTTAGTACTTAATTTTCACAGACATTAAATTTTATGGATTCAAGGCAAGTGATCAGTCGAATTCAAGTGCTCTTTGAGACTGTGCAGACCATGCTACGCTCAACCTAAAACTGTATAATTTACTAACATTGTAACCATGTAACTCAAACTTTCTCTTTAATTTGAATTTTGAACCATAGATGGAAACTATACATTGGTGATTCTCCATATGGCTCTTTTGAAGCAGGATGAGAGTGACGTCATGAGTTATGAAATCCACTTCCTTATCAGCTCCATTTCCTGGGCTCGTGCAGCAATTACCGAGGGAGGGTCTTCAGGGTTGGAGGATCTGGAAAAAAAACAAATCTTTAAATTTTGAATTTCATTTTTCCTTCATAATAATTATTGTTATGAAGCTGGAAATTATCCAAAGCATCCACTCTCATGCACAACATAAAAAAATCTTAATTATTCTAATTCCCTCCAAAAAAATTTCTTTGCATAAAGTAGTAAGAATTAATATTAGGTAAATATTAGTGTCTTGACTTAGTGTGCCACAGTGGTTCAAATTGCTGGAATGCATTAATTTTAAGCAGGATGTGCAATAATTATTAAAAGGATACAAAGTCCCCTGCAAGGCTCTAACACCACCCAACCCACAAGACTATAAGATTAACAATAACCCAAACCCCTTCACCAAAGAAAAACAGAGTTAGATATTGAATACAATACAAAATCAAATATACACATGTACATGTATATACATTGTACTAATACTCCATACATGACAAAATTTAACAGGAGCAAGCAGTTAATATATGGATTTACCCAACCGCACATTCATAGAGCAGGTTTCAATTGAGTGTTGAAAGGTTTTGGCGATTGCTTTGGGTTTGCATTTACTTAGCTTTACTATTGCCTGTGAAAATGTTTCGTAATCAGCCAGCGAATCAAATTCCAGACTAAAACCAATCGTGGTTTTGGTCCATCATGCAATCAATCCACGATTGTGTTTACTTTTCCTCTTGATTGGTTGCTTTCTCATGCCAGTGAAACCAATCAGTATTCACTTTAGTTCATGATTGGTTCGTTGTAATTGCTTTGGTTTTGGTTTAACTACAGTCATTGAAACATGCCCTATCAAATGAGCAAGACAAGCAAATAAAAGGCTGTCTAAAAACAACCACTTTCCCTTTAGTTAGTAAGGATTATTACTATCTCTTTTGCCACAAGTTATTTGTTACATTGCTTTGAAAACAGTAATTATGTAAGTAACATATTAATGAATTGATTAATCAAGGGTTAATTAATTAGTTAACAAGAGCCCATCTGGGCTTTCACTCTGGCCACATGAGATTGAAGATGAAATACACTTTCATTTGAAATCCTCTTAGTGATAACCAAAGGGAAGAATTATTAGCTGAATATTAGCAGTCTTTAGGAGTGGCCGGTAGCACGGTGACTTTCATTCTCTGCTCCCCTAGTATATATACGTAATTTAATATTTTTGTTTTTTTCTCGTATGTAAATTAAGTAGTTGACCTTTTACTGTAAACACTACTTATTCATGTACATTGTAACACACGTTTGCAATTTAGTCTGCTGTTCTGTTATACTGCAGGTTCCGAGTACTAATAGATGATTGTCTCAAATGTATGTTTATATTTGTCCCAAATTATAAGTTGTATCCTGTCCATCCTGTGATAGAGCTATCACTATATTTCTCTACTGTTCTTTATCAAGTTCGCTGATCGCCACCCCGCGGCTACCCTCGTGAAGAATCTAAAGAATTCCGTCTCTTCTGGTTTGAATTTGACTCATGTGTATGTGTACGTGTTGCTTTTGGAGTTTCAAGGATATGTTGACCCAAAACTACAGGCTGTTGAGGTTTTTCATTGACTTGTGAACTTGCAGGCTCTGTAACTTGTTTTGTTTTCTTAGTATAACATAAAGTGTTGAACATGTTCTCATGCAAGCATGTCGCGCGTGACCTCTGTTTCTTCATCCAACGACTCCGAAGTATCTTTAAGATTCATTAAGTTCTCTACTTTCATCTGTAATCTGGGAAACTCAATCTTTGCCCATGCCTCGTATGCGGTGCCTTGGCACATAACTACTCCTGTTGTTAAGTAGACGTGGATGGTTATAAGTAAAAATCCTTTGACAGCTTGAACCATTTCCGCTAGGTCAATATCCTCGCTGGAACGAAAATAATAACTTGATCTCAATACTCTCTGACTGCGTCTCTGCCTCATTTAAGTGGTTGATCCAAATTACGGTAAATCACTGACAGTTTTTAAGAGACTCATAATATTGGTCTTGAAGTGCCTTCACCCAAAATAAGATGTTCTCCTCGGATGTTTTAAATGCAGCACAGCCGATGGCTTATAGATTCCAATATCTATTTCTTTGAATTTTAGCTTTCTTTGTTTTCCAGGCTTCTCTTGGAAGCACTTGATATGATATTTTTCTCGTATTTCATCCATTCGGCCCAAATCAAGATCAGGAGGAATTCAGAAAAATGGGTAAAATCTGAGAAACATCACGACCATCACAAAGCGTGACCATACAATTAATGCATAATTTAACGCATGCGCAGAAATGGTGTTGCACGCAACAACAAAAACGGCCTGCATTTTAAGACTCGGTGCTGCCACAGGCAGCCCGAGTAATTAATTAACTATTTATGTTGATACCCTTACCTGAGATCCAAGTGATGAGCTCCACCCTCTATTAATATGGCGACCAATGTGGGAGAGAGAGACTTTAACACCTGTTCAAATGAACAGAAAAGTGACACAGTCAGGATAATAAAGCATAATGTACACAAGGCCAGGAGCATCCATATATACTATATCCGTGAGTCAGTGTATGACTGGATTGAGCTATTTTTAGAATAATTATCTTTCCCAGGTAACTGTCTTCTGACTCTGCTGCTTGCCGGCATTATCGAGACTGAGAATGATTTGTGGTTCTTCGAGGTGATTAAATTACTAACACTGCATTGTCCTGGCTATGGTTTGATTGGATTCTCAAAACTCTCACAAGATCTGTTTTAGATATAGTTCAATCCGGTCATACGCTGACTCACAGACTTAGTATGGGAGATGGACGCTTGTGGTAATGGGCTCCTGACAAGGCTGAATGGCAGTATTTCACAAAGCTATCAGCTCTCTTATTCACCCTTTCAGTCCCAAGGTTGATCAACATCTAACTTCTCTCTATGATATCAGAACAAAGTGAAGCAGACAGGTCATGAGAATTTTGATCACCTTTGATGTGACACCCAATTCTCTAAACAGACTGTAAAAGAAATGCATGAAGATCAGTAAGGATAATTTGGATGTTACTAATTTACTCACCCCTCCTGGTCTCCAAGGGTCCAAATCACCATTTGAAAAGATAATATTTGATGCAGTACTGATATCTATAAAATGAATATTAGTAACTTATATTATAAAGAACTTAAAAGAATAAAAGATAAAAGATGACAGTTGTTTTTGAAAGGTGGATCAATAAGTTGTTTGTACATGTAAGTAAATGCCAACAAAATAATTAATGTGAGTCATTCTTACTTCTTCCCCAGAATGATATTCCAGGCCATTCTAAACGAGGCTCAACCTGCCATCGCTTCCTACAGTACTCAGCTCTCATGTCGAGCGTCCATGGTAGGACAGGAAACATATCTGTCACATTATTAGTACCATCTGGCATAGGTAACTCTGTACATGCCTAAAGAACAACAGTGAACAAGATGTCAAGACTAAGAAACCACAGAAGTGTGATACACATAGAATGCTTTAAAGTGATTGACAAATATGAAACAAAAAGTGATAATGGCCAAAAACCTGTCAAATCAAGACAGTGGTCTCCACATTATAATCTGAACAAACTCAGTTGTAAGATTAGCATTCACCAATGAAAACAATTCCCATTTCATGACATCACAAGTTAGACTCATGCTAATTATCTCATTAAAAATAATATGTCTAATTTGAGCAGCACATGCAACAACCATATACCAGAGCAGTCTTTATGAGTCAGTAGTGAATATGATCAACTGACACATATGAAACTGCTTCCTTTGTATTTCCTCTTCAGTTAGGTTGCTTTAAAGTTCAATGTATGACATGCGTGACGCAGTCGGCTTTGATTGTTCCCTACAAACTGAATTAACTATATCCTTTTACCTGGTAATCCCAAGCCAAATTATCATTCCCAAGTCCGCAACCAGTAGGATCAGCACACTCAACATACTCCTCCGATGGGTCAAAGCATGTTAACTTGCCGCTGGTACCATTATATGCTAATCCTGCTGCTGTGGCAAGACCTGGCAAGCTGTCAGGTGTAGTAGAAATCAGTTTACAGGCATAGTTCACAGGGTGGGCTGGTAGAGGTGCCATGAAGTTTGTAGGGTAGGGGTAGTCACACATTGCCATGATGGTGAAGGCATTACGGATCCAGCCAATCAGATGGTTGATCTAACAGTGAAGAAATTAAATGTACAATGTACCATTATCCCTAAAAAGAAGTCAACAACCTTCAAATGACATGTATCTCACATGGTAGTCTACAATAATGTATGTACCATATGTTAGAGCATTTCAGTACAATATCTTAAATGTGATACATTACTCTGACAATATAATTATATAATACTAAATTATGTAAAACAGGTTTTATATATATATATTGTTAATGGTCAATGTTTTTTTTTGTACAAGACCTTCAATGATTGTGACGCATATTATTATAACAATAATATAAGTGCAAAAGTATTAATAATTATTCAGACTGGCCAAAATGGCACCAAACTCTTCAACTGCCCTAGAGCAATAGTATAAAGTAAAAAAAAAAAACATTTAACAAACAGTCTAATTTTTATGTGACTTATTGTGCTTTATTGATCACCTGATCTGCAGAGGTTAGTGGTTTACACAGCTTGAAGATCTTTGTGATTGTTGCAAGACCTGGAGAAGGATTTGTGGCAAAAAGTCAAGGATCATAATTGGCAGTACTCATGAAACTTAACTTTTACAGTAGGACACCTACATTCATGTAAGGGGGAAAACAATCCAAGTTGTACCAAATACAGTGTTCCTCGAGACAGTTATCCCTTTTTAAACCAAAATACAGTGTTTCATTCATTCTTAGGGGCCAACTATTTAACTTCTCGGAGGGACTGGGGAGGGTGAGGTGTTTTCAGAAAAAAAATCCTGTATGCTGTCTTTTAGCCAAACAAAAATCTTACAAAGGAACACAAGCAAAAATAAATATCATGCACACAGCTTTGGGCAAGAAAAAAGGGCTGAATGAGGGGAAAAATCACACACATATTTGAAGGGCTGTGTGCAAAAAGTGACCAAGTGACGATTAGAAAACTCTTGATAGCCAACTTCGCTTTTTGATTAAGAAAACCCGTAATTTCTAATCTAGAATGTTAGGATATCACTTGAAATCTCAAATAAATGAAAGAACGAAATTAAGCAAGCCATCAAGTCATTTCTACAGCAAAAAGAGTTGTTATTGTTTTGCTATAATTCTAATAGGTGGTGGGGGAGATAGGTTAAGAAAAAACAAAATTGTTGCACCCGCGCTCATTCATTGTATATTGGGCGGGAAATTGCTAACCGTTAGAACAGACGTTTGCTAGCCGCCAAGCTGGAAAGGTGGTTGAAACCGGTGGATCACAGATTTTTGTTGGAATGGCGGACTAATTAATATTTGGAAAGAGTGACTCTGTGTAAAGTGTTGTTGGATATCATTAAGTCGCCGGCTTAACTCATGGTTGAACGAAGAACTGTTTGACTAAAAGGTGGTTTGTTATCTCTGGAGATTTACATAGAGTCTCGTCTTCAGGCAAAGCAAACTGTGAATATTTTGGAGCTAAGAAAGTAAGTTTCGTGGTCTGAGCTTTCCAAAGATAGACGTGTCGGGCTTGGTTTGTGCTTTGCCTGGAGACTTCTAAAAGATTGTTAAGACAAAACCGTATAGAGTTTCCCTGTCAAAATTTTTGCTGTGTACCCATAATTCCTTTCGGCTCGTGTTAAGTCCGAAGGGGAGCCAATGGGTCTCGGGTCTAATCCATGTCATGCCCGAAATGTTTTTTTTTTCAAATCTTTTCTTACCATGATTGGCATTTTCACATACACGAACTTCGTAAAATTCGACTTCATTCTGTGTGAAAAAACGTAAATGCGACAATAAATTAAAGTAAAAACGAAATCGAGCAACTCAAATCAACTCAAATCGTTTCCTTTCGCCTCGTGTTAGTCCCCAAATTTGTTTTGACTCTGTGTAAAGTGTCGTTGGACATCATTAAGTCGCCGGCTTAACTCATGGTTGAAAGAAAAACTGTTTGACATTTTCGGCATTTTCACATACACAAACTCTAAAAGTATTTTTGATCGCATGACTGAATTCCATTCAATCTGAACCTGTTGTTATTTAAATTTGATCACATCCAGTCATGTTAGTCTTTTTGATCGCATGACTGAATTCCATTCAATCTGAACCTGTTGTTATTTAAATTTGATCACATAATAATAATAATAATAAATGAGTTTATATTATACCATGCCTAGAATAGGATGTTCTTTCTTTTTTTTTTTCTTAGTACGGCTGAACAACGTACTATAGCTATTATTGTTTTATTTATTTTGTACCAAAGGAAAGTAGGATTATTCTAAGAGACTAAACTGAAAATGTTTTGAGAGAACTAGTGCCTCGTACTAACGTACTAAGGACTGAAAATGTTTTGAGAGAACTCAAGGAATGAAAATGTTTTGAGAGAACTAGTGCCTCGTACGAACGTACTAACGTACTAAGGAATGAAACTGTTTTGCGACAACTAGTGCCTCGTACGAACGTACTAACGTACTAAGGAATGAAAATGTTTTTCGACAACTAGTGCCTCGTACGAACGTACTAACGTACTAAGGAATGAAAATGTTTTTCGACAACTAGTGCCTCGTACGAACGTACTAACGTACTAAGGAATGAAAATGTTTTTCGACAACTAGTGCCTCGTACTAACGTACTAACGTACTAAGGAATGAAAATGTTTTTCGACAACTAGTGCCTCGTACGAACGTACTAACGTACTAAGGAATGAAAATGTTTTTCGACAACTAGTGCCTCGTACGAACGTACTAACGTACTAAGGAATGAAAATGTTTTTCGACAACTAGTGCCTCGTACTAACGTACTAACGTACTAAGGAATGAAAATGTTTTTCGACAACTAGTGCCTCCTACGAACGTACTAACGTACTAAGGAATGAAAATGTTTTTCGACAACTAGTGCCTCGTACGAACGTACTAACGTACTAAGGACAGAAAATGTTTTTCGACAACTAGTGCCTCGTACGAACGTACTAACGTACTAAGGAATGAAAATGTTTTTCGACAACTAGTGCCTCGTACTAACGTACTAAGGAATGAAAATGTTTTTCGACAACTAGTGCCTCGTACGAACGTACTAACGTACTAAGGAATGAAAATGTTTTTCGACAACTAGTGCCTCGTACTAACGTACTAACGTACTAAGGAATGAAAATGTTTTTCGACAACTAGTGCCTCGTACGAACGTACTAACGTACTAAGGAATGAAAATGTTTTTCGACAACTAGTGCCTCGTACGAACGTACTAACGTACTAAGGAATGAAAATGTTTTTCGACAACTAGTGCCTCGTACGAACGTACTAACGTACTAAGGAATGAAAATGTTTTTCGACAACTAGTGCCTCGTACTAACGTACTAACGTACTAAGGAATGAAAATGTTTTTCGACAACTAGTGCCTCGTACGAACGTACTAACGTACTAAGGAATGAAAATGTTTTTCGACAACTAGTGCCTCGTACTAACGTACTAAGGAATGAAAATGTTTTTCGACAACTAGTGCCTCGTACTAACGTACTAACGTACTAAGGAATGAAAATGTTTTTCGACAACTAGTGCCTCCTACGAACGTACTAACGTACTAAGGAATGAAAATGTTTTTCGACAACTAGTGCCTCGTACGAACGTACTAACGTACTAAGGAATGAAAATGTTTTTCGACAACTAGTGCCTCGTACGAACGTACTAACGTACTAAGGAATGAAAATGTTTTTCGACAACTAGTGCCTCGTACTAACGTACTAACGTACTAAGGAATGAAAATGTTTTTCGACAACTAGTGCCTCGTACTAACGTACTAACGTACTAAGGAATGAAAATGTTTTTCGACAACTAGTGCCTCGTACGAACGTACTAACGTACTAAGGAATGAAAATGTTTTTCGACAACTAGTGCCTCGTACTAACGTACTAAGGAATGAAAATGTTTTGAGAGAACTCAAGGAATGAAAATGTTTTGAGAGAATTAGTGCCTCGTACGAACGTACTAACGTACTAAGGAATGAAACTGTTTTGCGACAACTAGTGCCTCGTACGAACGTACTAACGTACTAAGGAATGAAAATGTTTTTCGACAACTAGTGCCTCGTACGAACGTACTAACGTACTTAGTACGGCTGAACAACGTACTATAGCTATTATTGTTTTATTTATTTTGTACCAAAGGAAAGTAGGATTATTCTAAGAGACTAAACTGAAAATGTTTTGAGAGAACTAGTGCCTCGTACTAACGTACTAAGGACTGAAAATGTTTTTCGACAACTAGTGCCTCGTACTAACGTACTAACGTACTAAGGAATGAAAATGTTTTTCGACAACTAGTGCCTCCTACGAACGTACTAACGTACTAAGGAATGAAAATGTTTTTCGACAACTAGTGCCTCGTACGAACGTACTAACGTACTAAGGAATGAAAATGTTTTTCGACAACTAGTACCTCGTACGAACGTACTAACGTACTAAGGAATGAAAATGTTTTTCGACAACTAGTGCCTCGTACTAACGTACTAACGTACTAAGGAATGAAAATGTTTTTCGACAACTAGTGCCTCGTACTAACGTACTAACGTACTAAGGAATGAAAATGTTTTTCGACAACTAGTGCCTCGTACGAACGTACTAACGTACTAAGGAATGAAAATGTTTTTCGACAACTAGTGCCTCGTACTAACGTACTAACGTACTAAGGAATGAAAATGTTTTTCGACAACTAGTGCCTCGTACGAACGTACTAAGGAATGAAAATGTTTTTCGACAACTAGTGCCTCGTACTAACGTACTAACGTACTAAGGAATGAAAATGTTTTTCGACAACTAGTGCCTCGTACTAACGTACTAACGTACTAAGGAATGAAAATGTTTTTCGACAACTAGTGCCTCGTACGAACGTACTAACGTACTAACGAATGAAAATGTTTTTCGGCAACTAGTGCCTCGTACTAACGTACTAAGGAATGAAAATGTTTTTCGACAACTAGTGCCTCGTACGAACGTACTAACGTACTAAGGAATGAAAATGTTTTTCGACAACTAGTGCCTCGTACTAACGTACTAACGTACTAAGGAATGAAAATGTTTTTCGACAACTAGTGCCTCCTACGAACGTACTAACGTACTAAGGAATGAAAATGTTTTTCGACAACTAGTGCCTCGTACGAACGTACTAACGTACTAAGGACAGAAAATGTTTTTCGACAACTAGTGCCTCGTACGAACGTACTAACGTACTAAGGAATGAAAATGTTTTTCGACAACTAGTGCCTCGTACTAACGTACTAAGGAATGAAAATGTTTTTCGACAACTAGTGCCTCGTACGAACGTACTAACGTACTAAGGAATGAAAATGTTTTTCGACAACTAGTGCCTCGTACTAACGTACTAACGTACTAAGGAATGAAAATGTTTTTCGACAACTAGTGCCTCGTACGAACGTACTAACGTACTAAGGAATGAAAATGTTTTTCGACAACTAGTGCCTCGTACGAACGTACTAACGTACTAAGGAATGAAAATGTTTTTCGACAACTAGTGCCTCGTACGAACGTACTAACGTACTAAGGAATGAAAATGTTTTTCGACAACTAGTGCCTCGTACTAACGTACTAACGTACTAAGGAATGAAAATGTTTTTCGACAACTAGTGCCTCGTACGAACGTACTAACGTACTAAGGAATGAAAATGTTTTTCGACAACTAGTGCCTCGTACTAACGTACTAAGGAATGAAAATGTTTTTCGACAACTAGTGCCTCGTACTAACGTACTAACGTACTAAGGAATGAAAATGTTTTTCGACAACTAGTGCCTCGTACTAACGTACTAACGTACTAAGGAATGAAAATGTTTTTCGGCAACTAGTGCCTCGTACGAACGTACTAACGTACTAAGGAATGAAAATGTTTTTCGACAACTAGTGCCTCGTACGAACGTACTAACGTACTAAGGAATGAAAATGTTTTGAGAGATATCATAACTAGTGCCTCGTACGAACGTACTAACGTACTAAGGAATGAAAATGTTTTGAGAGAACTAGTGCCTCGTACGAACGTACTATGCCGGATTTAGCATACTGGGTCAGTTACTGTTGTTAGCCACGATGCATGGAAACTGGTAAAGTGGGAGGAGAGTTGGAATAACTATGCGTTTTCTATGCCAACATCCGAGTAGATTAGATTTAAAGGGGACAATATACATATTAATTAATTATTTAGCTAAAGTCACAGGAGTAGCAAATCAGGACTAGTAAAGATCATATTGGAAAGTGGACACTCGATGCAGGAGTTGTTTGATCTCTGTCATAAAGGTTGCTACTTCCCCCATTTGCTCAGTAGATTTTCTTCCAGTTTGACTAATGTCCTGAGGGAAATGAATACAAGTTTGTTCGGATGAATACAAGTTTGTTCGGAAATAATGGGGCGGATATAGTCTTGAATGTTTTCCATATTACATATAGAAATGCACTTGCTCTGATCAAATCAGAATTGAGAAGTTTTGTTGAGCATATCACTATAATTAGTATAGGTAATCAAATGGGGACGAGTGAAATTAGGGATAAATTTCACGCGTGTTTGTCAAAATCGAAGTAATTTCCCTCGCCGCTATTACGTAGATTTTGACAAACACAAGTGAAATTTATCCCTAATTTCACGAGTCATTATTTGATTACCTATACTAATTATAGTATATATTCTCAACAAAACTTCTGGCTATGACGTAACGTGCAAAGGGTCTGTAGCCGGCAGAATACACGACTTTCATAATGGCCGCCTCCTAATTTGCATATGTGATTTCCCGTTTCGGTAGTTTATCCACATGCATAGAAAATATAAACATTGCCATGTGAAAGAGAATGTTGACATTAGTTAACTTGTGAAAGTTGAGTGCTGTTAGCTTATAAAGCAAGTTACAGCCAGTTGAAATTAGAGAGATTTGTATGAGAAAAACAACGGAGGCCTTTCTAGCCTCGCTTTCATATTTTGTCTGCATTAGAAATGCTCATAGCTCAACAGCAATTCTCCACATTGCTCTAAAACTGAACCCAATTACTAGTTTTAATGTGATCTTTCATGTGGTAGCATTAGTTTCCCCCTACAGATTTATCTTCCAAATTATGCAAATTAGGAGGTGGCCGGAGGCGGCCATTATGAAAGTCGTGTATACCTTCATACTTTAGGACTTTACTTGGATAGGCTGGTCACTACAACATAAGCTGGTTTCCGAGTGGGGCGTATAAAAAATTAAACATCCATTGCATGAATAAACAATTAAAAACATACACATAAGAATTTATCTATTATATTATTTGGGTATAAAACAACCAACAGCATAATTCCGTGACAGTTAATGGACTGATAGCTCAGGCAAGCAAACAACTTTGCTTTTGAATTGCCTGAGAGATTTTGCCTCCCTCGAAATGCTGTTCCAGAGCATAGCATCACTGTGCTTGAGAATATTTGTTTTCCTCTTTGGAAATGTTAGGTCATTTTCAAAGTTTCTTAAGTGATATTTTGTTGTTGCTGTCACTAAGTTTGATAGCTTTTTAAAGCTTCCTAAAGTAGGTGCAGATTGTTCATTAAGAATTTTGTACATCAATGTTAACTTAGGGGCCGACCATTTAACATTTGAGGGGGGTGGGTGTTTAAAAAAAAAAAATCCTGCAAGCCAACGGTGTTGAAAAAAAATATCCTGCAAGCGGAAAAGCTTTGTTCTGGCTCCGCTTTTTTCGCAATAAAAATTCGTGCAACAACACTGCTAAGAAAAAAAAAATCGAGCACAGACAAGAACACCCATCCCCCCCCCCCCCCCCCCCCCCCCTCAAAAGTCAAATGGTCTGCCCCTTAGTTCGGTTGACGCCTTGATTGGAGGGTCTTCCAGTTTAGACAATAAAGTACGTCGGATCGGGTGTCGTAATTTTCACCAGTTACTACCCTACCAGTGCGAGACTGAATTCTTTGCAATTTGTCTGGAAGAAGTTTACCGCAGGTATCCCATATGGGTGAACAATAACCAAAGTAGGGTTGAACTGAGACTTTATCAGGGACGGCGGAGCGAAATTTCAAGTGGGGGGATTGGGGCTAAAAAGGATAATTGAGCCGGTATTACCAAACTATAGTCTTAAACTGACTGAGAAGTAACTAGGCAAAATATTTTTTGGCAAAAAAGTTCCGACTGCGCCGTCGCTGCCTTATAAATTATTTCAAGTGAGCTAGCTTGATCCGCCTTATCTTGAGCAGCAATGCCTGCAATGGATTTTTTACAAACATTCTAAATGTGCTTCTCAAAAGTTAGTTTTCATCAAGTTCAATCCCTAAACATTTGTGTGAATTTAATCTCAAAACTCTGACTGAGTTTATAAACAGTGGTAGATAGATCCCCAGTTTTATTATTTAGATTATATGTCGATTAGCTTTGTTTTGGAGGGGTGAAACTGGAGCTTGTTTACAGATAGCCAATCACATATGTTATCAAGATCAGAGTTTAGATTGGAGGCAAGCCTCACCGAATCAAATGAGGATGTAAAACTCTGTGTATCGTCTGCATACAGACAGGGGGTAGTAGACGTTAAACAATTAAGTAAATCATTGATAAGAGAAAGAAACAACAACGGGCCAAGTATCGAGTGAGGCACACCATATAGTATTTCCTTTGGCGAGGACAGGTGTCCGTTTACGTCGTTACTGTCTTCCATTGAGGTAAGAATCAAACCATTTTAATTCAGAGCCGGAAACTCCAAAAAACTCCATTTTGTCTAGTAAACTTACATCGTTTATTGAGTCCATCAAATGCTTTGCGAATGTCCAGAAAAAAATCACCAATTGCCTGCTACTACTGCGGACAACCCTGAACAGACATTGGTTTCGTATCACGCAAACAAGGCTTCTAAAACTAACTAATTGGAATTATTTAAGAGAAAATTATGTGTGGGTAAGATTCTAGAAGTTGTGAGTCAATTAAGCTAGGAAATCGTTGCAAGAGATGAAAAAAGAAGACTGATAACCGAAAATGAAAAAAAAATGAAAAATCCCATAAATGGTAGAATTGAATGTAAAGGACAGGACCGCGTTAAATAGCCAAACAAAATCAAGCAGGCCGATCCAGAACTCGAGGCCCTCGATCTAAAAAAACTTCCGCACGTAACTTCCGAGTGGTCGTAACTCTAAAAACAAGTACGGGGGAAAACACCTTTTAAGTATATACAGCGGGTAAAGAGTCTCAAAGCTCTCTTATATCGTCGTTAGTCATAATCCTTTGAATAATCCTTAACTTACTATTTTCCGCCATGTTTCACGACAATTTTTCTCGAGTTACAACCACTCGTAAGTTACGTGCGCTTTGTGAAATGGCACCCAGCTGGTGTGTCGGGCAAGAACATCCACATTTCACTCTCATGCTATATGTATGGTGCTCCGCTCTCGTTAATATATATATGAGCGTAGTTATCACAAAAAGGCTACTACTACCCACCATACTTGGCTGGCATGCACGCCGCAGTTTTTAGTCTGCCGGCTTTTCTCGTTTTTTTTTCAGTCCTTAACAGGTTTTCGTATCAGAGGGGTGTTAGACGTGAGTCCATCATCATCATCATTTATTACGAAAAAAAACACCAATTACAAACATGTATAAAAATGCACTACTACACTACACTACACTACACTACATACCAATACACGACTTCACATAATTAGAAATATAATTAAATAGATGCCATATTATAAAAAAAAAAAACTAGCGGTAAGCTGTAAGCTTATTATATTTAGACTCTTTTTTTTTCCCCTTTAGATTGTACTTTTTGTGTTTATAGTACAATAAGATTAACTTAATACAGATAAAGAAGTATTATGAAGAAAGGAAGAAGAAGGAAAAAAAAGAAAAAAAATGAAGTATGCAATTATAAGTGGAGGAGATTATTTTTCAGTTTATATTTAAAGTTTATAAGGGAAGTACAGCGTTTCAGTTCATTAGGAAGAGAGTTCCAAAACTTGGGACCCTGATAAATTATGGAGAATTGCCTAGTGTTGGTTCTACAAAATTCAGGCCTATACTCATGAGCTCTCCTAGTGTTGTAGCAATGAAAGCTAGAGTTAATGTTGAACATTTCTTGAAAAACATGTGCATGGTAGTAACTTTCTTTCATAAGAAAACATAAATACACCTACTTGTAATTTATATATATTCGATAAAGTTAAAAGATACAAAAGTTATATATATATATTTGCAGTGCATGTTTTTGAAAACGGGTGTATGTATATATATACTGAGGCAAGCCTATAGGCGGAGTTCCCGATAATCAAATACGAAGAGATGCAAGCGCATATTTGTAAAATAAATTCAATTAATAAATAGTGCAAGCGTGCAAATGAAAAAAAGGTATGGTGAAGACATAACGCAATAATCCGTATCTGCTTAATACTAAACCGTAGGTTTTCTCATATAGGCTCTCTCTCTTACGCAGGATCAAGTCTTTTCTAATACATGAATGAGCGTTACGCTTTTACAATTCGTGCGTCCACAACCACTTTATCTACTGTTCGTCCACCTAGAGGAATTGCTCGCATACCCTTTCACTTCGACTTCTTCAAGCGCATGCTTAATTTCTTGTCAACTATACTGTCTTGTGCAGTTGTCTGCCATACTAGGGCATGCTCATTAGGTCTGTGGGTGTACCTTACCCGCGAACCAACTCCGGTAAGCGTACATTTGCTTTCAGCGATGCCCCTCCCGGGTGTTTGCCCTCGCCTTTACTTGGCTAAAATATTGGTAGATTATTTCTTTATTAAAATCTCATTACCGGCTATGGGCCTTTGCTCATAGCCATATATGCCAAACCTTGTGTGGTTGTCTTTGCATTGCCCAGAAAACAGAGCTCAGTCAATGCAGCAATCAGGGGGTATAATCTATAGCTATTTCATGAAGAGGGAAGACATAAATTAAACGTTTTATCTGCATGATCAATTCAGATGTCTCTGAATCAGGAGATTTAGGCTTTTCAGATTAGAGAAATCGTTAATTCCACGTTAAATTGTCGTAACGGTGTCGGCGTTGATAATTCCCGTGCAACTCTTAATTAACATGTAATAACCTAGTCAGGCATGTGATTTTCCTATAATATTTACTTAATGCTATGGGCTATAATATCACATGTTACAGTTTGGCCATTTACTGAAACGCCGGTGTTACAGTACCGCAGTAATCGCTCGACCATGAAAGTTAGTGCCTAGGTACTTAAACTTACTGAGGTATCAATAATTTAATATAAGGGGCACTCCAGTTGTCTCTCGCAACATTTTCAGTCCTTAGTACGTTCGTACGAGGCACTAGTTGTCGCAAAAAAATTTTAGTCCTTGGTACGTTAGTACGAGGCACTAAGCTAGTTGTCGCAAAACATTTTCTGTCCTTAGTACATTAGTACGTTCGTACGAGGCACTAGTTCTCGCAAAACATTTTCATTCCTTAGTACGTTAGTACGTTCGTACGAGGCACTAGTTGTCGAAAAACATTTTCATTCCTTAGTACGTTAGTACGTTCGTACGAGGCACTAGTTGTCGAAAAACATTTTCATTCCTTAGTACGTTAGTACGTTAGTACGAGGCACTAGTTGTCGAAAAACATTTTCATTCCTTAGTACGTTAGTACGTTCGTACGAGGCACTAGTTGTCGAAAAACATTTTCATTCCTTAGTACGTTCGTACGAGGCACTAGTTGTCGAAAAACATTTTCATTCCTTAGTACGTTAGTACGTTCGTACGAGGCACTAGTTGTCGAAAAACATTTTCATTCCTTAGTACGTTAGTACGTTAGTACGAGGCACTAGTTGTCGAAAAACATTTTCATTCCTTAGTACGTTAGTACGTTCGTACGAGGCACTAGTTGTCGAAAAACATTTTCATTCCTTAGTACGTTAGTACGTTCGTACGAGGCACTAGTTGTCGAAAAACATTTTCATTCCTTAGTACGTTAGTACGAGGCACTAGTTGTCGAAAAACATTTTCATTCCTTAGTACGTTAGTACGTTAGCACGAGGCACTAGTTGTCGAAAAACATTTCCATTCCTTAGTACGTTAGTACGTTCGTACGAGGCACTAGTTGTCGAAAAACATTTTCATTCCTTAGTACGTTAGTACGTTAGTACGTTAGTACGAGGCACTAGTTGTCGAAAAACATTTTCATTCCTTAGTACGTTAGTACGTTAGTACGAGGCACTAGTTGTCGAAAAACATTTTCATTCCTTAGTACGTTAGTACGTTCGTACGAGGCACTAGTTGTCGAAAAACATTTTCATTCCTTAGTACGTTAGTACGTTAGTACGAGGCACTAGTTGTCGAAAAACATTTTCATTCCTTAGTACGTTAGTACGTTCGTACGAGGCACTAGTTGTCGAAAAACATTTTCATTCCTTAGTACGTTCGTACGAGGCACTAGTTGTCGAAAAACATTTTCATTCCTTAGTACGTTAGTACGTTCGTACGAGGCACTAGTTGTCGAAAAACATTTTCATTCCTTAGTACGTTAGTACGAGGCACTAGTTGTCGAAAAACATTTTCATTCCTTAGTACGTTAGTACGTTAGTACGAGGCACTAGTTGTCGAAAAACATTTTCATTCCTTAGCACGTTAGTACGTTCGTACGAGGCACTAGTTGTCGAAAAACATTTTCATTCCTTAGTACGTTAGTACGTTAGTACGAGGCACTAGTTGTCGAAAAACATTTTCATTCCTTAGTACGTTAGTACGTTAGTACGAGGCACTAGTTGTCGAAAAACATTTTCATTCCTTAGTACGTTAGTACGTTCGTACGAGGCACTAGTTGTCGAAAAACATTTTCATTCCTTAGTACGAGGCACTAGTTGTCGAAAAACATTTTCATTCCTTAGTACGTTAGTACGTTCGTACGAGGCACTAGTTGTCGAAAAACATTTTCATTCCTTAGTACGTTAGTACGTTCGTACGAGGCACTAGTTGTCGAAAAACATTTTCTGTCCTTAGTACGTTCGTACGAGGCACTAGTTGTCGCAAAACATTTTCATTCCTTAGTACGTTAGTACGTTCGTACGAGGCACTAGTTGTCGCAAAACAGTTTCAATCCTTAGTACGTTAGTACGTTCGTACGAGGCACTAGTTGTCGAAAAACATTTTCATTCCTTAGTACGTTAGTACGTTCGTACGAGGCACTAGTTGTCGAAAAACATTTTCATTCCTTAGTACGTTAGTACGTTCGTACGAGGCACTAGTTGTCGAAAAACATTTTCATTCCTTAGGACGTTAGTACGTTCGTACGAGGCACTAGTTGTCGCAAAACATTTTCTGTTCAGTCGTTAGTACGTTCGTACGAGGCATTAGTTGTCTCAAAACATTTTCAGTCCTTTCTCGTACGAGGCAGTACGAGACCAATCATTTATAAATGAGTTTCAAAGAGGATAGAAAAGGGAACCGGAGTACATAAATATATCTTAGTACACTTAGTACGCGTACTAAGCAAAAAAACAAGAAAAGTAGCTACTAGAACAGGCAGCATATGGTTTATATAGCGCCTATACATTGCTGTTCTAGGCGCTTTACATGAGTTTCTACAGAAAATGTCTGTATATATATATTAAAAATTAAAAATGTGACTAACATAACTGATGAAAAGAAATAAGCAAATCATTACATTTCTCTAGACTATTCGCAAGAATACTAAAAATAAGCAATAAAAATGATGAATTAGCAATAGGCCTTCTTAAAAAGAAACGTTTTTAATTTTAACTTGAACGTTTCAACGTTGGAAGAAGCACGGATGTCTAAAGGTAGCTTGTTCCAGAGCCTGGGAGCCGCGGTAGAGAAGGCGTGTTGACCATACGTTTTCATGTTAAAGGCAGGCTCAACCAGACGAAGGTGGTCTTTAGATGACCTCAAGAGTCTTTTCTGTCGGTAAAATGTTAAAAGGTTTTTAAGATAGCGTGGACCGAGACTATTTAATGATTTAAAAGTTATAAGATTTATTTAAAAAATGATTCTGTACTCGATTGGGAGCCAGTGAAGTTCTTTTAGAGTCTCCGTGATAGTCTCCATGATATTCTTCCTTTCGCCACGTGTTAAGACCGAAGGGGAGCCAACAGGTCTCGGGTCTAATCCATGTCATGCCCCAATTTTTTTTTTCAAAACTTTTTTTTACCATGATCGGCATTTTCACATACACAAACTTTGTAAAATTTGACTTCATTCTGTGTGAAAAAACGTAAACGCAACCGTAAAAGTAAAAACGAAATTGAGCGACTCAAATGGTTTCCCTTTGCCCTGTGTTAGTCCGAAGGGGAGCCAACAGGTCTCGGGTCTAATCCATGTCATGCCCAAATTATTTTTCAAAATCTTTTTTTACCATGATCACCATTTTCACATTCACGAACTTCGTAAAATTCGACTTCATTCTGCGTGAAAAAACGTAAACGTGACCATAAAAGTAAAAACGAAATCGAGCGACTCAAATCATCACTTGATCAGTTTTTGCACTGACCTCTTCATTTACAAATATACCTGGAAAAAGTTTTTTTGTTCCATTCAAGAGATGAACAAATAAATAACATGCATACTCACCCCTCTCCTGAGAAGTTAAATGCTTACTACCCTATCCTCTTGCAATGCTTACTACCCCCTCCCCTACTCAATGTTGAGTGAGCCATTGTGCATTGTTGGAAGTATATTACATACACCAAGGGGAGGGAGGGAAAAATTAAGAAAGACTGGTCTTGTCACCCCTTCTTATGGGAGTGTCTCAAGGTTTTGGATTCTAGACCACCACAAATCTAATTTGCAGTTAACTAAAGATAACCAGAACCTTATGGTTTAATTGATGAAGGATAAATCTACTCACTACCTATATAGCTAATACGTACAATGTATCAATTTGAACTAGTTTGTTTTGACCGGGTCAATTTGAACTAGTTTGTTTTGACCCATGGTCAAATTGAACTGAATGGTCAATTTCAACTACAACATGTATACATGTACATACTGCTTTCGAGTCGAAAAGTCCAAAACGTAAACACATATTTATGCTTTCCCGATCTCTATAAAAATACCTAAGCTACTCAGACTAAACTGTTTGTTTCTACTTAAGAACATTATGTAAATATCCTGAATAAGAGATTTTAATCACAAACTAGAAGATATGTATTTAATTCAAGACCATTTTCTCAGCTGTATATAGTTATAAAAGATCAGTCAAACTAATTGTCACAAAGTCAATCACAAATTTGCTGAAAATACATTCTTTCAATTAGAGAGAAAGCTCACAGTTTGACAAATGGCACCACATAAGGAAGTTTGACTCACCGATTAACTTTTTCCAGTGATAAAATGCTTTTAAAATCCTCATTTTCTTGATTTTTGGAACAGATGTATACACAAAATGAATTCACAAATCTCTGCAAAGTCCGCTTCGAAAGCCGACCGCGCATCCGTTAAAATATTGCATATGAAAATTAGCCAATCAGATTGCGAGAAAATTGGCAGTTGTTGTAAAGAAGCAATTTTACAACAACCGCCAAATTTCTCACAATCTGATTGGCTTATTTTGATATGCAATATTTGGACAGACAACAAAAGCTGACATCATTTGTCAAGGAGTGTGCGTGAATGGTCAAATTCAACTACAACATATACATGTACAGTACCTTTAGGTCCTTGCCTTTTAAGATTTTCAAGCTCAATAAATCCTTTACGGACAAATTCAGGGCATTTTGCATCAGCATTTTTGAAGTCCTGCAAAAATGGGACCAAGAAGGTGCTGCCTTTGTTAAACATTCTTGGCAAGCTTGTGTCACATTGCATTGTTGGTTTCAACTAGTTACATTGTGTACATGTATGTCTCACAAGACTATCTTTAGTTAATAAAAGTTTTATAAGATGACTTCAATGTCTAATGTACAATTTATAACTTTAACCTTGCATTGTGTACTGAGCCAATTTGGGTTACATTAGTGAAATCCAGAGTGCTAATTCAACCATCCCCCTCAGTCCAAGTTTCATGGCTATTCCTCGTTAGTTATCTACTGCTGACCCATAAAGCCAAGGGCTCAAGCTTTCTCCAGAATGCCATTTGGGTAGCTTGCAAACAATTCTCTTTTAGGGTTTGGAATGAGAATTGCACTAATTTTGTTCAAATCAGCCTCTGGTGGAGAGTCAGGACATCCTGAACTATGATGATGGCTGAAAACTACAAGTTTTGCTTGCTTTTAGTAATTAAGCTTTGAGAGGGGTTTTCATTGGGTTTTTCTTGTGAACATTGCTGCTTATAAATACAGAACAAAAAAATCCTGAATGGAAACCCTAAATCTTTAGACTACAGTTTGATGTTTTTTACAATGGCAATTAGGTGTGAGTTGGGGCCAAACATGCTTCTCTTGGTTGTAGGGTAAAAGTTTTACCAAAAAAAATGTCCCTACAAAAGTTCAACAGGGAACCCCTTCTCCAAATTTTTAATTACCCAAATAGCATTTGGGAACTGCATGGTGCTGCAAAATATGTTAAAGAGAAATGCAGTGTAAGAATGGCATGGGTCATAGTCACTTGATGTGTTTTGTGCAAACAAACCTGGTGGTTGCATGGATATGTATAGGTTAGATAATGAATGCTAACCCTAGTTGTGGTTTATGGCATTTAGAATGTCTTGCATTCATTAAGAATGCAAGACATTCTAAATATGCCATAAACCATGAGCATTCATTATCGTACCTCTTTAGTATTCTCTAAGTACTTAGAGCAAGAACAATCCTTATTAGTATTCTCTAAGTACTTAGAGCAAGAACAATCCTTATTAGTATTCTCTAAGTACCTAGAGCAAGAACAATCCTTATTAGTATTCTCTAAGTACTTAGAGCATACTACGGTAATTTAGTTTCTATGGGATTAAGAGCGAGCAAATGCTGGCCTCTGATTGGCTGAGTGGGTCACGTGACCATATTCTAAGTAATAGATAAAGAATGAATAGCCGATCTTTATCCGATTTACAAACTCTCGCTTTCAGCTCGAGTATGTAAATCGGATAAAGATCGGACAAGAATTCTTAATCTTACTTACGGACACAAATTTTGTATCTGACTTATCAAACGTCTAGATGTAGAGTCACGTTTTTTAGTTATTTTGGCGATACGACTTATTTTGGCCGAGAAAATCGAAGCCAAAGTTTATGTAAATCAGGACGAAATCTGTATCAGATTTAAAGATCACTTATCGGTCGGTGATTTCCTTTGTTGTATTGCTTCATGAATTATTAATGAGTTTGATAATGATTAAAAGAAAGTACTGTATTAAATGCATGAATGCAGATTTTGTATTTGCTTTTTTATACATTTATTAGTGCCAAATGGGAAGAGTTTTTTGAGGGTATCAAAAATTTTGAAACTCAAAGAAACGAAAAAATTTAACCAACACAAATTTTTTATGTTTTCTTTCAAAGATGGAGGCAATCGATCAGTGTTATAGCACAGATGTTTAAGTCATCCATCCATTGAACTAACGTTGCATTATAAAAATTCCATGCATGTCTAGATTTGATGCAAATTATTTGGGAGTTCCTGGTTTTTATTGGAGCAGTTTCAGGCACTGTTAAAGAGTGAATGAGTTATAAATAATACTAAAAAATCAGGCTATTACAGTTGTACTGTCCATGCATGCATGTACGAATGTAAGATCATAATCTCCCTTGGCATATATTCTAGAATATAAAAATTACACGAACCAGTAGCTATATATATATATTTATGTAATAAATATACTCTCTTACGCTTGTGACTGCGGGGAAGAAGAAATCCCTCGTTGAGTTCCCTGCTATAAGATAGATTGGTGAGCTTGCTGCTAGAGCTGCTTGGATGACATTGGGGTACTTAAATCTCATGTATGCACTCAACATACCACCATAACTGAAAAAAAGTTACTAAAAATGTACACAACTGAAAAAAAATTATACAATGCATCCAATTGCAAGTACGATCAGATCTTTACCTGCCTCCAAAAGAAACCACAGGTTTATCAGTTGCTTTGAAGAGTGTTTTGAGTGCTGGGATAAGAACAGCATAATCAGCAAGTGCTTGCTCAATTGCAAGGTAACCAATGTTTTCTATCTGAAAGGAATCTTGGCCAAATGGAAGGGATACTCCATAATATCTCTGCAAAGAAAAGACAACGATATGGACTGTCAAAAAGTATCACCAGCACAGTGGTCTGGCTAGGAATTTTGCTCAATTAATAATGTATCAAATGACCAAGATATCAATATTATTTTTCTATGGATCAATTTATTTCTCTTTGTTCATAAGGGCCCTGTTTGTGATAGAAATATATAAATGCACCCTATGGTCCAAATATTTAATGATAATGTGTCATTTCTGAAACTGCCTAGCAAAAACCCTGCAGCATTCAATTTAGCAGCTAGAGCTCCTGCATGTATGGGTTAAAGCCCTGCACGAGTACGATCAAAAAGATTGCTACCACTTGCATCCATCTGACTGTCCTCACCACCCCACTACATATTTTCTCACAACATAATTGACTAATCTGCCGGTGCTTGCTCTCAACTAAAGATCAAGTTACCAGGTCCCAAGGTTGTGGGTTCAAACTCATACCTGTGACAGCATTTTTTTCTTCTTTTTTTACCCTTTCCTCATTCTGGTATTTTTCTCAAGAAAAAGATAAATATATAACATATATCTGGTCTTGGACTCAGGCCACTTGCTTGTAAGCCCAATGCATTACATTTGTACATTTGTAAGTCTTTGCCACTCATCATCTGCCCTGCAGATGATATTTCCTCAGTCAAGCCGTGATCAGACATAACTGAAGCTCAGTACCCATTAGTCTCTTGAGACATACAATGTTTTTCTGGAATGAAACTCACATGTTCTCCAAAGATAATCAATGCACTGAAGTTCTTTGCTGCTTCGAACACAAATCCAGAGTTTTCCCAGAACCCAGTGATGCCTCCTTCATTGCCACTATAGAAAAAGATGGGCCCTTTACCATCCCAGTATTGTTCTGTTAAAGATAAAAAGCACTTAAGTAAAATACCTATTAGATAGATAAATGTTTTTGGGCCTCAATGAAAGTATCATTGACTTTGTAATGGAGGTCTCATTGCCTTTTGCAGGAATGCAATCACATGGTTATACTGGATGGCAAAAAAATCTGCTTTCATTTATTTAAAGGACTACTGTCTTGTACAAGATTGGTTAATGTTAAATGAATTAGCAAAACCTGTTTGTAAATGCTGTTTTCCACTTCCAATCGATTGTCAATCTTTCTAAAACAGTGTTTTGAAGTTTGTTTGCTATCCAGTAACAAAAGCCTTTCCCATGGGATCACGAGTGCAATTTATTGGTTATTAAATAACTATCAGCATCATGTGACCGTTTGCTGCAAAAGGCCTATTCTTACTAGTAACCCCATGTAAATATAAAGGTACCATAAAAAACCATAGATAATTATATAAGCCGCACCCATAGATATTAAGCTGCACCCTGAGTTTAGAAGCATGGATGAAGGAAAAAAGTTGTTTGGAAGAAAATCAAAGTACCGTGTATAAGCCGCACCCGTAGGTAAGCCGCACCCCAAGTTTTGAAGCTTGAATTTAGGAAACCACAGGCCACCCAAGTTCTGACTGTATAACAAGGTCTTCCAATAACTCAGAATAAGAACATAAATTTAGTTACAGATCTTCTGTAATACAAGGTAAATAAAGGAAGAAGGCTTACTTAAAGTTGTTTTGTCGTCCTATGTGTGTTTCAGGTTGCTAGAATGGTGTTGTATGGAATTCTTGAGTCATATGCTTCACCCCTCTAACCAGAGGGGAAGGCTGCACACTCGATCCAACGACGGCCTTCCCTCGAGGACAAATTTTCCACAAAATATCAATCCCATCGGCGTTTACTCGGCCCACAGGCAGCCCAAGCTCTAAATATCTAGCTAATACTTACAGCGTTTGTATGGGGATTTCAACGAGCTAGAAATACGAAAGAATTAATGAATAAAATGCCTTACCTTGCCATTAGGAAGGGGAGCAGAGGAAATGAAAACTCGCTAAAATCGCTTCATATCACCCCTGTTACCACACAGACAGCAAGTAATACACTATGGAGGTAAGGTAAGGCATTTTATTCATTAATTCTTTCGTATTTCTAGCTCGTTGAAATCCCCATACAAACGCTGTAAGTATTAGCTAGATATTTAGAGCTTGGGCTGCCTGTGCTCGGCCGCGGTACAATCCACGGACATCAGTTATCCCTCAGAAGTGCCCAGGCTTGATAACTCCTTTCCAAACCTGTTAGATTTGAACAACTTTTGAAGCAATTCATGCAGCTTCCAACGGCCGACAGTTCCTAACGTCCATTGAATGGTCCTCTCTTGACAACGCGTTTTGGTAACCAGGCGTTTGGGTAGCCAGACCGTTACAAAATATTTATTTCCCTGGGAGGGACATGGAAAATTCGTTTGACACTTTCAAAACCTTCCCTCCCAACGAGACCACTTGTATTACAGAAGATCTGTAACTAAATTTATGTTATTATTCTGAGTTATTGGAAGAACTCCCATACAAACCTTGTTATACAGTCAGAACTTGGGCGGCCTGTGAGGAAACAAACTTTTTTTGAAAAATATAAAAAATTATTAGAAAATCTTTTGTCCGAGTTCATAAACGCTTGTACTTGATGCCAAACTTCTTCAAAAAAAAGAATGTTTTGTTGGAGTTCATAAACGCGGAGTAACTGCAGAATACCCTGCCACATTGAAATCGTTACTGGAAAAAGGCTGGCTACGCGGTACGCAGTGACTAAATTTATTCCAAGTCTCTTGTCTGTATTATGAAGTGGCTACGCGGTACGCAGTGAGTAATTTTTTTTCAAGTCTCTGTCTGTATTATGAAGTGGCTACGCGGTACGCGGTACGCAGTGACTAAATTTATTCCAAGTCTCTTGTCTGTATTATGAAGTGGCTACGCGGTACGCGGTACGCAGTGAGTATTTTTTTTTCAAGTCTCTTAGCTGTATTATGAAGTGGCTACGCGGTACGCGGTACGCAGTGACTAAATCGCAAGTCTCTGTCTGTATTATTATGTCTGTTGCATGGAAATTTAAAGAACGAGATATAACCGAATGAGGTTGTTTTAAAAAGGTTGCCCGACGTTTCTTTGTGCATGAATTTGAAATTACCGAATGAGTTTTTTTTTTAAACGTTTGAGACTTTGAATAATTTTAGTCACTGCGTACCGCGTACCGCGTAGCCACTTCATAATACAGCAAAATTAGTCACTGCGTACCGTGTAGCCAGCCCTTTTCCAGTAACGATTTAAATGTGGCAGGGTACTCTGCAGTTAAGCCCTATCGAATATGGTTCAACTTGCCTTGTCATTTCTTGTGTATATACACCTGCAGTCTTTAAATCACTCCAGAATTCTTCCGTTTTTATTCCCCCATTAACTAACAACAATTCCAAGGAACCGCTTTCCTTTAATCGCTAGAGCAAGAAAGGTTTTCTGGCGAAACTATACTTGCACGAGTAGGTCTGAGGTCCGCCATCTTGGATTTTCATTAACTAGTGCCAATCTCCCACGTGTAAAATTGTAAAGAATGTCTGGTTGTTTAGATGCATGGATCTTTAAAACGTTTAAATATTCATGAAATTCTAATATATTAGGTCTAAGGTATGTCTTAGAGAGTTTTTGCTTTAATTCTTTCAAATTGTGTATTTTCCCCCCATGATTATTACACGATCGGATGCGATTTGAACCTGATTGTAATATACATGTACGCACCGTCGCATAATAAAAGCTTCATACAGGTTCATGATATGTTAATGTTGGGTCTCCTTTCTAGGTGTTCCCGTAGATAAGCCGCACCCCCGATTTTGAACGAAAATTTTGGGTAAATAGGTGCGGCTTATCTACGGGTCTTTACGGTAAGTGACTTGTGATCAAGTTCTAAATTCTCCCTTAGAAAACAAAGAAGAATTTAGAATGTGGTCAGTAGTAAGAACAGCATAAGTGACATTTAATAATTATAATACTTTTAGAGAATTACTCAACCTGATCATGCAATGTCCTTCTTTTATTTCATACAGCCAACAGAACCAATGCAGCCAACTTAATTGAGATGGGCACTTTTCCAAATTTTGTACCCAATAAGGGGAAGGAGGATGGCCACTTACTTGATGGTGGCCACGTAGCTGTAGGGCCATTTATACAAGAGTAAATTCTAAGCTGTGAAGTTCACAAAAAATGCTCTTTACAAGAGCAGGGGCAGATTACAGGAAATGCAGAAAGAGGGAGCCATAAAATTGTGGCAATAATTATAAGCCGAACCTCGTGCCGTGTAGGTGCGATTAGCTAGGAAGTGCAGGGCCCAGCCAACAAAAGGGGGGCCACTACCCCCTTGGCCCCCCTAAATCTGCCCCTGAAGAGGGATTAATTAAGCTGTGGCTTAAGTTAGTTGTGAACATAAGTTTTTGACTCATTTATATGAACTATATATAAATAATATTGAAAAACGTGCCCTTATATATTGTTAAGTCCCAGGAGGGGGTGTCATCGTATCATCAAGTTAACGAATTGAAGTTAGTTTTTGTGTCTGCCCTAATATTGACAATGACTTGACCACAGCTATTTTGGCCATGTTATGACAAAAATCATTGTCAATATTAGGGCAGACACATAAAAAACTAACTTTAATTTGTTTTTTACAACAACAACAAACTAAATAGTCAATTTTACAACTTACAAAACACTTTTAGCTTCAAACGAAAGCCGCACGCACACTCCTTGACAAATGATGTCAGCTTTTGTTGTCTGTCCAAATATTGCATATCAAAACAAGCCAATCAGATTGTGAGAAATTTTACAACAACTGCCAATTTTCTCGCAATCTGATTGGCTAATTTTCATATGCAATATTTTAACAGACGCGCGGTCGGCTTTCGAAGCAGACTTTGCAGAGATTTGTGAATTCAGGTTGTGTATATGTTGTAGGTCAATTTGACTCCTCAGGTCAAATTGACCCCGAGTCAATTTAACCTAGGTCAAATTGACCCTTCAGGTCAAATTGACCCCAAGTCAATTTAACCTAGGTCAAATTGACCCCAAGTCAATTTAACCTAGGTCAAATTGACCTTGAGTCAATTCAACCTAGGTCAAATTGATTCAACCTGGTGATTGTGTTTAAGGTAATCACTGTTTTCTTCAGGTAATTTTTTCAAGATTCTAAAAAGGGAACTGAACTTACATTGAATGTTCATTAATATTAGGGTTTTTAAATGTAAGGGTAGGGAGTGGAAGAAGGAAGAGAAGTGGGGATGTAGGAAGAGGAGGGGAGGAGTGGGTTGCTAAAAATATTTTGTAGGGGAGGGGTGGGTGAAATTTTTTTTTTTGAGAGCCAAACCTGAGTCAATTTGACCTACATGTAGGTTGAATTGACTCAAGGTCAATTTGACCTAGGTTAAATTGACTCGGGGTCAATTTGACCTGAAGAGTCAATTTGACCTGCAACATATACATCTGTTCCAAAAATCAAGAAAATGAGGATTTTAAAAGCATTTTATCACTGGAAAAAGTTAATCGGTGAGTCAAACTTCCTTATGTGGTGCCATTTGTCAAACTGTGAGCTTTCTCTCTAATCGAAAGAATGTATTTTCGGCAAATTTGTGATTGACTTTGTGACAATTAGTTTGACTGATCTTTTATAACTACAGCTGAGAAATGGTCTTGAATTAAATACGTAATCTTCTAGTTCGTGATTAAAATCTCTTATTCAGGATATTTACATAACGTTCTTAAGTAGAAACAAACACTTTAGTCTGAGTAGCTTAGGTATTTTTATAGAGATCGGGAAAGCATAAATATGTGTTTACGTTTTGGACTTTTCGACTTGAAAGCAGTATGTACATGTATACATGTTGTAGTTGAAATTGACCATTCAGTTCAATTTGACCATGGGTCAAAACAAACTAGTTCAATTTGATCCAGTCAATTCAAACTATAGGTCAATTTGACCCAGTCAAAACAAACTAGTTTAATTTGACTCAAACAAATTAGTGAGCACACATTGTTGATGATTAGTTTTTTTTTAAATGTACGGGGAGGATTTGGATTAGTTCACATGATTATTGATTGTTTGAAGCAAACTAAAGCACACAAAAAATTGGAGTTTCATGACAGATTCCATGTGGGTTACTACTTCATGTAAGTGTTGACTTGTTGACCCAAGAGGATCTGGGTTCTGGTTTAAGTTACTTATACAATAATATGTAGACTTGCTCCAAGTCGAACTCGCTGAGTCACTGGGTAAGCGATTACTGCATCAAAAATCGAGCGTGAGAGGCGAGTTTCACTAATGTTTCACTTGCAGGAAATTGAATCGGGGGTTATGTTTTGGTGCGAAAACACGTTTCAGGGGCGGAGCTTACATTTCGTGCCTTTGACAAACTCTTTCTGAGTACAATCAAATTGTAAATACCACATCCACGGTCGACTGACTTGACACGTCAACATACAATGCCTGAAGAATTGACGCTTTATGATTGGGCAAATCTTAGTACGTCATAAGCCACGCCTCCGGTTGAAAAATCAACCGGTAAATTTGGTGCGCTGCAAGTGGGAAAAGTCCTTCGTGCGGGGGGCTATAAAGAAGGACTTTGAGAAAGTCTAAATAATATGTTGCTCCACATCAACAAGCGCTTGTGTGGCACAGTGTGTCAAGTCAGTGGAAAACTGGGTGTGTCAAGGCAGAGCTGCTGAGTTCAAATCCCTCTGAGTTCAGTATGTGGTATTACATCTGAATGAAAGGTAAGTGTAAGTATATGGGAGGAGAGAGAGAGAGAGGAGGGAAGGGATGGAGGGAAGGAAGGGAGGATAGGGTGGTTTTTTTTTAGAATCATTGATAGCGAAACCTGGGTCAATTTGACCTAGGTTGAATTGACCGGGTCAAATTGAACTACCGGTAGTTTGTTTTGATACCATGGTCAATTTCAACTGCAACATACACACTTGTTTGAAGCTAAAAGTATTTTGTTGTTGTAAAATTGACTATGTAGTTTGTTGTTGTTGTAAAAAACAAATTGAAGTTAGTTTTTTATGTGTCTGTCGGCAAAGACGCCTCGTGGTCCACAGCTATTTTGACGAAAATCATTGTCAATATTAGGACAGACTCATATTTTTTATAAAACTTCCAGCTATAAAATCGTCAACGACCACCACCCCCTGGGGGGGGGGGGGGGGGGGGGGGGGGTACTCCCATATATGGACTATATGGGGATGATCCGCTGGACAGGGTATGGTTTTTCGAGTTTCTGATCTTAGACAGGGTATCCATTTTCACATCGACAGATCTTGAACAGGGTATGGTATTTATCTAGTGCCCCCCCGGGCACCACCCCATCCACTTTCTTCTCCAGGTCTTTTATATCTCGAATTAGATGTAAGGCAGAGGGAGGAATCCTGCTACAAATCCTGATTTCTGTACAATTCATGATCATAAGCAAACAAAATGTAAATTGCCACTTACCACTGTAAAGGTATCGTTGTTTGAAAGTGGCGCTCTGGACAAAGTTGAAGTGATCAACAACTTGTTCAAAATATCCGGTTTTGTACGGGATTTGTGCTGCAGTGGCGCTGGAAAACACTAAAAACACACAACACACCACCGATATGGTCTTCATCTTGTCTTCTTCAGGCAGGAAGAAGTTAAACGAAGGTAAAAACAACTGAAACTTGGCAAGCTAAAATAAAGCTTACTCGTGACTAACAGTCATTTACATGTGATATTTTGACAAAGACGATACATTACTTAGCGGGGAGGGGTAAACTCAAATTTAGCCACACACCACGGAATACACTTTCGAATTAATTTCCTCAAAGAAATTTTAAAAATAAATGCGTTTAATTTTTATAAGATCTAAAACTACATTCAAACGTTTAGAATACTTTTAATTTCAATCACGACTTAAACAAAAAGCTTCAACGTACCTTAACAAAAAGTGCTTTACGCTGGGTCGCGTACTTAACTAGGGGGGTTCACCGGGGGGATTCAGTTCGGATGTGACGCACGCTACAAGAAAGGGGTTAATTTAAAAAATACTTCTTGAATTTTAAAACTCTTATTCAATCGATAAAACCATTTACTGGTTTTCAGTGCTACATACAATTCGATATACCTCTTTAGCCCTCTTTATTTCCTCTTTCTCTCCTCAAGTGATGTTTTTTTTATGGTGAATTTTAAGTTTTGTGCCTACCCCCCAAAAACTTCCCAGGAGAAAACTACCGAGTAGTCCTGGACACTGGTGCCGTTTCCCCGGAGACACTTGTTTGATTTCCAAAATGGCGGGCATTAGAACCTGTTCCAGTTAAAAACACTATCAATTATTGCCCATTTGAAGATTTTTTCTGTACTATCCGAGCTATAATAATGCCTGAAGAGAAAAAGGACGACAGAAAGGACAGCGATATTGATGAAGGTGATGGAGAATATGAAACACCGACGGATATTATGCCTCTTTTCTTCACGAGTAAAACTCAGGAGATATTCAGCTGCAAAGGAGAAGAGGATGTGACTGATGAAAATCCGTACAAGCTGATCCCAAAGGCAGCTATTGAACAGGACTTTAAGGACAGAGCTGCGATCTCTGATTTTCACCCAGTGAAAAAGCTCGTGCAGGTAAGGGTTTGTAAACGAGATCAAATTCAAATAATCTTTGTTGAATTTCACGTATACAAAAATAAATGGTATATATAAAATTATGAATGATCGATGTATAAAGTTTTATAATAATTATTTTCACATGTAAGCTAATAAAATAAAGATGTGTGACAGATAATGTGGTTTGCCTGAAACGCAAAAGCGCTTTAATGCCCTTGTCCCCGGGGCTTGCTTTTGCCACAAATCCTCTGTGATGCTGATACCCGCATTAGAGTCCCAGGAAAAGGGAAAACATTTGATCAAGGTGTTAAAATAAATCATTGCCAAAATCATAAAGTCAGATATATAATAATTATTATTATATGTACAGTACAGAGCACTGATCACAGAGCAGTGTTTGTTACCATATGAGACCAAATTCCTTTGCATCTCACACAACTAGTGATGCCAACTCTCCTGGATAATCTAGGAGTCTCCAGATTTTGGACCTCATGATCTCCCAGGGTCAAAATCTCCAAGATAATCGTGAATCTCCGATTACTGGACTAAATTAAACTTGGGAATTGGGAGAGGGGGTCCAAGCAGAAAATATGTCTTAAACATCTGGCTTTTATTTTGAGAAAAGACACTACTGATTTCTGTATTTATTTGCTAGTGATTAAGTTTTTTTTTTTTATATCAAGGCCAGCTGTTAATATAATAATAATAATTATAATATATATTCTGGTATATATAATATAATATATATACTGGTATATATAATAATCTTCTTCTAGGAATATCCATCAGATGAACTACTTGTTGTTTATGATCCTGCATTCAAATTTGGACAAAACTTCTACCTCTGCCTCACAGAGGAAGCAAAGGAAAGACACCTACATGTGAGTATTGACCTTTGACATTATGATCTTAACCATTAAAATTTTGTTTTATTCATCATGTGTCAGCTACATTTGTACCAATGGGTTACTTCAAGATTGTGGGGAGGGAGGATCAGTTGGTTAACTTTGTCTAATCTTGGATTGCATTTTTTTATTTTAGCCTCCAGAGGAAGCAGTAGCCGAGGGGGAAGGTGAAGGAGAAGGTGTGGAAGAGGAAGAAGTGTTTGATTTCAAGAGATTTCCCAGGACTCCCCAACCATGGGATTCACTCGGCAGTGAGCTGGAGGTGGATGAGGAGGTTGTCATAGAAAACAGGCCCAAGGTAATGTTCAACATGGTTGCATTTCCTGGTTCCTTAATGAAGTGCCCACCCTCAATCAACCATCCCCTTTGAATATGAAATTTGCTAGAAGTACTGTACCTTCTTTTGATTAATTGCCTTCCCCTCCCCTCCCTCCAATAAAACACAACAAGAGAGAAAGTGTTCACGAATTAACAGCAGGTGGCATTCCAGGTACTGGTTAATCAAGGAGATGATACTGTACCAACCAATACCAATATTCATCTATAGCTTTCTTTAATACCAACCATACTTTGAGTACAATCTCGTTACCATTTATTTTCTCAGGTGAAGTTCAGAATATCCCGTGTAAGGAGGGAATTTGGGATTCCTGTCACGTTCACCACTCATAGTGCTTCTGATGCTAAGGATGGTCTCATTGAGTGTCCATCATATGACGAGGAGACACCCAGCTTCCAGAAACAAGAACTGGAAAAAGCCACTCAGGTCTGTACTTTCACTACACATGTACAAATAAACAATGCATGCAGTCAGGGTTGTTGCCAGAATAGGGGGACAGGGGGTCATAGATGGCACAGTGTCCCCCCCCCCATCAGACTGCCCCACTCCCTTCACTCTCGCATCAAGTCCCAATTAAATTTAGCCACTGGATGTTACTAATAGTCACTGGGCAGTGTTCATTCTAGGCCGAGATTTTTGCAATATGATTCTTGCACTTTTACAACTCATTATTGCTAATCTTCAACATGAATGCAACACTTTTCACACTCATAGAATGATTCAGATTCTGTATGCTTGCAAAATTTGAGAAGCAATGAGAGAAATGTCCCACCTTGCTTCATTTCTAGCATGAACACTAACTCAGGTTACGATGTAAACATACTCACCCTCGGAGCCTCAAATATCCCCCCCCCCCCAAAAAAATAATAATAATTCTGCCTTTGCATTAGACCATATATTTTCACCATTAAAAAACAAATTTCATATTTCTGACTTTGCCTGACCTTACTCACAGATTCTGGCAACAACCCTGACATTGTTAAAAAACAATTTCCTATTCTTCAGTGTACTTTCAATATTGTTTTCAATATTATTTTCAGCTGAAATTGTTGAAAATAATATATATACATGTATATTTCTACACAGACAAAACCTTTAGCATAATACAATATATTCCTGCACAGTCAAACAAAAACATGTCAGATGAAACTTAATAAACATCTTCTCCTGTATATTTCAGGCAGTTTCTGTTCTAGCAGATACTGGAACTCAAACAGAGTGGTGAGTGTTTGTTAATAATAAATTAATTTAAGTTACCATCAATCATAAATTAATAATCATAAATTGACACCAAAGTTAAACAACATGTGGTCAATCTTGTTGTTCTCTCTATAGTTACTGTAAGTATATATTATTATCAAGGGTTTCTAGGTGTTTTTTATTAACATGAATTAATTTAAGTTATACATTAATAAATCATAAATTGACACCAAAGTTAAAGAACATGTGGTCAACCTCTTTGTTCTCTCTATATTAACTGTAAGTATTTATATTATTATCAAGCTTTAGAGCAGTTATGAAGCTAATATCCTAATGCACATATTTAAAAACTAATACCAAGATGTAATTGAGGGGCTGTGTGCAACAATTAAGGGCATAAGTGACTCATTATCACATTGTAAATTCTCCCTTGGAAAACAAAGAATTTGAAGGAGAATTTAGAATGTGATCAGGAGCCATTTACACTCTTGTTGCACACAACCCTTCAATTATCAATGACAGAATGCCTTCTACAATCTACCATGATATTTGTCTGTCTTTTTCTTTTTCAGGAGAAAACCCTGTAATGCTACCACACAGTATTCACCCAGGGAACTGGAAGAACAAGAGAAAGATAAAATAAACAAGGCATCATGCTTCGAGACCTTTGTGAACAAAGTCACACCAAGGTTATAATTAATGCTGCATCATTGCTGATATTTATCCAACAATCTTGCCTCTGAATTGATTTGATTAAAATATGTATTTAATATTAAAATATTTTTTGCCAAAAAAATAGTGCAGAACAAGATCACGAAAGCTGTTAGTGGATGCACATGTAAAGGCAAACAGAAAGTGCAGTAATACTTACTAGGTGGTATAACGACCTTTAAATTCACTTTTTGGGTGATTTAGGGAAAGCTATCTTCCATTTATTTATATGGTTTGAAATTTTAAAAAGCATCCTGCAATTACCTAGCCTCCCGCAATTACCGGTACTTCTGAAAAACAAATTCTACTTAGGAGAAGTTTCAATTCCATTCATAGGTCTTTTCCTAAATTTATAATTTATCAGTTTATATGCAAATATATCATTTGTGGCATTTTGCAGCCATTAACTCACTTCTGTTTGCAGGTTTGAGCTGGCTCTTCAGCAGAATGAGATAATGAACGTGTTCTATGATGATTATCAGTCCATGGCTGATGATGAGACTACATTATTTGGTGCCAAGTCTGACAACTACCTCAAGGTTATCTATTTAGTACTTACAATGTTAATCTTTCAAATCTTATTAAATTGAACCTCTCAAATGTTTCTTATGTCTTCTGTAAATTGTACACTAGATGTAATTTATAAACCGATTTTCCTGTCCATAAAACTTGTTTGAATTTCCTGTGCACTGCCATCTTGGATCATACAATGTCAGTGTTGTTCCTATATTCACTATTGTCAGAATACAATAGCTCTTTTGTTTTGAAACAATAGGGCAACACTGTGTCATTGTATTCAGTTAGATGAGGACAGAACAATCTGACAATAGAAAAAACACTATTCAAATTGGGAAATCAGATTTTCGTGTAGGTGGCCATATTCTTTAGGCTGGAACCATATAACATGTATATATAGCATATTTACTGGGCCAACAAGCCGCCGCCTATCAGCAAACTCACAATCTAATTGGCTACACAGACAGTATCTTTGTCAATCGATAGATGGCAATTTCAAAGAATGAGCAAGTGCATGGGAACATTGGTGTATAACGTACTTGGTCTATGGATTTTAATACTGTCAAATGCCATACTGCCTATACTATCAATAACTAATAAAAGGAATGCTAGTGAATATCTCTACATATGAAATGGTAAAAACCTGGCGAAAACACCCTCCCACAGTTACCTTGGAGTGACACACCTTGGAGTGAACACGCACTGCTCTAAAGTGGCAGCAAGTGCCAATAATATCCTAGAAATCGTCCGCAGGACCCTAAGGCCATGCAGAAAACCAGTCAAGAAAATAGCTTACCAAACCCTGGTTAGACCTAAGCTTGAGTACCGC
This sequence comes from Actinernus sp. WN-2022, assembly GCA_030867875.1. Taxonomy (NCBI): domain Eukaryota; kingdom Metazoa; phylum Cnidaria; class Anthozoa; order Actiniaria; family Actinernidae; genus Actinernus; species Actinernus sp. WN-2022. The sequence continues at coordinate 43,852,860 of JAOWCC010001679.1, forward strand.
TTTGGAGGCATGGAACCCCTATATGGATTGTGATGTACATAAGTTAGAGCAGGTGCAGAAAAGGCAGCGCTTTTTGTCTGTAACATACATGTATATGATCGTTACTCCAGTACTTCGGAACTTGTAAGTGCCTTGCATGGGTTGGGACTCCCTTGAGAGTCGAAGACTTGCCCACCAGGCCACTATGTTTTATAAGAATCGTGAAGGCTTTGTGGGTATTGACTTCCCTCCCAACATTATTCCCAGCCCAAGGCACAAGGATCAATACTGCTGCAGTACGACTGACTACGGGTGCTCCCGTTTAGCTACTCATTCTTCGTTCGAACTGTCCGGGTGTGGAATCATTGGCCCTGCCATCCAACAAATGCGCCCCCCTGCCCTGGTTGAGACGACTTTAATAAGTTATTTAAAAAGTTTATTTATTTATTATTTCTCGGACTTTAAACGTTGATATTGAACATCATTATTTAATATTATTTTTATATATCTTCCGGTATTTATAGTCATACGTACAATGTATGTATACTAGAATGGAAGTAAATATCCAAGATCCAAGAGGAACTCGCAGATTAACTAGAAAATTGCTTATTTTCCAACATTTTTCATATTAGATTTTCTCTGTATAAATCGACAGCTAAGTTGGATAGGACCATATCTCGGTTATGCTAAAACTATAAAATAATTATTAAACTTGTTGCCCTTGATTTCTATTGACTGTGATTGTTGAATCGGGTTTCGCCCCTTGACAGCTTTCAGCCTCAAGATCACAGTCTAATTGTTAAATATCAATCCATTTTTCCAAGTGTTTGATTTAAATATGTGTTATTTTCTAATTAATAAAACAATTAACCTTTAATTAATTTCGTTATTAAGTTGTTCAGTTATTTGATTAATGGTATTTATCTATATGTTTCCAGGAGTACCAGTCATTTACTGATCTCCAGTACAGCAAAGAGAAGACTATCACACACATAGAATGGCACCCAACTATTAAAGGTACAATTGTAGGCTATAGAATGGCACCCAACTATTAAAGGTACAATTGTAGGCTATAGAATGGCACCCAACTATTAAAGGTACAATTGTAGGCTATAGAATGGCACCCAACTATTAAAGGTACAATTGTAGGCTATAGAATGGCACCCAACTATTAAAGATACAATTGTAGGCTATAGAATGGCACCCAACTATTAAAGGTACAAAATTTGTAGGCTATAGAATGGCACCCAACTATTAAAGGTACAATTGTAGGCTATAGAATGGCACCCAACTATTAAAGATACAATTGTAGGCTATAGAATGGCACCCAACTATTAAAGGTACAAAATTTGTAGGCTATAGAATGGCACCCAACTATTAAAGGTACAATTGTAGGCTATAGAATGGCACCCAACTATTAAAGGTACAAAATTTGTAGGCTATAGAATGGCACCCAACTATTAAAGGTACAATTGTAGGCTATAGAATGGCACCCAACTATTAAAGGTACAATTGTAGGCTATAGAGTGGCACCCAACTATTAAAGGTACAACTGTAGGCAATAGAATGGCACCCAACTATTAAAGGTACAATTGTAGGCTATAGAATGGCACCCAACTATTAAAGGTACAATTGTAGGCTATAGATCGAATACCATCAAGTGTTTATACAAAGAACAATTAATCAAATAACGAGTGGGATATTCGTGGTATAGTAGGAGAAAACATTGCATTTATAACTCAGGGTTCCCATGGTCAGGGAAAAGTAAGGGAATTTTTTTTTCAAGGTCAGGGAATAGACCAGTTCGCGGTTAATTCCGACATTTTGAAAGGCGTGCAAACATGGCGCGAAATACAGTGTTTGCATGGGAATCCGATGCCAAATAATTTCCGTAAAATCGAATTTCTGAAATATTCACTGTCTGCAAACTTAAGATACCAGATAAAAGATTAACTGAAAATTTGAGGGATGTAGCTGTGCTGGGAAGCGTGAAATCGTGTTTTCAGTTTACCATACATTTGTCTGTAACAATTAACGAGTCAAAGTCCACGGGAAAATTTACAGACAAATGTATGGAAAACTTTGCTTCAACTTCTTCCGGTTACTAAAAATAGATTTTATTCTACATTATCATCGCACGCCCAACCTCGTTCCCAGGGGGTCTTTACGCGCCTAATCCCATGGCCTAATCCAAGATGGCGTCGAAAGTACTTGGATTAGGCGCGTAAAGACTCGATGTCATGGCGTATGGACCGAGCGCAGCGAACTCAGTCCAAATTAAGTGTGTTATCATATGACCACCTAGTTTATTTTAATGGCAAAACAACAAGAATAAAATCGAGCACTGAAGACCGGACGCCGTTTTCCGGCCCGAGAATGAGAGTGTTTCGGTTTTGTTAGGCAGTAAGAAGTTACCCTGACCCCTTCTTACTATGAATGCTTTACGAAAACGTAGACCAAATTCGTGGATTGTAGGTGCGAGAAGGATCGAAGGATGTTTGCTGAAATGAATCAAAATCAAATAGTAATGAAAACGTCACTATAGCACACGTGACAGTCAATAGGAGAGCGCTACTTATTGACCGAGGGAGGGCCGACGGGAACATATTGGGCTCGAAGTCATGACAAACGCACCGAGCACAGCGAGTCCGTACAAAATGATCGAAAGCCAAATATTTTCCCACCCGGCCCGACCTAATTAACTCAGTCAATAAGTTTTTTTATCGTATGAACACTTTAAAATGGCAAAACAACAGGCAACAAATTTATCAGGCCGGACCGCATTTTCAGGGCGCGACGAAAATAAAAAAAGCAGCTTGTCCTTTGCCTGGGTTTAGTAGCCTGAAGCGCAACCTGTCAACATGGATCATTAGCAGCACTTACTCGCGCCCTGATTTCCCGGTCCGCACACGCCAAACACGTACGGCCTTATCTCGTGGTTTTTGTAATGGTTTGAAAGGAAAGCGTGCGGGGGAAGGTACGGGTCGTATGATAAAAACATATTTATGCATGATTTGGAAGTATGTTTCTATTGTCATGCTCTCGTATATACATTTGTTTTAGGGATCATCGCTGTTTCATGTGGAGAGCGCTTGTCATTCGACGACAGGACCGATCAGTTCTCACGCATTCTCATGACACCCTCCCTCGTTCTCATCTGGAGTTTCTCAGACCCTATTCACCCCCTGGTTCTACTCGAGGCCCCAGATGACATCCACTCATTCAAGTTCAATCCGTCTGATCCTAATATTATAGCAGGGGGGTGCATCAATGGTCAGGTATGTGGAAAGCACGATAGTATTAGGGCGCATCCTTTTGGGACTATGGGCTATTATCGCTGTTCGGCTATCTTGGATAAGACAATGGTTTTGGACTCGGTAGCCTCGCACTGGTGTGTTTCAGAACGAGTTTACCGGACGAAAACAAAGGTTTGTATTCTCCTGGGACTCCGCCGCGTGATAAAAGCCCATTGTGGCAGTTCCTATTCCGGTACAGAAATAACAATATGCAGAATATTAATTACCAACAGAACGGAGGTGACCTGAGAACTAACGTAGAATTAGAAGGAAGTGAAGTTTTTTTTCCTGTCGGGCACGCGCGCGCCACAGGTTTCCCGCCAAAAACATATTTTGCCTCTAACGTGTAAACGACTGTTCTGTGCTTTCTGCACGCGCTCTTAGTTCAACTCCCTTTAACTCTCCTTGGCCATGTGAATGGTATGAGTGTCGATTATTCTTTTGGTTCTAAATTGGCTGTGAAAAACGTGTTGTACGTAGTATGACATTTGCATATATCAGGAGGTACTTGTACTGTGATCTCGAGATATTATTCCATCTATTCTTATTCCAGAATACGGTCAATCGAACGCGCTCTAAGTGAAACTCATGAGGCCCTGTCCACGCTCACTAAAACGCTGGACCGATCCGAAAACGCTAAATGCCCGGATTGAGCATGCGCAGATTTCTTGAGCCAGCGATACATTGGAAGGTAGCGAAAGTCAAAGAAAGGTCATGAACGAGTATAAAGTCTCCAAAACAACGCAATATTTAATTGCAAGCAAGCAATCAAACTTGATAATATGGACGACAACATCAGAACAAATTCGCCCGTCATTTTGGATGAATGACCAGGAGACTGGGACAAAGATCACATGATCAGTGTAGTGGCACTTTAAAGATTTACTCAAATGCTGGAGGTAGAAAGCGATAAAGTAAAAAATAATGCAATTCCTATGCACACTAAAGTTGCGAAGTTCGTTTTTTTGTCGGAATACGTTACAAAGTAAACGTTGATTTTTATTTCGAGATGGTTCATATCATTTACAGCCGCGCACATCTTTCAATGATGTACCGCATGTCTAGAAATACAAAAAGAAGTTAATAAATTAGTCTTGGTTTAAGTTAACCTGATATTCAATTCTGAAATTACACCTCGGTAAATCTTCACCAAAATGCACCGAGACGGAGGTGAATAATTGTTACATATAATTGTGTTACTGACAATATTTCATTTTCTCATAGTGCGCAGGAATAATTTCTCTTTGATGCCAGTGTCTGGTACCATAATCAGTCATCAAAGCCCATGCCGCCAAAGCTGCATTTGACTGTGTGTCTTGTGTTCACAGGTTATCATGTGGGACATCAGTAACTATAGTGACAGACTGAAGACACATCGTCAATCTCATGGACAGAGTAAGAAGAACACCATGAAATCACTGGTAACCACTCCTTATCACATTTATCACAAGTTAGGCTAGACACTGTTTCACACACGCTCGCTTTCAGACTACGGCACAGTGTCTGATCTCGCTCCACTGCGTGCACACACTCTTCAAGCGCGCGCCCAGGCGGCTATAGTGCCAATATTTTGAAATGGTTTTAGTTTCCATGGTCGGGAAGAGCTTCGATACTGTATACAAAGCTATGACAAGAGTAAAAATATATTTGCTTAGATACTATTTAAGAAGCACTTTGGGTTTTTGTACATTCTAATTTATCCTGTGTTCCATTTGCTGGGTTATTTGCCGGCCACAGGCACAGCAGCTGCTCGCAAGGCCAGCGTTTATGATTTAATTCTAAATCAAGTATCGAGCGCTACAAGCTTACGTGCAGATCTCGCACTGCGACATGATCAAAAAGAGCTTTGATACTGGATATAAAGCTATGACAGGAGTTAAATTATGTTTGCTTTGATACTATTTCAGAGTTTTATGCATTCTAATTTAACCTGTGTTTATTTATGCTGTTAGCGAAATAGACCGGCCGGTAATTGATCCGACCTTGGCCTCGCAAGACCAGGGATTGTGATTTTAATTTTAATTACCCTAAATAATCCAAAGTTAATTAACATGACAACTAATATGTTTTGTTAAGAGTTAATCCAGGATTAGCGCTAACAGGGCTTTCAGGAACCGGGCCCAGAATACTAATAGGCTGACTAGAATCTTGTATGGGGTTCACAGGGTATCCATGTGACCTGGATGCTGCATTTAGATTGGTTAGCATCCTTATGAATTATTAATGAATATTATAAAGATATTTATTACTGTCGTCCAGTAGTTTAATACATAATGCCGTCCAATGGTAAACTAAAGAAAAGTAAGATAGATACAGAGTAAGAGAAACAAGGTAAGTTGTACACAGGCTGAAGCAAATTCACCAGACGTTCAGCTACAATCGTTTTGGAAATAGCTGTCTACCGTGAATACTGTGTACGACTTACCGTTTTTTCGTATTCAACTGCATGCCACATGCTCCATAGCTTTCATAAGTAAGATAAACAAGAACTTGTAAAACCTGTAAATCCAATTACCCAATCAGAACGCATCAAAAGATTAACACACATGTATTTCCTTTAGCCTGGTTTTGAGGATGAGTCGCTTATGGACAGGTCGCCGATGATTCGCTACTGCGCAGTCTCCTCGATAGAACACAGCCACAAGACAGTGATTACAGACATACTGTGGGTTCCCGACCATATGGAGGTAATCTGAATCACCAGTTAAACGGTTTCAACATCGATTCAACACTCCGAGAACAAGCTGTTTCAACATTTGTTTAACATTTTAATTATTACCATTTTCGTTGAAGTGTGACCCTGAAAGTTTCAAGTCTCGTTTGGAAAATTGAATCTAGCCGACCGTCAATCAAACGCGTAGTCTGTCTAGTCTCGTACAAACGGTTCAACATTAGGTTCAACAAATGTACCGATGTTAATTCCGTTTGATAAAGACTTTAAACCAGTTTTGAAAATATTGTCATCATTAGACTGTCCTCATTAGACAGTCATCATTAGACTGTGCTCATTAGACAGTCGTCGTTAGACTGTCATCATTAGACAGTCATCATTAGACAGTCATCGTTAGACTGTCATCGTTAGACTGTCATCATTAGACAGTCGTCGTTAGACAGTCATCGTTAGACTGTCATCATTAGACAGTCATCATTAGACAGCCGTCGTTAGACTGTTGTCGTTAGACTGTCATCGTTAGACTGTCGTCGTTAGATTGTGGTTAGGGTTAGGTCATCGTTAGACTGTCATCATTAGACTGTCATCATTAGACAGTCGTCGTTAGACAGTCGTCGTTAGACAGTCGTCGTTAGACAGTCGTCGTTAGACAGTCGTCGTTATACTGTCATCATTAGACTGTCATCATTAGACTGTCATCATTAGACATGTCATCATTAGACAGTCGTCGTTAGACAGTCATCGTTAGACAGTCATCGTTAGACAGTCGTCGTTAGACTGGTCGTTAGACTCATCGTTAGACTCGTCGTTAGACTGTTGTCGTTAGACAGTCATCATTAGACAGTCGTTTCTCCCGAGCTGCCTTTTGATGTCTTCAACCTCTAACTACATCAAACAGCTTTACCGACATGAGCGGTGTATAGTCAAACGCATACGACAGTAATTCTCATCGCGTCAGTGCTTTGTTACCTTTGATGTTGATATCTGTAGATTGGACGCATGGGCCACGTAGTGGAGAATAAGTCCCAACACTGCAACCAGTTCATGACATGCGCAGCTGATGGGTAAGTTACACAAATTTATACAACAAACAGGGCGAAACACGTGCTCTGATTGGTCAATAGCCTGGTTCTATTAGAGTACAGATCCACTGATGATGTCACAAGGTCACGCGCGTGCTCTATTTTGTTGGGAAAGTTCGCTTATTATTGTATAAAAGAAATAGATGAAGTTTTGCCGTGGGATACACAGCTGACGTCAAAACGTGAAAAGAATATCGGTTACTTACGTCTCGTGGTGCACTTCATTGTCACGTTGTGACGTCATCTGTGCATCTATAAGAAGAGAACAGACGCACGGCAAAATGACATCTATTTGTTAAACAGTCAACTTTGAACTGACACCTATATAACGGACACCTCCATCTAATGGACACCTATATAACGCACACCTCCATCTAATAGACACACCTAAACAACGGATACCCCCATCTAATGGACACATCTATAACGGACACCTCCATCTAATGGACACCTATACAACGGACACCTTCATCTAATGGACACCTATATAACGGACACCTCCATCTAATGGACATCTATATAATGGACGACCCCATCTAATGGACACCTATATATCGGACACCTCCATGTAATGGACACCTATGTAACGGACACCTCCATCTAATGGACACCTCCATCTAATGGACACCTCTGTATAACGGACACCTCTAATGATCACTTACATAACGGACACCTATATAACGCCGGGCACCTATCTAACGGATACCTCTATACAACATATACCTCTATCTAACGGACACATATACAACGGACACCTCTGTTTAGCGGACACCTGTATATAACAGACACATATATCGCCGGACACCTCTATTTAACGCCGGACACCTCTATTTAACGCCGGACACCTATATATCGCCGAACACCTCTATGTAACGCCGGATACCTCTATCTAATGGACACCTATATATAACGGACACCTAGGCACCGAGATAATTCCTGTCATTCCCGATTAGTTTTTACTGTAATCGGACGACATACACGTGTGAATAAACTTATAGCTTAGGTCTACAAAGTTATTTTTTCGGTGTGTCGGCGAGAAAAAATAACCTTGTGGAACTAGGGTAGCTTAGTTCGTATATAGAGGATGTTCATTGGGACAACAGGTACAATATGTGCAAAAATCAAAGAGTTTTGAAAGTACACTTCCTGTTAACGTTGTAGCGTATCGTAAGAAGCATTTAGTTTTCAAATCCGCTCTCGGCGCCATAGCGCGTTGCATGACAACCCTAAGAACGACTGCGAAGGAGACTACAGAAAAGAAGAGAAAGATCGTACGTTTTAAGAGTTTATTAGTTCACATCAAGCTAATTAAATTCGGAACTTTCAGTAAAGGGGGCAGACCGGGCTGCGAAGGAGACTCTTTCTGCGATGTGTCGAGTTTCTGTACAGAAACTATTTAGAGCTGCTTCCACCGTGTCTATCGCAGACTGGATATGCGCTGGGTTCATTTCAAGAGGCCTTGATAACAGTCGTTATGCATTTCCTGGTGTTGAAAATTTCATGTATTTTCCACAGGACCGTCCTGTTTTGGGACACGCGACCCAACAAATCGGCACCAACTCAAACCACGACCAACCCGGCTGCAGTCCCATTGACCTTTAAACATCTTGACCTGACTTGGAAACCAATTCTTAAGGTAACCAATACAATCGATTTATACTTCTTCCCATTCCCTCTCCCTCCCCTATTTCTTTCTTCTCGTTCACAATCCCTTTCGTCTTGAGCGCTCCATGGGGAACCCAAAAGCCCGAGTATTCAGTTTGACCGAAAAAAAATAAAAAGCCAGGACAACCGACTAGCAAGCTACCAGTAACGACTTCACTATCACAGTTAGACTGGCCATATCACTGTTGTATCGTTTTTATATACCCAGTGGGTCTTCTCATTCCAGGATACTTTATGTTGATCCAGCACAACACAATGATTTAGTTAACCCATTCTTGATTTAAAAGCTTGAGGGTCCTACGTAGATTCCAGCGACCGGCAGATTTCCGCCGGCTGTTTGAAAGCACAAGACTCATATGAGTTGTCTTTTCGTGTTGCCAATTATCAGTTATGTGCCCAAATAAATACTGAGAACACTGAAAGTCACAATCCAGTCACTTGCTCCCTTTGATCAAATATATTGTTATTTTCACCTTCAGGTGACCGTCCAGCGCCTAACGGGTACAGGAGATTTCGGGCCAACACTCTTTAGTATCATGGAGAAGCAGGGTGACAGAGGCAAAGGTGAACTTTATGGTGTGGTGTTTATAATGCTCGCTGTAATCTGATTGGTTATAGACTAATACAATTGGAAAACCATTTGAATTCTACGATCCTTCTCTTCTCGCCGCCAGAAAAGAGGATTCTCATTGGCAACAATTTTCTGTGTCGCTGTTATGTGGATCCTGTTATGTTACATAATTATACGAATTAGTTTAACCCAAGATGGCGGCAATCTTTTGTTAACTTTCAACCAGGATGGCGGCGATCTTTTGTTAATGTCAGCCAAGATGGCGGCGATGATGTGCTTTCGTCTTGGATACATGTATAATATTTTTTAAATACGTGTTTTTCTCACCAGGCAAGTCAAGTGGTGAGAAAGATGGAGACAACCCAGGTCTTGGTCGCCTGCCCTCCAATCTGGGTAAAGGTAAAGAGCAAGGAAAACCACTGGACAACGTCACCACAAAGTTCCTGGTTGGGACTGAGGTAAGGTAATAACCACAGGTAACCCAAGACCAAAGTTGTTTGGTCGCAAGCCACACCGCGGCCACACCGCGGCAAAACGTTACGCGCATGCGTATTTGCTATTTCTTGTCGGCGCGCGGCCGCCCCCAGTTTCCCGCGAAAACTGAAATGAAACAACAGGCACATACCCGTGATTTTAAAAATGTTTGCTTAAAAGTATCCATTTGTGAACTGTTTTGTCAAAAAATAAGAAAACTACTTAAAAGCTAAGCCTAATACTTTAACAGGTTAAAGTTTTCTTAATTTGTAATTCACTGTGAGTTTACTAAGTTATAAAATTATTTACTAAAAAAGTTGAAACCTTCGGTAATTTGTATTTGATAGCAGAGCCCTCATTCTTTTGGCCAGCGGAGCATACCGTTTTGCCGCGGTGCACACCGCGGCAAAACGTCACGCGCATGCGCTTTTGATGAGCCCAGAGCGCGCCCATCTCGCCAGTTTCCCGCCAAAACTGAAAAAGAAAACAAATGCCTGTGAAATGTTTCGTCAAAAACAATAACACTACGGCTTTAAAACATTCACTGTGAGTTTATTATAACTAAGTTATAAAATTATTTACAAAAAAGGTTTAAGGCCTCGAAAATATTACCAAATCTATGTTGAAGTATGAGAGGCTCCGTCGTTATCATCCAGAGGAACATAACGTTTTGCGGTGATTCTTCGTTTGCATGTGACGTCATCACCGTCACGTTGGCGGACGTTAACAAAATTATCTTGTTATGTCCTCCAACATGGCCGCCACGTCTTTCAGTGTCTTTTGAATCTCTGGGGATTGGATATACACCTAGACATTAAATATTAGGTTTAAATATCAAGATTGACTATTTCTGACTCCGGAGGTGGGTTCTTTCGAGTTTAACTTTTCTCTATTTCGCAGTGCCATATATGACGATCGATAGAGCGGATTTCGTATGAGTGGAACAAAATTACAGCATGTCCGTAGGGTTACCGTACCTTACTATACCGCAACTCTGTAATTTGATTGAATCAGAAGTCCAAATACAATGGGAAGACACGACCGTGACCGTGCCGCAAGTCATTGCCGTAACTTAACCACTCATACGAAATCTGCTCTAACTGTATTGAGGGTGAAATAATGTACTTTTGATGTCAGGAAGGAGATCTCGTGTATCTGGACTGGAAACCAGAGAAGGACACCGATAGCGGCAAGATTATGAGTGAGTCACCCTAATACTTTATTAGTTTGTGCGGCGTAAATTACACATGGTTTAGAAAACTTATATAATTAATAATAAAAACATGTTTTACTTGAATTTCAAAGTAGCATGCACCGAAGTGCTATTATCTCCGAGTCTTGCTCCAGACATGATCCTTACTACAAAAACCAACATGAATGTAGTTGAGTGTTGTGTGAAGATAACACACAACACTCAACTACATTCATGTTGATTTTTTTTGGAGGGAGGAAAACCGAAGAACCTCGGCGCGTGGGTGAGAATCATTAACATAACTCACATACCGTACTTATTCGAATAAGTTGCTCAGTTTTTTAAGACAGTCAATGAACTGTTTATACTGTTTATGCTTTGTTCATGTTCGCTTTTGCACTTTGTTTTGTTTGGTTGAAGCGAAATCAACTTGTTATCCTTTGTTTTGTTATTCTCTAAAAATGACCTCACTTGCTGAAAATGATGAAAAAATCATAAGCACCCTCCCTCGAATAAGCGCCCACCCTCAAGGTTCCGAAATTAAATAAGCGTCCAGGGCGCTTATTCGAATAAGTACGGTATGACGCTGCGTCCAGGAATCCAACCGAATCCAACCCGGGCCACAGTGGTGAAGAATGAGCGTTTATTTTTTCACGCTGCTTCACCCAGCCTCCCACCGAGCTTGCCGCACGAGAATGCCACAGTAATGTAAGATCTGTATTTCACTGTTCAGCGCCTCGTCCAGAGCAAGTATGGCCCGCCCACGACGGTCCTATCAGCTCTTTGCACAGATCTCCATTCTTCAGAGACATTATACTTACAGTCGGTGGATGGACATTCGCCATCTGGAAAGAAGGCGTCAATGTAAGTGATTCATCAGTGACCTAAAATATATACTTCTGAGAGATTTTTAAATTATATATAGACCCATTCGAAAAATGGCTGCCGCTAATTTGCATAATGTTGATATTCAATATTGTTCACGTTAGCAACATGTAGCACTTTGATAACAGAAGAATATATCCTGACAAAGCAATCAGCGTTTGAAACTCTCAAGAAACATGAAAACGAGGCTAGTCAGTCCTGATGTCCTGAATCTCATACAAAACTCTCTTATTTTAAACCTCGGTAACTTCGCAACACTTGGTGCTATGCTATTTAAGTGCTATGCTATTTAAATTTTACAAACGTACTCATTTTTGCATCCTCTCTGAAGTGGCAGTGCTTATTTTAGTGCCAACATTTTCTAACAACCCAAGTTTGGTGACACCATTTTTCGAATGGGTCTATGGTTAGGTAATGGTTAGGTAGTTTTCGTGAGCTGTGATTGGTTAGTTTGCGGTCCATAACTTTCCGTACAGACCGCAACATTGAAGCACAGCTGGTGTTGTTTACAAGTACACCACGTAATAAATATCTTATGAAATTTCCTCCTTGGTTATTCATAGCCACTGATTTGAGTAGCACGGAACCTCTCGAGACCTGTATTCTGATTGCACCCATAATACTATGCTTCTATTGTTTCTGTACTGCACTTTCTAAAGGTTAGGGTGTTTTCTATTGTTGGGTTGGCCAATACTGTCGCTCGTTTCGAGAAGCTCCACCCGACTTACGTGAAGAGTTACTTGTTAATGGATCAGTTTGAACTGACTAATTTGAGGCTGGCTATTTCACTTGAATGTGTTGTATATAATAAAACAATTATTCCCATCAATGTCGGTGTGGTGGATATTTACCGTAAATCCTCTATGTAGCCCCCCCTCTCTTTTAAGCCCTCCCTCCCCCACCCTCCCCCAAAAAGTCTCATGATTACCACGGTAGTTGCGCCACTCCGTTCTTGAATGTAGTTAAACCTTATATTTAAACGATATTGTATTCTTATACTATAGCTCTTTGACGGTTAATGTCATGTTTCAGTTTTCTCACCTTGTGTTCCAGTTCCTTATAGAGAATAGCTATAAAGCAAAGCAAAAGCAAAGCCACATTATTTATAGAGGGTAACACGTTTACTGCTAACATGTAGCCCAGTAATCTTCCACATGGCCCTCTGTTGACTTAGTCCTACGATTTTACGTCCTTGTCTGAGAAGACGTGAAGGTCTAACTGTTTACTGTTGGATTTTGTGAAGGCAGCACCTTCTACTCGGTTATTTTAAGACCCTGGGTGTTGGTCCGGCTGGGGTTTGAACCCGTGACCTCCCGCACGACAGACCGGCGCTTAACCACTGCGTTAACCGGGAGGGACCGGCGCTTAACCACTGCGTTACCCGGGAGGGACCGGCGCTTAACCACTGCGTTACCTGGGAGGCGGTGTTTTGCTATTTGAAAATGCTGTATATAGCGGCCGGGGATCACAACTTTCTGTTTTGTTCAGAATAAATCGGTCTCCACTGAACATTGACGCTTCCATTGAAATAAGCCCCTCTCAATGATGCTCGGGGGAAAAAAGCCGCCCGTGGGCTTAATAGAGGATATACTGTACTTGTCAAATATTCGTTGCGGTTCGAATAAATATACTAGGTAATAACATTTCAGTTCTTATTCCAGAGTGATCCGTTGTTGCAGTCGGCTAGTCTAGTGGTCAGGCTGACTAAAGGCAGCTGGAGCCCTTCAAGACCCGGTAAATATTGAACAATGTTCTAGTCGTTAAAGTCTAGTCGTCAACATTTCTTTAAAACAAAACTACAAAAATAGCACACTGAGATAGAAGAGAAATACCATGTGAATGTCCTGATATTCTTTTCAAACATTTTCTATAGAGGATAGCAAAGATTAAAGTAGATTGTAAAAGCTTATTCGAGAAACTTGATTACACTGAACCGATTTTCAAGTGGACCATAGTTAACCCCGTACCAGTAGACCATAGTTAACCCCGTACCAGTAGACCATAGTTAACCCCAAACCAGTAGACCATAGTTCACCCCGTACTAGTAGACCATAGTTAACCCCGTACCAGTCGACCATATATAGTTAACCCCGTACCAGTCGACCATAGTTAGCCCCGTACCAGTAGACCATAGTTAACCCCGTTCCAGTAGACCATAGTTAACCCCGTACCAGTAGACCAATGTGTACCAGTGGACCCCTCCCCCTCCGTACCTTTTTGCCCGTCGCCCACTAACTGCCCCTACTACTTGCTAGGCTAAGTCATTATTAGACTGCTCGCAGTCCCTCCTTTTCTCTCCATTGATAGTAATTTGCGAGTTGAGCGAGCGAAAATTACTATCAATGAAGAGAAAAGGAGGAACTGTTCGCAGTCTAAGTCGTTATACTGAATAAAACCAATTAATTCTAAGATGTATGTTGACTAAAAATCTATAGTTAACAATAATATGTATATAAGAAATCCTACTAGATAATCTAATCAAACAAAATCTCGCAGACCCACAGCGAGGTCAATAGAATATAACTACATGTAGTACACATAATAGGTAGTGAATGTTGCCGCTCAGTTAAGGACTGGGATTGGAAAGATTAAGTGGAGTTTTGTCGTTCAAAACTGCTTGATTTTCCAGTGATTCTCAATCGGAAATTTTTGATTGGAGTCGTAAACTTGACATGATCCACTTCACGTTAAAAGAGAAGACTAATATATAACCTTTATTTAGTCACGGAATCTATTTCTCACAATCAAGTGCTCTTCCATTGAGCCGTGTAAAACTACTATAAAATAAGGGTAATGCTAACTTTGCTAAGCTAAATTGTTATAAATGATTAAAATGCGTCATATATAAACAATAAGATATCATGCATACTACTGAAATAATAATAACTACATATATAATGATTAAAAACTAATATATAATATAGAACCAATATTCATTACTAAGTAAGTATTTGGAACCTTATGCTATTCATCATTTAATTTAGATCGGAAAGCAGATAATGTAGTGGCTTGCTTAGCGTTTGCGAGATTTTGTCCAATTATTATTAATTGCTGCAAAAACGTCATTACCGACCTTATGCAAATTTTGTACCGATACTGCATTAAAGTTAATATCATGCAGGAGGGATCACAATTATCGGCCAAAGCGTTCCAGAAGATTGCACCCCTATGCAATCCAGTGCTTCAAGTGGTACGTGTAAAACCTAGGAACAATTAATTCTATGTTTACCTCTTAATCCTATTTCTGGATAAAAACTAAGAACAGGATGTATACGAAACTATTTGAACCGATTCTACTACATTTTATTCAAGTTCATCCACTATATTCTGAGAACTGAATGCTGATTGATCAATACGTTACAATGGAATGTCTGGCTGGGTAAGCAGCCGTTAGGATTAGCGTTTCAACAAGCGCCAAAAAATGTTTCCGAACCTGTCACCACCAACAATGTGTTGTATCTATATCAACTGATCAATATCCGGCGTGTATACGTGTATACGTGTACCGAAGACCTCGTTTGCATATCAGTATTGATGATGGAGCCTGCAGTCCCTCTCCCCTTGAAGTTTCGCCGCTCAATAAGACTGTGGCAGATCGCCGGGATCGTAGCGTGTATCGTCGCTGTAATCATGACTTGTCTTTTTCTGTGGGTGGTGACAAAACCAACGGTAAGTACTCTCCCGCCTTCATCAAAACAAGATACACGCACAGTAGATTCGCCATGTCCACGACAGCCTCCGTTACTACCACTACCATTACTCCTACCTAAACGAATGACCGATGCACTAACAACCATCGACAACCACCTCAAATCATTGGCTAAAACAGCGGAGAACAAGTCGGCCATGTCAGTGAATATCCTGTACCGTGACTCCGTTATTTGGAGCGGACATTACGGCAGTAAAATATTCAAAGGCTCGTCTCCGCCTGATAATAACACGAGGTATCGTATCGGTAGCGTGACTAAGATATTCGCTGTTATTTTACTCTATAAGTTGTACGAGGACGGCCTCATCTCCTCGCTAGACGATCCGCTGAACAAGTACGCTGCTAATTTCCACATCAACAACCCGTTTACTGGCAGTAACATTACCTTGAGACAGATCGCCTGTCAAATGGCTGGACTTCCTCGTGAAGCTCCTTGTGTGTATAGTTGTTCAAACACCAGTTCAACCGAGCAGCTCGCGTTGCTGAGCAATCGAACTCTTGTGTTAGCTCCATGGACCATCCCGTCATACAGCAATCTCGGTTACGCCCTGCTGGGTAGACTATTGACCGAGAACCTGCTCAACACTACATTTGAGGAATGGACAGTCAAGGAAGTGCTTCAGCCTCTTGGGATGAAGAACACTGGATTCTTTATCACAGACGAGGTAAAGGAGAATATGGCATTCCCGTACACAGCGGCAGGTACTCTTTTCCCATTCATGAGTCCTGGTTGGGCTGAGCCATCCGGGGAATGTACTCGACCGTTCACGACCTCATGAAACTTGCGAGGATGTTCACAAAGCCTGATGGGAAGGGAATCTTACAGCAGGATACGATCCGTGAGATGGTCCTCCCTGACTACGTCACACGTGACGGGCTGTGGCTGTGGGGATCGCCCTGGGAGATACGCTTCGTCAAGTCATACCTAGCGAGGCAGAAGAGCGGCGGTATTGACTCCTACAAGGCAGTATTCTCCGTTATACCCGAGATGCAACTCGCTCTTACTGTGCTGATAAATTATATCCCTGCGTATCCGCAAGGTGGCTTCAAGATCACCGATTTCATACATAATAAGATACTACCGGCCTTGAATGAGACTCTGTTTAACCTACGGGACCAAGCCACCTTTCCCATCGATGCTAAGCCATTTACTGGGACGTACCAGGTCACTAAGGTCTCCCCCCTCACAGGCATCGCGACCCAGTTTACGGCTGTCGTTGAAGAAGACAAAGACACTCTCACAGTTCTTCTGTCCAGTAGATCTGAATCATGGTTTATTGTCACGTACATTGGAATGCCTCTACTTTTCCAAGCCAAGCATATCTCGGCTGTCACAGGTTCTTGTGTGCGAGCGCACTGGGGCGAGTACGGCACGATTACATTTGAACCCCCTGGCTCGGACGGCCTTTCAGGGGGGTTCAGTGTACTCGATTGGATGGTGACGGCAAAACGGAACAAGAACGGCAACCAAATTGCACTAGAAGCACCGCAAACGGGACCGCCCCATTTTAACGGGCCATTCTAAGCTGGGCTTGGTTTTCACCTGTAACCAAACTCTTAAAGGTATTTTGCAGAATACAATAAAATGCTATTTTCCACCTCAAGTCGATTGTCGATCTTTCCAAAACAGCGTTTTAAAGTTCGTTTGCCATCCAGTAAAGCCTTTCCCATGGGATCACGAGATCGATTCATTGGTTATTGAAGTGATATATCAGCACGTGACTGTTTCCAGTAAAGCCTTTCCCATATGATCACAAGCTCAATTCATTGGTTATTAAGTGATATATCAGCATGTGACTGTTTCCAGTAACGTCTTTCCAATGGTACCACAAGCTCAGTTCATTGGTTATTGACGTGATATATCAACACGTGACTGTTTCCTGCAAAAGGCCTATCATGTCAACACTCCTGCTACTTTTCTGACAATGTAGCGCGCATGCGCAGTATCACAGCGTGTGTCCAAACCTTTAGTTTGCTAGGATAGTAGTGTGACACCTGTAAGGAGATTCACCAATTTTGTACTCCGTGTAGACTTTTATATATTTATTATCGTCCTTATTACTACTGCAATTTGTCCACACAATGAATTCTAGTTGAACCACAGGTAGCCCAAGCTTGAGATCTTTATAATATTTAACAGCATTTGTATGTGATTTTTTAGTTTTCCATGTACAACGTAAATCTTGAATAAAACTCGACAAAAACCTATACAGTGTCTTCTTGTGTTCCTTAACTATGTCTGTGCCATGTTACAGCGAATTTCAGCAAAATTTTCTCATGGCACAGACATAGTTAAGGAACACAAGAAGATACTGTATAGGTTTTTGTCGAGTTTTATTCAAGATTTACGTTGTACATGGAAAACTAAAAAATCACATACAAATGCTGTTAAATATTATACAGATCCCAAGCTTGGGCTACCTGTGGTTGAATTCTAGCCGAATTACTTTAATTAGAATTATACCAATGTCCTCCTTCTACTGAAAATTGTTTTTATATATCTCTTACTCTCCAATAACTATTGTCTAGGCTCCTGCTATTGTGTCCAATGAAATTTAATTACTTCCTAAAGTTACTCGGTTGACCTTTAATATTCCTTCATTTATAAAATAATCCACTAGTCTTTGCCAATGTTTCCCGTCTGAGGTGAATAGATAGGCTAGATAACCCGAAGGTTTTTTTGTTGTTGTAGTTTTTAACTAATTCATCATATTGTAGTATTTCGATCTTGTATGAATAAATTGTTGTAGTAGTAGTTGGATTTGAACGTTTTTCTGTGCAAATAAACCAGCTTCCCTCCAGTCTTCTCACTCGCCAACACCTCATTATTGTTATATTGCCGATGCAAAACTGATGCAACAGGCGGACAGTGGTAATGGGCTCCTGGCATAATCCAAAACCAGATTTTGTGTTTCGGTTACTAAAGGATTCTGAATCCATGGAATCTATACTCTGATCGAACTTTGATCGCGTGAACTGTGATTAGTATAACCATAATCTCCTATGTAGCTGTCACAGCGTTTTTTCAAGTTGTGCTATTTTTAGATAATTTTTCCTGCCAATTAGTGTTTGCACTAGAGGTGGAACAAAATATGTCTCATTAGCTACTTTTGTTATACCAACAACATGGCTGCTATGCTTTTCTTATTTATTCCCTTAGGAATTATTGCAACCAAAGAACTTGTGAAAACGCTGTGACATAGGCCTAGTATGCGGGATGGACGCTCCTAGTTAAGGGATCCTGATATAATTGTCGATTTCATGTATTATTAGTTATTTAATAACTAATACTATAGTAAGTAATTAAAAATTAGTAAGTAATAATTAGTATAAAAAGTCGGAATTAGAGTCGCTCCAACGTCGGTGTTGACGATTTAGCTTAACTAAATTAACTAAATTGAGTACTAATGTAGTTGAATATTGAAAACTGACTGCAAGGACCAACCGACGAAGTATACTACTGGATCACCTTGGAGGGATCTAATCAGCGAAATGTGTAAACAGTAACAACGAAGAAAGGCTGATTATACGGTAATGGTATAATCATGTATTAACCAATATTTCGGCTGGCACGGCCAACCTAGCCTGCGTCGCATCCGAGCTGAGGGTTCAGTTCGGATGCGACGCAGGCTAGGACAACCTTCTTCAAGGTTTACAAGTGAACACGCAAGAAAACGTTAAAAATTCAAAAGTAAGAATCTGACGCTATGGTGTTAAAACATGGTGATTACGTGAGTCATGAGCATGATGATAGATGGAGGACTATTAAAGGAGCTAATGAATATGATATACAGTAGATATTTACAGTTCTTCCTTTCTATTAATACCTTTGGATTCTAGTGTTTGACCTTTATGTAATAGATACAAACAAACTTTATTAGCATTC
The DNA here is from genome assembly GCA_030867875.1 of Actinernus sp. WN-2022. Classification (NCBI taxonomy): domain Eukaryota; kingdom Metazoa; phylum Cnidaria; class Anthozoa; order Actiniaria; family Actinernidae; genus Actinernus; species Actinernus sp. WN-2022. Next base: position 43,872,270 of record JAOWCC010001679.1, read on the forward strand.
TCATATACATAAATGGTATGGCGATACTTACTGTGACGTCACACAGGCCAGTCACGCCACATTTGTTGTATTCTGTGGTTGGCAGAAACGAAGCGTGAACGCAGTCAGTTGCTTATAAAATATCACAGGTGGGTGCTTATTCATCGCCAAATTACTATTGTTCTTCCAAAATGCAAGCAAGCCCTTTCATCGAAGCTTATATGCTCTTTACTTATAAGTCTTATAAAAGAATTATGATTTGGAAGCAGAATTGAGACTTTAGATGTAGTTTGTGAGGCCCAAATCGCATTGCCATACAAGTCATACAAACACGCGTTTTTTTTTGCCAACCACATTATATATGCAAATATAGAAATGACGTCAGTGTTTACAAACAGTAAGTGTAGGTAATTATATAGGTAATTACCATTTATACGATATAGGTCATTAATTACTAAATAAAAACATCTAAAAGAAACTAAACTAACTTTGAGAACGATTTATAATATTACAATGATTTCTTGGTTCAAAGGCTTCAAAAATAAAGTGAGCCAATTTCTTACATACAAATGGTTCTATATATGTTATTAAAGATAAATAAAGTTTTGTCTTTGATATTTAAGTGTGTAAAATGTTTGTATTTATTACAAATGTCGTCGAAGAATACTTTTCTAATGTTATTATATAAACTGCAATGAAATGTGAAATGTATTTCGTTTTCTAATTCATTTGCGACACATAATGAGTGACCGTGCTTTATGAGATGACACAAACCTAACGACATCTGGAAATACTATAGAGGAAGTTGAGACGGCCATGAACGACGACCTTGAATGTGTAAAGGAGTGGCTATTAGCAAACAAATTAAGCTTAAATGTCGCAAAAACGGAATTTTTGTTAATTGGCTCGCATTATAATCTTAGAACCCTTCAATCTCAACCGTGTATTACGATTGATGATAAAACTCTAAAACAAGTTTACCATAGTAGGGTTCTTGGCGTTGAAATAGACCAACATCTATCCTGGGACAAGCACATTGATAATGTTGCCAAAAAAGTCAGCTCAGGAATAGGAGCCATGAGACGAATTCGAGATTTTGTTGAAATAGCCACTCTAGTCAGCATATACAACGCATTAGTTCAGCCTCATTTTAATTACTGTAGTGAGGTATGGGATACCTTTGGTCACGGTCACTCTAATAGGCTTCAGAAACTCCAGAACAGGTCTGCAAGACTAATTATGAATATGAGTAACGATACCCCTGCCATAGAGGCTTTAAATGCCTTAGGCTGGGAAACTCTAGAAACTCAACGAGCAAAGTCAAAAGTAAAACAAATGTATAAAGTGACCAATGGCTTAGCTCCGAGTTGCCTTGCAGATCTGTTCTCGAGTAAGAAGAATACAACGCAATATAACCTCAGGGGCTCCTCTGCCTCACTGCAGTTACCACTACCAAAAACGGAATATCTCAAGAAAAGCTTCTCATATAGCGGAGGTAAATTGTGGAATTCGCTTCCTGAAGCCATTCAAAAATCTGACTCCCTATCTATCTTTACTAGCAGAATTAATGCTCACACTTTTACATGATTCTATTTAGTAAAGGTTTTTATAGTAATAAATTAGAGTAGTTATTATTAATGTAGTAGTTATTATTATTAGTCGTTAGTATTAATGTAGTTTCAGTATAAATTTTAAATTAATAGTTTAAATTTTTATGACTTTGTAACCACACGCCCTTGTGGAAACCAGCTTTTTATCTAATAGTTGACGGGGCAAGCGTGTATAAAATAAAGTTTTACTTACTTACTTACAAATTCGAGCTGAAAGCGAGTTTGTAAATCCCATAAAGCACGGGCACGAATTCTGTATCTGACTTAACAAACGTCTAGATATAGAGAGTCATATTTGTAGTAATTTTGGCGATACGACTTATTTTGGCCGAGAAAATCGAAGCAAAAGTTTATGTAAATCAGGACGAAATCTGTATCAGATTTACAGATCAGTTATTGCACATTGATTTCCTTTGTTTTTCTTTCATGAATTGTTAATGAGTTTGACAACAATAAGATGTGCTTTTTAAAAGCACATGTACTAGCGCTATCATCTACACTATCTCAATTAGAATTAATTAATTCTATAGAAATTAATTGCATGTCATTAGGAGAGTGATTATTGGTGAGGAAATGATCCGAGACAGCCGTTGTTTAGACTGGTTAGAAGGTTTATCAACGGGGCGGCGGTGTTCGTTAAAGCGATCTTTAAGGCGACGTTGAGTTTCTCCGATGTATTGAGCGTTACAGCGTTTGCATTGAACCATGTAGATTAGATTTTTAGAGTTACAGTTAATGTGATCCGTCTTTGATGCATCTGGTTTCACTAGTAGAGTGAAATGTGTAATAAGTTTGGTCGTTTATGTATTTACGTGTTACGCAATTGTTACCCAGCGAAATGAGCACGCTAGCCCCAACAACGATAAAAGCTGATTTCCATGAGGGGCGTGTCATGAAATTACAAATTGCTAAATATATACTAATGTAAAAACCTACTACTACTATTAATACAATGGATAAAATACTTTAAAATCGTATATAATATAAACTAATTGTCTGACAGTATTGGCAAAGACTCGATGACCGGCTAATAAAGATAACTATGTAATTTATCAGAAAATGTGCTAAAAGAGTCACAGTCTCTTAAGTCACTCGGCAAGACATTCCATGTTTTTGCTTCGTCATAGCTCCAACTTTTCTTCAAAAACTCAGTTCTTGGTTGAGGCATAACTAATTTGGTAGAAGACCCTCGGAGGTTATAATTACCGTGCGGAGTTTAGATCTAACTAATATGTTGTGTAAGTTATTACTGCGATGGTAGAAAAGGCGCAGCCCTGAACACATCGGCACATCGCAGACATCGATGTGTTAAAGTGTTTGTGGATGACTGAAGATATATATGGGTGTTAGAGCAGGGTTATACATAGGTACTCGGTGGGGTTGGTGGTTAGTTTACCTAGGTGTAAGTGCTTCTGTCCTAGAGATGTTGTGAACGCGATATATGTTTCCTTGTCTAGGAAAGAACGATTATAGCCACGTTTGTTGAGGTAGGATTTGAGTTCGTTAGTGCGAGATTTAAAGGTTTCGTCTGAAGAGCAGATGCGGCGTAATATAAGAGCGAGACTGAAAGGAATAGCGCGTTTGGTGTGTTTAGGGTGACAAGATGAATGTAAGAGGTACTGGTGTTTGTCAGTGGGTTTAGTATAATAGAGGTCTGTGTCGATGTTACCGTTATTGATAGAAATATTAACGTCTAAAAAGGGTACCGAAGTATCGGAGTGAGATGAAGTTGATAGTAGGATGAATTTGATTAAGATAAGAGTCGGGAGTTCGTTTTCTGTGTGAGTCAGTACAGATCATGAAAATGTTGTCTATGTAACGCCACCAAGTGTGTGGCTGGCGTGGGCCCGGCATCAAATTTTTTCTCGTGTTGCCATATTTGCCGACGATCCAAAATGTTACAAGACTATTAACTCCTCAAATGACGTAAGTCATCTTCAACAGGACCTACACTCCATCTCAGCCTGGGCCTCCGATAACGAACTCACTTTTCAGCCAACGGCAAATGTGAAACCCTACGCATTCTCGTAAGCGTAATAGCCCCGCCAGATCCTACACCTTAAACAGTGTCATTCTGAGCACTGTAAGTTCAGCTCGTGATCTTGGCGTTCAGGTTTCTAAGGATCTGCATTGGGCTAATCACATCCAGTCCATAACATCCAAAGCCAACAAAATGCTTGGTTTCCTTCGTAGAAATTGCTGTGCTAGTGTTCCGCATGATATTAAAAAAACTCTTTACATTTCACTTGTACGCTCTCACCTTACCTATGCCAGCCAAGTCTGGTAATTTGGAGCGAGTACAAAGAAGAGCTACTCGCGTCATTTTGCGCGGTCTCGAACTAGATTATAAATCAAGGCTCATTCATCTTAATCTCCTCCCTCCTTCTTTCTTGAATATCTCGATCTTTTATTTCTCTTCCGTTGTACAAAAGGCGAGATTTTGACACCTCCGAGTTCCTGCATTTCTCTAGCTCTAGGACTCGTAGAGGCTCGTCTGGCTTGGATCTATCTCTCCATCCAGCCCGTACTTCTACGTTTCGCGACTCTTTTTTCGTGCGTATCTGTCCTCTTTGGAATTCCCTACCTCTATATAACTGTCCGTGCTTCAGAATGTACTGCTGCCTTTAAGACTCGTCTTAAAACTTTACTCTCCAACAGACTTCTATCCACTTTTGACGTCGACAACATTCGAACCTGGCGCATTATCTGCATTATCTGTCCGCTTTGTCGTCGTCCTAACTTATCATCCGTCTGTAAATATTAAGCTGCTGCTCTTATGCTTTGATAAGTGCTTGCGTTTTTTCTTTTATCACTGGAAGTTACATATAGCTGTTCTAGGTTTTACGCTCTAATAGATTAAATAGATTGTATTGTAGCTTCTTTATCCCTTATCGTTTCCGTTCATTCTTTTCTCTATATCACTTTTCATATATATCTATATTTTGCTACGTTTTCCACCATCACTGACCGGTGCTCGCGTGGAGGCAAACCTTGTAAGGGACTTCGAGTCCTATTGTTTTATCTCCCGTGACCTTGTGTCCGAATGTCATAAATAAATAAATTAATAAAATAAATTTAGCTAGGAACTGGTGAGCTGGAAAATGAGGGTGCCATTCTAGTACCCATAGCAGTACCGTGTACTTGTAAATAGTGTTCATGGTTAAATTCGAAGTTGTTCATGGTTAAAATCATTCTAATGAGATCACAAAGTGTTTCAGTGTGTATGGTAGATGTGGTACGAGTGTTGAGAAAGTGACGACAAGTATGGAACGCCATCACCGTCATATATGCCCGTGGGGGGGGGGGGGGGGGGAACTCCCATATAAAAGGGGTAGGGATGCTCGTTGGACATTTTCGATTTGACCCCTAAGAGGTACTAAAATGGGCGTGGCTCAAGCTTATTTTTACCCCTAAACGGTGCCGATAGAAACATGCCAACATTTTATAACTTTCGATGCCTTTTATTGCTATTAACATGTTGTATCACCAAGCACATTCTTCCTTGTAGTTTTCAAAAGCGCTGTCATTCTCTAGCATTCGGTGACACTCGTTTACAGCAGCAAATTGACACCCGACCCCTAAAAGGTACCGCTTTACATAGAAATGTGTGTGTTTGATCGTGGATACCCTAACTGGAACCAAACTCCTGATTTTGACCCCTAAAAAGTACGACGAGCATCCATACATCCTCACATAAGGGAGTCACCCCCCCGGGCACTATATCTCACTCTTTCGATACGATACTTGTATAGAAATTAAGTTAAGTACCTACAACAATATGAGCACTACTGTTGACGGTATGATAACTAAACTTTTCATTATGTCTGGTAATCCTTTCAATATACGAACCACTTTTTTCATGCGAATCTCTTAGAATATATTTTTGAGCTTAGTTACATAAACTAAGTTTAGTATTAAGGTTTGAAATTTTCAAAAAGTGCAGTGCGCATTTATCTATTTCCATTTCAAATTCCACGCTGACTATTACTCACAAAGCTTCTCTAACATTCACTGCAAAGCGTAGTGCGAACTTTGTTATGTACAGTAGGAACTTCATTATATACCCACAATGCAACGGGGGCGCTTTGTACAAGCGCATTATTAAAAGTAATAGATAATTACAAAGACAAAGTGCAAAACTTTACAATACTAATCTACAACTTACAAGTACAGACTCAAATACTTACAGTTACAAAGTGCAAACTTTACAATGACTAGTCTGCAAAAAGAAAAGCTATAAAATTTGAACAACTTACAAGTATAAATTAGTAAAATTACGTACAAAAATAATGAAGTAAAATAGGAGGCTGTATTTTATAAGTTTAAGTTTTCCCACTTTGGGTAATGCGTCAGGAGACTTCCATTTTTCCTGGCTATAAAGAGCTCGATGCTATAAAAATACTCAAGTCTGGAAATCAGCACTGTAAAGTACGGCTTTAATTTTTGAAATCGACATTGATAAATCCTTTCGAAACAAAACTTTAACGTAGTGTTTTTATTTAGGAGTGTTCTTCATCACTAAGACGGACGGGACTGTGGATGTATGGGATTTGCTAGACAGGTAAATATCAAAAGAAGAATTATCGTCATATTATGTGTCAATGAACCAGTAAAGCGCGCGCAGATTGGTCAGGAGCATGTCTTTATGAGAGTATAGATTATAGATTTGACGTCATGTGTACGCTCATCAAAAACGGCCATCTTTTTAGGCGACTTTTCCAGTTTCGTATTCGAAAACTACCGCTGTATGCGATGATTACAGACTCATCTGCGCAGTATTACCCTCATCTTGGTGTTAAACATTAATAAATACCATTGGAGAGATGAGCTATTCCTGTTGTAGTTGCAAATTCTATATATAGCCTGCGTAGCCAGGCGTGGGAGGAATTCGCAGAACAATAGGGCTGTTTGCAGGCCCCATATCCCCCCCTCCTCTCCCGAACGCCTGGCTATGCAGGCTAACTTCTACGCCTTCGAATGGTTAACCTGCAGAATGAGACCAACACTGCGGAAATGAGTCTGCAGCCGTCGTAATCAGCGGCAAATTGTGAATGCAAAAGAGGTCTATTGTATAAGATAAACCATGTAGAGGAGTGTCGGATATGTGGTTTACTCTGACAAAACACTGATGAAGTTGTAGAATCTGAGTACTCGAAAAGCACAACAAATCACTCGCCTTTGGTTCGTGCTTTCTGGAGCTTTTCTTGGAATTAGCAATAGAGCGGTTTTCGACCGAGTGTCATAAAACCAAAACCAAAGATTAATTAGAGAGCCAATCACAGGAGCGAGTAAAACACAATGAACCAATCACGAACTGAAGTAATTCGTGATTGGTTTTACTTGAACATGTCAAGAGGCAAAGTAAACGCAATCGTGGATACCTCTCGCTAAAACAAAAATTGAGTGCATGACGGGCCAAAACAATGTTAGGTTTTAGTTTAGATCTTGATTGGCCGATAATTACAAAACATTTTTCACAGCCAATAGAAAAGCTAAACAAACGCAAAACCAAAGCAAACACTTATTACTTTCGACACTCAATCGAAAACCGCTCTAAGTACTATTTACAATATGAGCGACCGAATTGTATGGCATTACAATGGCGAGCCGCTTCGGCGAACTATTGTAAATCCCATACAATTCGGACGCGAATATTGTACTGCATCACTGGTTGGTTCTAGCTCAGTTGGTAGAGTGCGGGAGGTCGCAGGTTCACTGGTTAGCTCAGTTGGTAGAGCGCGGTCTAGAGTGCGGGAGGTTGCGGTTTCACTGGTTAGCTCAGTTGGTAGAGCGCGGTCTAGAGTGCGGGAGGTCGCGGGTTCACTGGTTAGCTCAGTTGGTAGAGGACGGTCTACAGTGCGAGAGGTTGCGGTTTCACTGGTTAGCTCAGTTGGTAGAGCGCGGTATAGAGTGCTGGAGGTGACCGGTTAGCTCAGTTGATAGAGCACGGTCTAGAGTGCGGGAGGTCGCGGGTTCACTGGTTAGCTCAGTTGGTAGAGCGCGGTATAGAGTGCGGGAGGTCGCGGATTCATTGGTTAACTCAGTTGGTAGAGTGCAGTCTAGAGTGCTGGAGGTGACCGGTTAGCTAAGTTGATAGAGCACGGTCTAGAGTGCGGGAGGTCGCGGGTTCACTGGTTAGCTCAGTTGGTAGAGCGCGGTATAGAGTGCGGGAGGTCGCGGGTTCACTGGTTAGCTCAGTTGGTAGAGCGCGGTATAGAGTGCGGGAGGTCGCGGATTCATTGGTTAACTCAGTTGGTAGAGCGCAGTCTAGAGTGCTGGAGGTGACCGGTTAGCTAAGTTGATAGAGCACGGTCTAGAGTGCGGGAGGTCGCGGGTTCACTGGTTAGCTCAGTTGGTAGAGCGCGGTATAGAGTGCGGGAGGTCGCGGATTCATTGGTTAACTCAGTTGGTAGAGCGCAGTCTAGAGTGCTGGAGGTGACCGGTTAGCTCAGTTGATAGAGCACGGCCTAGAGTGCGGGAGGTCGCGGGTTCACTGGTTAGCTCAGTTGGTAGGACGGTCTAGAGTGCGGGAGGTCGCAGGTTCACTGGTTAGCTCAGTTGGTAGAGCGCGGTATAGAGTGCGGGAGGTTGCGGTTTCACTGGTTAGCTCAGTTGGTAGGACGGTCTAGAGTGCGGGAGGTCGCAGGTTCACTGGTTAGCTCAGTTGGTAGAGCGCGGTATAGAGTGCGGGAGGTCGCGGGTTCACTGGTTAGCTCAGTTGGTAGAGCGCGTATAGAGTGCGGGAGGTCGCGGATTCATTGGTTAACTCAGTTGGTAGAGCGCAGTCTAGAGTGCTGGAGGTGACCGGTTAGCTAAGTTGATAGAGCACGGTCTAGAGTGCGGGAGGTCGCGGGTTCACTGGTTAGCTCAGTTGGTAGAGCGCGGTATAGAGTGCGGGAGGTCGCGGATTCATTGGTTAACTCAGTTGGTAGAGCGCAGTCTAGAGTGCTGGAGGTGACCGGTTAGCTCAGTTGATAGAGCACGGCCTAGAGTGCGGGAGGTCGCGGGTTCACTGGTTAGCTCAGTTGGTAGGACGGTCTAGAGTGCGGGAGGTCGCAGGTTCACTGGTTAGCTCAGTTGGTAGAGCGCGGTATAGAGTGCGGGAGGTTGCGGTTTCACTGGTTAGCTCAGTTGGTAGGACGGTCTAGAGTGCGGGAGGTCGCAGGTTCACTGGTTAGCTCAGTTGGTAGAGCGCGGTATAGAGTGCGGGAGGTCGCGGGTTCACTGGTTAGCTCAGTTGGTAGAGGACGGTCTACAGTGCGAGAGGTTGCGGTTTCACTGGTTAGCTCAGTTGGTAGGACGGTCTAGAGTGCGGGAGGTCGCGGGTTCACTGGTTAGCTCAGTTAGTAGAGGACGGTCTACAGTGCGAGAGGTCGCGGGTTCACTGGTTAGCTCAGTTGGTAGGACGGTCTAGAGTGCGGGAGGTCGCGGGTTCACTGGTTAGCTCAGTTGGTAGAGGACGGTCTACAGTGCGAGAGGTCGCGGGTTCACTGGTTAGCTCAGTTGGTAGGACGGTCTAGAGTGCGTGAGGTCGCAGGTTCACTGGTTAGCTCAGTTGGTAGGACGGTCTACAGTGCGGGAGGTTGCGGTTTCACTGGTTAGCTCAGTTGGTAGGACGGTCTAGATTGCGGGAGGTCGCAGGTTCACTGGTTAGCTCAGTTGGTAGGACGGTCTACAGTGCGGGAGGTTGCGGTTTCACTGGTTAGCTCAGTTGGTAGAGCGCAGTCTAGAGTGCTGGAGGTGACCGGTTAGCTAAGTTGATAGAGCACGGTCTAGAGTGCGGGAGGTCGCGGGTTCACTGGTTAGCTCAGTTGGTAGAGCGCGGTATAGAGTGCGGGAGGTCGCGGATTCATTGGTTAACTCAGTTGGTAGAGCGCAGTCTAGAGTGCTGGAGGTGATCGGTTAGCTAAGTTGATAGAGCACGGTCTAGAGTGCGGGAGGTCGCGGGTTCACTGGTTAGCTCAGTTGGTAGAGGACGGTATAGAGTGCGGGAGGTCGTGGGTTCACTGGTTAGCTCAGTTGGTAGAGCGCAGTATAGAGTGCGGGAGGTCGCGGATTCATTGGTTAACTCAGTTGGTAGAGCGCGGTCTAGAGTGCGGGAGGTCGCGGATTCATTGGTTAACTCAGTTGGTAGAGCACGGTCTAGAGTGCGGGAGGTCGCGGGTTCACTGGTTAGCTCAGTTGGTAGAGCGCGGTCTAGAGTGCGGGAGGTTGCGGTTTCACTGGTTAGCTCAGTTGGTAGAGCGCGGTCTAGAGTGCGGGAGGTCGCGGGTTCACTGGTTAGCTCAGTTGGTAGAGGACGGTCTACAGTGCGAGAGGTTGCGGTTTCACTGGTTAGCTCAGTTGGTAGAGCGCGGTATAGAGTGCTGGAGGTGACCGGTTAGCTCAGTTGATAGAGCACGGTCTAGAGTGCGGGATGTCGCGGGTTCACTGGTTAGCTCAGTTGGTAGAGCGCGGTATAGAGTGCGGGAGGTCGCGGATTCATTGGTTAACTCAGTTGGTAGAGTGCAGTCTAGAGTGCTGGAGGTGACCGGTTAGCTAAGTTGATAGAGCACGGTCTAGAGTGCGGGAGGTCGCGGGTTCACTGGTTAGCTCAGTTGGTAGAGCACGGTATAGAGTGCGGGAGGTCGCGGGTTCACTGGTTAGCTCAGTTGGTAGAGCGCGGTATAGAGTGCGGGAGGTCGCGGATTCATTGGTTAACTCAGTTGGTAGAGCGCAGTCTAGAGTGCTGGAGGTGACCGGTTAGCTAAGTTGATAGAGCACGGTCTAGAGTGCGGGAGGTCGCGGGTTCACTGGTTAGCTCAGTTGGTAGAGCGCGGTATAGAGTGCGGGAGGTCGCGGATTCATTGGTTAACTCAGTTGGTAGAGCGCAGTCTAGAGTGCTGGAGGTGACCGGTTAGCTCAGTTGATAGAGCACGGCCTAGAGTGCGGGAGGTCGCGGGTTCACTGGTTAGCTCAGTTGGTAGGACGGTCTAGAGTGCGGGAGGTCGCAGGTTCACTGGTTAGCTCAGTTGGTAGAGCGCGGTATAGAGTGCGGGAGGTTGCGGTTTCACTGGTTAGCTCAGTTGGTAGGACGGTCTAGAGTGCGGGAGGTCGCAGGTTCACTGGTTAGCTCAGTTGGTAGAGCGCGGTATAGAGTGCGGGAGGTCGCGGGTTCACTGGTTAGCTCAGTTGGTAGAGGACGGTCTACAGTGCGAGAGGTTGCGGTTTCACTGGTTAGCTCAGTTGGTAGGACGGTCTAGAGTGCGGGAGGTCGCGGGTTCACTGGTTAGCTCAGTTAGTAGAGGACGGTCTACAGTGCGAGAGGTCGCGGGTTCACTGGTTAGCTCAGTTGGTAGAGGACGGTCTACAGTGCGAGAGGTCGCGGGTTCACTGGTTAGCTCAGTTGGTAGGACGGTCTAGAGTGCGTGAGGTCGCAGGTTCACTGGTTAGCTCAGTTCGTAGGACGGTCTACAGTGCGGGAGGTTGCGGTTTCACTGGTTAGCTCAGTTGGTAGGACGGTCTAGATTGCGGGAGGTCGCAGGTTCACTGGTTAGCTCAGTTGGTAGGACGGTCTACAGTGCGGGAGGTTGCGGTTTCACTGGTTAGCTCAGTTGGTAGAGCGCAGTCTAGAGTGCTGGAGGTGACCGGTTAGCTAAGTTGATAGAGCACGGTCTAGAGTGCGGGAGGTCGCGGGTTCACTGGTTAGCTCAGTTGGTAGAGCGCGGTATAGAGTGCGGGAGGTCGCGGATTCATTGGTTAACTCAGTTGGTAGAGCGCAGTCTAGAGTGCTGGAGGTGATCGGTTAGCTAAGTTGATAGAGCACGGTCTAGAGTGCGGGAGGTCGCGGGTTCACTGGTTAGCTCAGTTGGTAGAGGACGGTATAGAGTGCGGGAGGTCGTGGGTTCACTGGTTAGCTCAGTTGGTAGAGCGCAGTATAGAGTGCGGGAGGTCGCGGATTCATTGGTTAACTCAGTTGGTAGAGCGCGGTCTAGAGTGCGGGAGGTCGCAGATTCATTGGTTAACTCAGTTGGTAGAGCACGGTCTAGAGTGCGGGAGGTCGCGGGTTCACTGGTTAGCTCAGTTGGTAGGACGGTCTAGAGTGCGGGAGGTTGCGGTTTCACTGGTTAGCTCAGTTTGTAGAGCGCGGTATAGAGTGCGGGAGGTTGCGGTTTCACTGGTTAGCTCAGTTGGTAGGACGGTCTAGAGTGCGGGAGGTCGCAGGTTCACTGGTTAGCTCAGTTGGTAGAGCGCGGTATAGAGTGCGGGAGGTTGCGGTTTCACTGGTTAGCTCAGTTGGTAGGACGGTCTAGAGTGCGGGAGGTCGCAGGTTCACTGGTTAGCTCAGTTGGTAGAGCGCGGTATAGAGTGCGGGAGGTCGCGGGTTCACTGGTTAGCTCAGTTGGTAGGACGGTCTAGAGTGCGGGAGGTCGCAGGTTCACTGGTTAGCTCAGTTGGTAGGACGGTCTAGAGTGCGGGAGGTCGCAGGTTCACTGGTTAGCTCAGTTGGTAGAGCGCGGTATAGAGTGCAGGAGGTTGCGGTTTCACTGGTTAGCTCAGTTGGTAGGACGGTCTAGAGTGCGGGAGGTCGCAGGTTCACTGGTTAGCTCAGTTGGTAGAGCGCGGTATAGAGTGCGGGAGGTCGCGGGTTCACTGGTTAGCTCAGTTGGTAGAGGACGGTCTACAGTGCGAGAGGTTGCGGTTTCACTGGTTAGCTCAGTTGGTAGGACGGTCTAGAGTGCGGGAGGTCGCGGGTTCACTGGTTAGCTCAGTTAGTAGAGGACGGTCTACAGTGCGAGAGGTCGCGGGTTCACTGGTTAGCTCAGTTGGTAGGACGGTCTAGCGTGCGGGAGGTCGCGGGTTCACTGGTTAGCTCAGTTGGTAGAGGACGGTCTACAGTGCGAGAGGTCGCGGGTTCACTGGTTAGCTCAGTTGGTAGGACGGTCTAGAGTGCGTGAGGTCGCAGGTTCACTGGTTAGCTCAGTTGGTAGGACGGTCTACAGTGCGGGAGGTTGCGGTTTCACTGGTTAGCTCAGTTGGTAGGACGGTCTAGATTGCGGGAGGTCGCAGGTTCACTGGTTAGCTCAGTTGGTAGGACGGTCTACAGTGCGGGAGGTTGCGGTTTCACTGGTTAGCTCAGTTGGTTGAGCGCAGTCTAGAGTGCTGGAGGTGACCGGTTAGCTAAGTTGATAGAGCACGGTCTAGAGTGCGTGAGGTCGCGGGTTCACTGGTTAGCTCAGTTGGTAGAGCGCGGTATAGAGTGCGGGAGGTCGCGGATTCATTGGTTAACTCAGTTGGTAGAGCGCAGTCTAGAGTGCTGGAGGTGATCGGTTAGCTAAGTTGATAGAGCACGGTCTAGAGTGCGGGAGGTCGCGGGTTCACTGGTTAGCTCAGTTGGTAGAGGACGGTATAGAGTGCGGGAGGTCGTGGGTTCACTGGTTAGCTCAGTTGGTAGAGCGCAGTATAGAGTGCGGGAGGTCGCGGATTCATTGGTTAACTCAGTTGGTAGAGCACGGTCTAGAGTGCGGGAGGTCGCGGGTTCACTGGTTAGCTCAGTTGGTAGGACGGTCTAGAGTGCGGGAGGTTGCGGTTTCACTGGTTAGCTCAGTTTGTAGAGCGCGGTATAGAGTGCGGGAGGTTGCGGTTTCACTGGTTAGCTCAGTTGGTAGGACGGTCTAGAGTGCGGGAGGTCGCAGGTTCACTGGTTAGCTCAGTTGGTAGAGCGCGGTATAGAGTGCGGGAGGTTGCGGTTTCACTGGTTAGCTCAGTTGGTAGGACGGTCTAGAGTGCGGGAGGTCGCAGGTTCACTGGTTAGCTCAGTTGGTAGAGCGCGGTATAGAGTGCGGGAGGTTGCGGTTTCACTGGTTAGCTCAGTTGGTAGGACGGTCTAGAGTGCGGGAGGTCGCAGGTTCACTGGTTAGCTCAGTTGGTAGAGCGCGGTATAGAGTGCGGGAGGTCGCGGGTTCACTGGTTAGCTCAGTTGGTAGGACGGTCTAGAGTGCGGGAGGTCGCAGGTTCACTGGTTAGCTCAGTTGGTAGAGCGCGGTATAGAGTGCAGGAGGTTGCGGTTTCACTGGTTAGCTCAGTTGGTAGGACGGTCTAGAGTGCGGGAGGTCGCAGGTTCACTGGTTAGCTCAGTTGGTAGAGCGCGGTATAGAGTGCGGGAGGTCGCGGGTTCACTGGTTAGCTCAGTTGGTAGAGGACGGTCTACAGTGCGAGAGGTTGCGGTTTCACTGGTTAGCTCAGTTGGTAGGACGGTCTAGAGTGCGGGAGGTCGCGGGTTCACTGGTTAGCTCAGTTAGTAGAGGACGGTCTACAGTGCGAGAGGTCGCGGGTTCACTGGTTAGCTCAGTTGGTAGGACGGTCTAGAGTGCGGGAGGTCGCGGGTTCACTGGTTAGCTCAGTTGGTAGAGGACGGTCTACAGTGCGAGAGGTCGCGGGTTCACTGGTTAGCTCAGTTGGTAGGACGGTCTAGAGTGCGTGAGGTCGCAGGTTCACTGGTTAGCTCAGTTGGTAGGACGGTCTACAGTGCGGGAGGTTGCGGTTTCACTGGTTAGCTCAGTTGGTAGGACGGTCTAGATTGCGGGAGGTCGCAGGTTCACTGGTTAGCTCAGTTGGTAGGACGGTCTACAGTGCGGGAGGTTGCGGTTTCACTGGTTAGCTCAGTTGGTAGAGCGCAGTCTAGAGTGCTGGAGGTGACCGGTTAGCTAAGTTGATAGAGCACGGTCTAGAGTGCGTGAGGTCGCGGGTTCACTGGTTAGCTCAGTTGGTAGAGCGCGGTATAGAGTGCGGGAGGTCGCGGATTCATTGGTTAACTCAGTTGGTAGAGCGCAGTCTAGAGTGCTGGAGGTGATCGGTTAGCTAAGTTGATAGAGCACGGTCTAGAGTGCGGGAGGTCGCGGGTTCACTGGTTAGCTCAGTTGGTAGAGGACGGTATAGAGTGCGGGAGGTCGTGGGTTCACTGGTTAGCTCAGTTGGTAGAGCGCAGTATAGAGTGCGGGAGGTCGCGGATTCATTGGTTAACTCAGTTGGTAGAGCACGGTCTAGAGTGCGGGAGGTCGCGGGTTCACTGGTTAGCTCAGTTGGTAGGACGGTCTAGAGTGCGGGAGGTTGCGGTTTCACTGGTTAGCTCAGTTTGTAGAGCGCGGTATAGAGTGCGGGAGGTTGCGGTTTCACTGGTTAGCTCAGTTGGTAGGACGGTCTAGAGTGCGGGAGGTCGCAGGTTCACTGGTTAGCTCAGTTGGTAGAGCGCGGTATAGAGTGCGGGAGGTTGCGGTTTCACTGGTTAGCTCAGTTGGTAGGACGGTCTAGAGTGCGGGAGGTCGCAGGTTCACTGGTTAGCTCAGTTGGTAGAGCGCGGTAAAGAGTGCGGGAGGTCGCGGGTTCACTGGTTAGCTCAGTTGGTAGAGGACGGTCTACAGTGCGAGAGGTTGCGGTTTCACTGGTTAGCTCAGTTGGTAGGACGGTCTAGAGTGCGGGAGGTCGCGGGTTCACTGGTTAGCTCAGTTGGTAGAGGACGGTCTACAGTGCGAGAGGTCGCGGGTTCACTGGTTAGCTCAGTTGGTAGGACGGTCTAGAGTGCGTGAGGTCGCAGGTTCACTGGTTAGCTCAGTTGGTAGGACGGTCTACAGTGCGGGAGGTTGCGGTTTCACTGGTTAGCTCAGTTGGTAGGACGGTCTAGAGTGCGGGAGGTCGCGGGTTCACTGGTTAGCTCAGTTCGTAGAGCGCAGTCTAGAGTGCTGGAAGTGACCGATTAGCTAAGTTGGTAAAAAAAAATCAGAATTTCTAACGAGACCTGAAACAACCATGGGGGCTGATCAAAGCCAGGTCCCGGCTAATCCACAGATCGAATTGGAATTTAGCGTGTTGGTTTTTTGCGGAGGGAGGAAAACCGGAGAACCCGGAGAAAAACCCTCGGAGCAAGGGCGAGATACCAACAAACTCAACTCACATATGGCGCCGCGTCCGGGATTCGAACCTGGGCCACAGAGGTGAGAGGCGAAGCGCTTAACCATTGCGCCACCCGAGCTCCCCCCGAGCTCCACCCGAGCACGGTCTAGAGTGCGGGAGGTCGCGGGTTCACATGTTAGCTCAGTTGGTAGAGGACGGTCTACAGTGCGGGAGGTCGCAGGTTCGAAATCCTGCGGCCGTGTCTTTGGGTATAGACGTATAAGCTGTTGGTCTCGTCTCCTTCCTCTTCTAATCAGTATGAAGGTGAAAGAACCTGTTGTGCTATTTCGTGACAGAGTAGGGGTTTGTTACGTGAAAGAATAGGGGTTTGTCACCTGGCATAACATACTAACAATCACTCATAGTTCATATCTCAAGACCTCCCTGTGAAGCGCATTTGAATCATTATATTAATATAGAATTTGCACTATATAAATAAAGTTCTTGAAATGTAACTAAGCCTTAGCCTCGCATGGATGATGGAGTTGACCCTTCGCTGATACAAACCCTCTTTCTATGAATATGGATAGATTTTGATTATTATGCTTATTAGATACAAGGCTCAAACTAAGCTGACTCAACTCCAGCCTCGATATCACCAAAGGCTTGGTTACCTTTCAAAATGGCGGTCATGAACTACGAATTGGACTATTCTATTCTAATGGTTGTTCGGTATTTTATCAGATCTCACGAGCCTTCACTAACTCAGAACGTCACAGCATCTCCAATAACCACCATATATCCACACCAAGTATCAAGTATGTAGTTCACGGTAAAAACAGTCCAATATACACCTAATTTAAAAAGGTTGTCGGGTAAAACGTTTAAACCATAAACGATACGACCCAATGGTTTTCTGGGACAGTAATCCTGTACCGCTCGAGACCTATATTCTGATTGCTTCCATATACTGTAGCTCTATTGTTTTCGTACTGCACGTTCTAAAGGTTAGGGTGTTTTGTATTGTTGGGAAAACCAATGCTGTCGCTCGTTTCGAGCGGTACAGGATGGCCTTCTGGGAAGATGGCACTGGCAAGCTTGTCAATATTCAATTTTTTTATATTCTTTTGAAACAAAAATGCACGTGCTTTCAAACATTTGTATTTCGCGCTTCAACAATTTGTATATCCCAGTCGTTGAGCCGGTACGGGTCTTCCTGTTCGCCCAGCGCCTACTTAACCCGTGCGTACATATTTTCCCAAAAAAATCTCTACAGAGCGTGTCGGTTTTCTCACTTTTTAATTGTAAATCCTTTTAAAGGCAAGCAGCAGTTGTTGGCAGTCGGAGACAACATGGGGACTCTCCATGTTATTGAAGTACCTTGGAACCTAAGACATCCTTCTACGAACGAGGTATCGTGCCCCACGCCCCAGTCTGCAATGCAGGCATTTCTAGTTATATTGTTGGCTCGCTTCGCTCGCAAAATAGAGCTACATCTCCGCTCGAGAACGACAGGGAGGAGCACGAGTAAGAATGCGGCGAGTAAAAAAAAATGAGAGAAGGGGGGAGGGGGTAGGAAGCGAAGTTTTCTTGGCTTCTCTCTTTCCCTTCTCCTCCTCTCCGCCCTACTTCCTTTTTTGTCCTCGCCCAATTCTTCTCTCGTTAAAATATAGAAGCTTACTGCTAATACGTGCAGTTGTAATACTTCCCTGCCAAACTTATACCTTTCCAGAATAAAAAGGCAAAATGTATAACCCTATTTCAGCGTAAAACAGCTCGAAAACCATACCCTTTATTGATGGTTTGCACTCAATCCCCAGAGATTCAAATGACAAAGGGCATGGCGGCCATGTTGGTGTACAGAACAAAAGAAGCTAACGAATAATCTATTAACTGTACACCAACATGGCATCACGTGCAAAGGGTCTATATGGGAGCCGTCCCCCCTATCCCCCCCCCCCGGGTACCGTGCTAAATAAATGTTACATTTTCCTGTCGTATTTGGAAGTTGTTTATTTTTGTAGTTTATAAGAGGCTATAGCATGTGAACTGTGAAGCAATCGAATAGCTCAAGAATATTACTGTGTCCTTAGGCCAACATTATGGAGAACTTCTTCGAGCGTGAAGTAAAGCGTCTTGCATTCGTCGAAGAACGGAAAACGTTTCGTGAGAAAGAAAAGAGAGAACGCGACGCGGAGGAAACGAGAAGGCAGCAGGTTTGTTATATCTTGTAGAATCTTGTAGAGAATGAATCCTTTCTCGAATTGCTAGTAATTTATGAATTTGTAGTAGTAAGGGATGTTCATTATTTATGGCTTGGGAGGGGGGGTCGGTTAAATCATGAGGGAGGGGGGAAGGCAAAAAAAGTATTAAGTGCTTTTGTAGGGGGGTCATCAAAGATTTTACCTTCTCCTGGGGGGGGGGGTGGGGGTCATCAAAGTTTTGACGTACCTGTCATGTAAAATGTAATGAAATTGTTGTTGTAATGCGAAGCCAATGTTTAGTCTCCAGAACACAGGATACCAGTGTTTTAGAGAGCACTAAAATCTCAAAAAATTTGGCTCACGCCTTCGGCCCTCGCAGTATTTAAACACAGTCTGCTTTGTGTTCTTCATACTCAGGTTGGTATTCTCTAACTATAAAGAAGCAAAGACCGATACAACGTAGAATTTTGAAATTAGTGGTACAATATTTCGGCTTGCCACACCAGCCTTCTTCAGGTACAATGAAAATTTACATTGGCGTGTATTTTTGAACGTTATACTGAGCTGTCATAAATATGATAGACCGTGAAAAAATGTTAAGAAGGTGAAAACAGATATCTAGTATGACTCTTCCCGGATGTTAAGGCCAAAGGTTCGAGTGTTCTCGCCTGTGCGATTAAAAACGCTTCTCTGGCCTTACGTATAGAGTCTCTCTTAGAAAATATTTTTTCGATAGGAATAAGTTGCATGTCGTTGGCAGTGTGATTAGGAGAATTAAGAAAATGTTCGGCAACTGTTGTGGGTTTAGATTTGTTGGTAGAAAAACACAAAAACAGTAACATGCTCTCTCCAGCCATCTTCGGTATTAGTGTTTTACAGTTGCTTGTGAATTAATGTTTTACAACCATTTCAGTGTTACGTGCATATGCGGTGTTTCAAGCTTCAAACGCTCTAAGAATGCAATGAAAGAAAGACGTTCATCCTAATTAGAAATTCACAGATAAGGCCCAAATTTTGCTGCGAGTTTATTAAACGACTTAAAAAACATTCACATGCAAAGAGGGTAAAGAGACGTTTTTTCAGTTATTTTGGCGATACGACTTATTTTGGCCGAGAAAATCCAAGCTAAAAGTTTATGTAAATTAGGATGAAATTTTATCAGGTATAAAATGTCTTCACAGTCATTGTTTCCTTTGTTTTTGCTTCATTAATTATTCATGAGATTTTTTTAGTTTTTTTTAGACAATTATTCGACATATCATTCCACGCAAATTTCCGCCACTTCTGGACGGCAATGCATGTTAGCTAAGTCTGTCGAGTGTAAAAAAGCACCAGTGAGCCTGGTTACAAAGCATGTCCAATGATTGTGTCGAGAAATGCTCTGTGCACGTAACACTGAAATCGGTTGTAACTTTGCATACTTCTTACTTCGTAAGGGTAAACTATCTCCCTAAAACATGCCACGCTTGCTAATTTTGAAGTCACAGAACTCGTTTTGGTGTCTGCATTGCCGAAAAGTCGACGATTAGCCGGATAAGCCCTCATTTGCGTCTAGATAATCTATAAGAGTGGAGGTTTCAGACGGGCTTAAATTTTAAAACTTATGTTTTATTAGGCATACAAAACTTAACGCTACTTCGAATTCTCGTTAGTTAATTCAGTTGAACGACACGTTCATGGACGCCATATGAATGTCGCAAAACTTGGCTGAGTAGCTTGTTTCACATCAAGCGACATCGACTTCAGGATATTTACAGCTACTAACGAGAAGCGACAGTTCTTCTGAAAGCTTTTTCGTTCTAAGTACAATTTCTTATTTTCTGTGTATTGTCGTGAAGTATTCATTTGTCAAATAGACCGAAGTATGTTTAATTATTGTTTCTCAGGATGCCAAGAAACCCGAAGAAACCGAGGCAGATGTTGAAGCCAAGCAAAGAATGGTAAGCGGGCTAACTGTAAACACAAGTCCAGGGACATTACTGTAAAACAATTTTGCAGTTCATATCCTACCAAGCAAGTGTGTGATCTACATGACATTGTCTTGTTCACGAAAAACAGACCCGGAAATCGGAATTACCGCTGCACATGTATTACGTAATACAAGACTGATCACTTACAAGCCGGGAAAAAAATGGGGGGTGCGGGCGGTCGGGCATGTCGTGTTTTTTTTTATAACGGTTAGCTTGCTCCTCTGGCTCACAGAGTCAAATTACCACATTCGAAAAATCTCGTTTGGCATCAAAAGTTGTCGCTTACGAGAGGTCTTCTACAGTCGTCACTACATTTCACGGAACCTTGTGCTTTTCACAACCTAAATTGTCCAACCAATATTCGTATTGTTTATTTATAGGAGTACCAAGAGTATTTGGAAATGGAGAAAAAATTCCTGGAAGAACTTGGTATAAGAGGAGAGGAGGACGACGCACTGGAGCGCTAGAAAGCCAGTACATAGTGTGTGCACTTCGTCCCCAACACGATGGCAAATATTTCCATTCGATGCTTCCCTGAAGGAGCCTATACAAGTATCTCATACTGGGCAGTGTTACTGGTTTCTTTAGGCTCGGCTTAATTTCCCAGAAATAAATAGGGTCATTATTTCAATGGCCCCATTTTTCTGAAGATGTTCAAATTCCTTTCGAAATTTTCCGTTAGCGAAGTCACTGAGCGAAAACACATTTCCCCAATGCAAGATTGTATTTAGCACTTAATGTGAAGTGAGTTTAAAAGTATTCATATAGTCTTATTAGTCAGGGAAAAACTTGTATTTATAATTAATATCGGTGTATTCGTAATAAATTTATTATTGCTAGAACAGCGAGTTCGCTCGTCTTTGCTAGAATTGTGTGCAGTGTTTAGTGGTCGTCCGCCGCCACTTGTCACAATCAGGTGTTAATGTTCCCCACAAAATTTTGGCGCGCGGTCATTGGCCAAAATCTATCACGTGACGTGATAGTGGTCGTCTGCGGATGCAAACCATCAAGCGTTATTGTTCATCACAAAGTTGTCTTCCGCTCTGATCGGGCACTTATTCAGCGAGTAATGTGGAATGGTGGACAGGAGTAATGTGGTCAAACTTGGGAGTCAGACACACGACGCGTGCTGCAGCATTCAATACTCTCTGTTGGCGTTCATACTGGTATTTAGGAAGCTGCAGCAGTCAAGATGGGACGTGACGAAAGCATGAACGAGAAATTTACCTGATGAACAGGCTGTGGAACGCTTTACTGCATACTTTGCCAATATGAGAATTCATGGATATGTGGCAATAGTGCCCGCTGAGAGAGGAAGACAATTTTGTGATGAACAATAACGACGAATGGTGTATTTATCTCTGAACTCTCAGCTGATAGTTCCCCTTGGAAATTTGATGTTCTTAAAACTAGCACATAAGCCCTGGAACTTCGTTCTCGGCCTGATATTTTGGGCAACTATCAGCCGATAGTTCCTCGACGGACACACTATTTGTATAATAGTTCCGAGACAGACACTGTCGTTAATGTTCATCACAAAATTGCCTTTCGCTCTCAGCGGGCACTATTATACAAATAGAGTGTGTCAGTCGAGGAACTATCGGCTGATAGTTGCCCGCGGAAATTTTATGTTCTTAAAACTAGCATATAAGCCCTCGAACTTCGTTCTCGGGCTTATATTTGTTTTAAGAACATCAAATTTCCGCGGGCAACTATCAGCCGATAGTTCCGAGACAAACACAGTCTATTTGTCCGTTATTGTTCATCACAAAATTGTCTTCCACTCTCAGCGGGCACTATTATACAAATAGAGTGTGTCAGTCGAGGAACTATCGGCTGATAGTTAACCGCGGAAATTTGATGTTCTTACAACAAATATAAGCCCGAGAACGAAGTTCGAGGGCTTATATGCTAGTTTTAAGAACATCGAATTTCCAAGGGCAACTATCAGCCGATAGGTCCGAGACAGACACCGAGATCTTTCTCAAAGTCCTTAACCCCCCGCACGAAGGACTTCTCCCACTTGCAGCGCGCCAAATTTACCCCTAGGATAGCGCTAAATCTGTAATTGTAATCTGTACAGTTTAACCTTGGGTTAGCGATTAACGTTGCCTCGAACAACAGGGCCCAGGAGTATAAACTTAACTGCCGCTACTTTTCTCGCTACCAACTAATAGTTCAATGGTTTATTCATTTTTATCCTTATGGTTACACTGACAAGGGGTTAAAGACAAATAAAACTTAATATTATTTCAAAGCCAGAGGTGGTCCCTACGAGTTTAACCCATTCAGCCCCAAAAGTAACATCTAAATCTTCATACATGTAATTTCTTGTTCAGTCTGTTTAAGAGAATTTGGTATCACCTCAAACTGACTGTTTCACTTTGTTCTGATATCAATCAGTGAGAAGTTAGATGTTGATCTCCCTTTGGGGCTTATATGAATTCTCCTCCAAATATCCACATCTCTCTGCCTCGTCCCCAGGCGTCTAAAGAAATGCGCGAAAACGGATGCGCGAACTGCGCGAACATGGAGCGCGTGCGAGGAGCACATCTCAAAATATCCCACACTGCAGCAAAATGTCACGCGCATGCGCATTTGATGAGCCCAGCGCATCACGCCAGTTTCCCGCCCAAACTGAAATAAAATAAATGAAATCACCCGTTTCTATTATAACTAGCCGTGTTGACTATTGTAACAGCCTACTCTATGGGTTGCCTGACTGCCAGCTAAATAAGCTCCAGCGCGTCATGAATATATCTGCTAGATTGGTTTACAATGCGTCTAAATATTGCCACATTACTCCTCTCCTCCGTGAGCTGCATTGGCTTCCAATTCGACTGCGCATCAATTTTAAAGTATTGCTCTTAACTTTTTAAGTGTATCTACGGAATGGCACCAGAATATCTCTGTGAACTGATTAATGTTAAAAAAGTCTCATTATAACTTAAGATGCTCGAATAATTTAATGCTTAGTTTACCGAAAGGTAGGACAAAGTTGACGCTAGGAGATACATGTAGGTCATTCATGGTTGCTGCACCACAGCTGTGGAACTCACTACCAAGTGCTCTTCGTGAGATTACATCTGTAGATAAGTTCAAGCGTCATCTCAAGACCCATTTATTTAATCTAGCATGAGCCTTAAATGTTATATTAATTTATCTAATTATTTAAATATATATATATAAATATGTATTTTTACATGTACATATCTATTTACCATACTATATTAAGATACTCAGTTAACAACATATTTTTATTATATTCTTACTAGATGTTATGCGCAATTGATCATTTTATGTAAACTGCTCAATATAAGTATTAAATTATTATTATTATTAAGTTTTATTAATTTGTAGTTTAATCCCTCGCAAACTTGTATTTGAACCAGAGCCTTCATTCTTTCGGCCAGCGGAGCATAACATCTTGCCGCGGTGTAGGTTAGGGTTTACCATGGGTACCAAGGTTTACTACCCCCCACCCCCCCTCTCTCTATATATATATATATATACACTAATTTAAGGGGCGAAGCGCCATCAGCGAAGTGACGAGAAAGTAAATATCCTCTGGTGGCAGCGGTTAGTAATCTCACTTCCATGTTCGGATCAGGTACAAGATTTGTACCTTTTTGACAATTGATTCTCTATTTCACGTGATCTATCACCACCACCGGTTTATGTCACGTGAAGTAGAGAATCAATCGGCAAAAAGGTACAAATCTTGTACCTGATCCGAACATGGAAGTGAGATTCTCAACCGACGAGAAAGGAAATAACCTGGCAGTGGCACTTCGCACCTTCGTGCCTTAAATTAGTGTAGAGAGGGGTAATAAACCTCAGGTACCCAGGGTAGTTAATTAGTGTAGAGAGAAGTAATAAACCTCTGGTACCCAGGCTGGTTAATTAGTGTAAAGAGAAGTAATAAACCTAGTACCCAGGGTAATTAATTAGAGTGTAGAGAGAAATAAAAAAAACTCTGGTACCCAGGGTAGTTAATTAGTGTAGAGAGGGGTAATAAACCTCTGGTACCCAGGGTAGTTAATTAGTGTAGAGAGGGGTAATAAACCTCTGGTACCCAGGGTAGTTAATTAGTGTAGAGGGGTAATAAACCTCTGGTACCCAAGGTAGTTAATTAGTGTAGAGAGGGGTAATAAACCTCTGGTACCCAGGGTAGTTAATTAGTGTAGAGAGGGGTAATAAACCTCTGGTACCCAGGGTAGTTAATTAGTGTAGAGAGGGGTAATAAAACTCTGGTACCCAGGGTAGTTAATTAGTGTAGAGAGGGGTAATAAACCTCTGGTACCCAGGGTAGTTAATTAGTGTAGAGAGGGGTAATAAACCTCTGGTACCCAGGGTAGTTAATTAGTGTAGAGAGGGGTAATAAACCTCTGGTACCCAGGGTAGTTAATTAGTGTAGAGAGGGGTAATAAAACTCTGGTACCCAGGGTAGTTAATTAGTGTAGAGAGGGGTAATAAACCTCTGGTACCCAGGGTAGTTAATTAGTGTAGAGAGGGGTAATAAACCTCTGGTACCCAGGGTAGTTAATTAGTGTAGAGAGGGGTAATAAACCTCTGGTACCCAGGGTAGTTAATTAGTGTAGAGAGGGGTAATAAAACTCTGGTACCCAGGGTAGTTAATTAGTGTAGAGAGGGGTAATAAACCTCTGGTACCCAGGGTAGTTAATTAGTGTAGAGAGGGGTAATAAACCTCTGGTACCCAGGGTAGTTAATTAGTGTAGAGGGGTAATAAACCTCTGGTACCCAGGGTAGTTAATTAGTGTAGAGAGGGGTAATAAACCTCTGGTACCCAAGGTAGTTAATTAGTGTAGAGAGGGGTAATAAACCTCTGGTACCCAAGGTAGTTAATTAGTGTAGAGAGGGGTAATAAACCTCTAGTACCCAGGGTAGTTAATTAGTGTAGAGAGGGGTAATAAACCTCTAGTACCCAGGGTAGTTAATTAGTGTAGAGAGGGGTAATAAACCTCTGGTACCCAGGGTAGTTAATTAGTGTAGAGGGGTAATAAACCTCTGGTACCCAGGGTAGTTAATTAGTGTAGAGGGGTAATAAACCTCTGGTACCCAGGGTAGTTAATTAGTGTAGAGAGGGGTAATAAACCTCTGGTACCCAGGGTAGTTAATTAGTGTAGAGAGGGGTAATAAACCTCTGGTACCCAGGGTAGTTAATTAGTGTAGAGAGGGGTAATAAACCTCTGGTACCCAGGGTAGTTAATTAGTGTAGAGAGGGGTAATAAACCTCTGGTACCCAAGGTAGTTAATTAGTGTAGAGAGGGGTAATAAACCTCTGGTACCAGGGTAGTTAATTAGTGTAGAGAGGGGTAATAAACCTCTGGTACCCAAGGTAGTTAATTAGTGTAGAGAGGGGTAATAAACCTCTGGTACCCAGGGTAGTTAATTAGTGTAGAGAGGGGTAATAAACCTCTGGTACCCAGGGTAGTTAATTAGTGTAGAGGGGTAATAAACCTCTGGTACCCAGGGTAGTTAATTAGTGTAGAGGGGTAATAAACCTCTGGTACCCAGGGTAGTTAATTAGTGTAGAGAGGGGTAATAAACCTCTGGTACCCAGGGTAGTTAATTAGTGTAGAGAGGGGTAATAAACCTCTGGTACCCAGGGTAGTTAATTAGTGTAGAGAGGGGTAATAAACCTCTGGTACCCAGGGTAGTTAATTAGTGTAGAGAGGGGTAATAAACCTCTGGTACCCAAGGTAGTTAATTAGTGTAGAGAGGGGTAATAAACCTCTGGTACCAGGGTAGTTAATTAGTGTAGAGAGGGGTAATAAACCTCTGGTACCCAAGGTAGTTAATTAGTGTAGAGAGGGGTAATAAACCTCTGGTACCCAGGGTAGTTAATTAGTGTAGAGAGGGGTAATAAACCTCTGGTACCCAGGGTAGTTAATTAGTGTAGAGGGGTAATAAACCTCTGGTACCCAAGGTAGTTAATTAGTGTAGAGAGGGGTAATAAACCTCTGGTACCCAGGGTAGTTAATTAGTGTAGAGGGGTAATAAACCTCTGGTACCCAAGGTAGTTAATTAGTGTAGAGAGGGGTAATAAACCTCTGGTACCCAAGGTAGTTAATTAGTGTAGAGAGGGGTAATAAACCTCTGGTACCCAGGGTAGTTAATTAGCATAGAGAGGGTATATAAAATCTGGTACCCAGGGTAGTTAATTAGCATAGAGAGGGGTAATAAACCTCTGGTACCCAAGGTAGTTAATTAGTGTAGAGAGGGGTAATAAACCTCTGGTACCCAGGGTAGTTAATTAGTGTAGAGAGGGGTAATAAACCTCTGGTACTCAGGGTAGTTAAAGCTAGTTAGGGATATGTTTTGTTTAAGAAACCAACGCTTAGAAGTATCAAAGCACTAACACCCAATAGGCAATTCCTTGTTTGTTTTTTCCCGCATTAGCATTCATCAAACTTCAAGCGACGTACAAACAAACAAACAGAGTCCATAAATCGAAAGAGATTGTCACACTTGATAATCACCGAAAATTTCAGAGTGATATGATAAATATATTTTGAGGAATGAGCGTTTAAAAATCTCAATTTACAAAGAATGTATGACTGTCAGCAACTCTTGCCCCCCCCCCCCCAAAAAAAAGACCATTTTACAGTTTTGAATAGTAACTATTTCAATCTCAAATTTTCGGTGATTACTAAGTTTAAAATTCTCTTTCAACTGATGTAGTCTGTCTGTTTGTACATATAGCTTGAAGTTTAATATACAGCTAATGAGGCAAAACTGAAAACAATGACGTCAAGAAGGATTCGCCTATACAATGTAGTGAAATATTGCTTTATGGTATACAGTTGTTTAAATACTGTACAAACATATTGCCGATTTTGGTCGTGTCTTCCACAGGGTGCATTTTCGTGTATGTTATGAACTGGCGTCGAGTTCGCCGTAGTTCTGCCATGTTGACTTGCCGAAGAAGCTGGACGTTTGTATTGGTCAAAGAAAATAAATGCAGTTGAAAATTTCGTAAGCGAAACGTAGTGTTTTGAGTGAAGAACAAACTAAACAGGTTCTCTGAAATGTGGTTGCTCACGAGAGGTATACACTACTACTCGTGATTCCCATGAAGATGGGACATCCAATAAAAATCCCATGAAACAGGAACATCCAATGAAAATCCCATAAAAATGGAACATCCACCGAAAATCCCATGAAAATGGAACATCCACTCAAAATGCCATGAAATTAATTGATTAAAATTCCATGATTGTATCAGGGGGCCTAAAGCCATAAAGATATTTTTCATCTTTGATTAGGCGCGTAAAGACCCCTGGGAACGGTTGTGTGAACGATAGAGGCAGATTGAGGCCTGAGAACTAATCAAAGAAATCCCATCAGCAATTATCATGGGTGTTTTTATTAAACCAGGCATTTATGGGAATGACGAGCAGTAGTGGTAATCACTCAGAGATCATGTTTCACTGTATGATCCAGTACACGCTTTCCTTTCAAACCATTTACAAAATTCACCTGATGGGGCCGCTGAGTAAGGTCGGACCGATTGGGAAAATATTTGGCTTGGTCAATTAGTACGCCGTGAAGTCGTACGTCATGATTACTCATTCAAAAAGTGCAAATTCCTTTTGTTGTATTTCTTAACATTAATATTCTTGGTTATAATAATATCCTAATATTCGAGGAGGCCATGTTGGTTGCCTAAATGAGAGAAGTCAACAAGAGATCTTTTGTTAACGTCAACCAAGATGGTGATGATGACGTCACATAAAACAATCTACACGAAAAAGGATATTTTCTCACTGGTACCCGGGACTGACACGCTATCGCCGGGGATAAACGTTTTCTGCGAGTTGAGAAGGGTCTAGGAAGAGAAAAAAAAGACTGAAAATATGGCACTATGAAGGTCTGTTTACATCAAAGCACTATCTTCGTTGTATTGCCAACACTCGAGACTGTTAGTATATCGACAACAATGCTGCTGGTCCGAGCACTAAGGCTATCTTCATTGTACTGTAATCCCTCGAGACTGCTTTGCATATCGACAACAATGCTCCTAGCACAAGGGTCAATCTCCCTTTGTGTAAACAGGCCCTGATTTTGTGACGATACATGAAAATACTACTTTTCAAATGAACTTTTCAGATTCCCATGTGAAGATCCGTAGTTGAAAAAATTGAGCCAACTGTCCATTTCATTTTACTCGCACTTAAAAAATCAGAAAACATCTTTTCAATAAATGAAGGAAAATATTTGACAGTACAATGTAAAAATATCAAGACTTACTGTGACAATCTCCTGGGTTATTCTGTCCAGCTCATATAAGAAGTTCGTAGCAGATAAGGGTTGCTAAATGAAGAAATAAAATTTCATATTTATATACCTGGATTCTGAGAGGTATAAGTATGTAAATTAATTGCAATAGATCTGTTTCGCATTCAAGAATTACCGCTGGATGCGATGACTACAGACGCATTTACTCAACGTTAGTCTCATTCTGATGTTAAACAGTACATAAATACCAGCGAGAAGATGGGTTATTCACAACTCTACGTATTGTTGTAGTTCTGCACCTTCTCTCTGGTATAGATAAAATAACCTATTTGTGGTGTCGAAATATGCCCTGATATTTCGTCCGCGGACATTATCTGATCCGAGAAGATAACAGTTCTGTGAGCTTCGAGGATCAGATAATGTCCAAGGACAAATATCAGGACATATTTCGATGCCACAATGTAGGTTATTGTTGTTATCATCCAAATATATTCTTTGACGCGTGCTTATACGCTCACAGGGGGTGCATTCGCTGATATTTCCCACTCGCGGAGAGAAAATATCGGGTCATGTGATGCATTCAACCAATCATGCGCAAGAGAAAATATTTGATATATTATATATTATAAACTAATTGAGATTTTGAGACGCGATACCGAATTATATTGCCGGCCAGTTGGGAGAAAATATATTCCGTATTGGGCGGAGTCGCGCAGCGACGAAGGCCAATACGAAAAATATATTTTCTTCCAACGCCGGCAATATAATTCGGTATCGCGTCACAAAATCTCAATTAGTTTTGTATCGCGATTCAACAGTTAAGTCGGGAATTGTTAAAAGAAAGAAGAGAATGAAGCACCAAACTTATTCTGATCGTAATTTCAATTCTCAAAAGGCGCCTAGTATATCTATGGCAACGGTTTCACGGCTTGAGTGGCGAAAACTTTCGCGACGTGTTTTGAAATCTCTTCAAAAATTATGAAAATTGTACTTTTAGCGAATAAGAGTGTTAGATTTCTGACGGAAACTACAATGCCAACCTTACCTTTAGGATTGAATGATGCTTATCTTGTAATTTACAGTGTTTTGAAGGTGAAATTGTAGAAATCTTGCTGTTGAACAAACGACTTTTGACCTTGACCTGGAACCCATGTAACTGCAAGGGCTCGCGCAAGAGCCAACCAGAGGCTGGTATTCTGAGACGCAATACCATGTTATATTGGCGTCTCAAAAGTAAACAAAGTGATCAGTGAATCGTGATACAAATATTTATTTCTGTTTATTTACTTGTATTATTTTAGTGATTAATTGTTATCTAATTATTATCTAGCTATCGCACAAATATGTTTATGCTTTCTTTTCTTTCCTTTTTCTCCTTTTCTGCTATATTGTATATAAAATTATACTGAGCTCAGATATTCATAATTTCTATAGTTACACATAGACAGTAGTCAACTCGAATTAGCCTCGGCTACTTTGACTACTGCACACATATTCCTATAATAGCTCTCTTTTAATTCTTTATTTTTATATTTACTTATCAAGTAAAATACTTTAGATTTTGCTTACCTGATTTATATAAACAGTGACAGTGGAAATAAATTTATTTTTTATTTTTTTGAAAATTGATGGGTTATTATTGATTATTTTACATCAAAATGAAACTAACATTCAGTAAATGCCTCTGTAGTCATCGCATCCAGTGGTAATTCGATCTTGAATACGAAACCAAACCTTAAGTCGCTTATGTCAAAGTGTGAACCAATCAGAATCATAAAATCAGAATCATCGTGTTTAGTATACTATAAAAAAATTGCATCAAATTATTTGCTCTTGCTAAACTGAAAAATGGTCAACCGTAATATTTTGAAAGCTTTCAAACTGCACGAGACTTCACTCATACCCATTATTCCCAAGAAGCACTTGCATTCATGCTATTTCCCCCACAAACGTAATGTTGAGGGATTCATATATTTTCTTGTCACCAGTCTCCCACAGTCCTTTTTCACCATAGTACTTCTGTTTTCTCTATGGTTGTTTATTAGGAGTTTTTCTTACCGCTTGTGTAGCTTGATTTGGTGGCGGTGGTATTCTGTTGATAAGTGCGTTATAAATGTCCTCTAATGGTAACTCATCATTTACCTAAAAAAATGTAAAGCTGAAAGTTGTAAACTTGTTGTGACTTACAAGACAGTACTAGTAATAATGGCATTGATAAAGATGATGACAAGGAGGACAACAATTGAGACGTGAAGGTGATGAACATGATGATGATGATGATGATGATGATGATAACGATGTGAAGGTGATTTGACAACTGTTGACAAATGCAGAGATGCGAGGCACATTTAAGCTTTGCAGAGGTACCAATAAGCACAGGAAACAGCAACAAGAATTGCGAATCACCTTCAAGCTTGGGACTGTACAGCCACCCAGCCTCAATTCTAGCTTCCATTTCTTTTGAGGACATTAGCAGTGCACACGTGCAGCCTCTTTCAAACTCTGTGTCATGGTTACAGTACCATCCACTGATGAAGGGTTAAGCTATATTTTAGCACTTTTACTACCTTTATGGATTTATTTTCTTGATGCCAAGTGCCATGCAGCTTAGAGATCTCTACTTCCTATCTGTTTATCTACATGCTAGTTCTACATTTGTAGAAAGTGAAATTTTAAAAACGTCAAAGATGGTGTAACCACAGGGAGCCCAATATCGGTATTTTTAAGCAAAATACCATAGAATCCGGGTTATAAGCCCTCCCGGTTATAAGCCAAAACCAAAACCACCCAAAAACACCCAAAAACCCTTACGAAGTTGTATAAGCCCAGGCCTTATAACCGGGATTCTACGGTATGTAGTGTTGACAGTGTAAATTATAACGGAAAAAATCTTGGAAATGAAGTCTAACTTGTTCTTGTTGTAATAGGGACGAAGTTTGAGCATGATTGGAGCTTTAATTAACTACCCAAGAGAAAATACAATGTATATAATATAGTATATATATATAGTATATATATAATATATACATGTACATTGTACTTTCTCTTGGGTAGTCGTAGCTCTATATCATGTCATCCCTTCAACTTTTTACACCAATTTTTTAAATACAAGCTTTACAATTGAGAATCACTGTGGAATATTTCTTGAAATCTGTGAACAATTTCAAGCAAGCCAGTACGAACCGTTAGTATCTACCTATGTACTCACCCTATTACACAGCTAGTACATGCATGTATATATATTTTTTATTTTACCTTTAGTTAAATATTACATGTATAAATGACTTGCCTGAACTGTGAAAAGTGGTGAATCCCATCTATTCCTTGAGGCTGGGCATTCATATCGCATTACCAATGCACTGAGACTATATGAGGTGGAAGGCATGTCAGGGTGGTTCAGTACAAAACAGCTCAATAGACCACTTTCATTAATGCATAAACTTTTGCTTTAATTTTCTTGGCCGAAATAGGTATCCCCAAAATAACTGAATTACATTACTCTATACATTGTACATCAACGTTTTTGAAGCCATTCCAAAAACTTGCAGCACTGTTTTATCAGATCTACAAACTTTGAAACAGTACATGAAAGATCACATTAACAAGTTAGTATAAATTGTGTTCAGTTTTATAGCAATGTGTAGAATTCCTGTTGGCTTGTTGGAAACAAATCTCTCTAATGTTATATGGCTGTAACTTCTTTGCTAAATTTAAGCTACAACACTCAAATTTTACAAGATCACTAATACTCTTTCACATGGTAATGATGATGTTTTCTGTACATGTGGATAAAATATCGAAATAGGAATATGCATTTATGAAAGCAGTCTATGAGCTACATTATTTTGTATACCAGGGTTTTAATTAATTTTCAAAGTACTAAGGTGTCAAATGCATTAAAGGGAACCTTGACTGAAAACAATCTTCACTTTCAATTTTCTTACGGATGTCAAAAAATAGAGACTAAATGAAATTTAGACGTGGTTAAATATCCAGCGTATATTGGGGTCCCTGTGGTGGTGTTCACGCCGTCCTGGGTCAGAGTCACTCTGTCGACTCATCCAGGACTCTTAGCTTATTGTTATCGCTTGTTATTCTGCATTTGCTTGTCAGTTGTGCCTCTTTGCAATTGGGCTTGCAGCTTTTCCCTCCCTCCCCTGTTTCCTTTTGTCCACTCTTATGTGTGACCCAGTGCTCTGAGCTGATTGGTTGTCAGGGTATCCTGGCAACCAAACTCACAAGCACTGGCCCTGTACTCAGCTCTGAGCACTGAACCTCCAACTAAGTTTTATCATCATTTAGGATTTAATCCTACTAGCACTGACATTTGCTAATGGATTTAGAAGTTAAGTTTGAACCATACTCACATTTCATTGGGGTAGCTATTCTCTCTTGCTTTGTTCCACTCCCGACAGGTTTCTTGGGGTGTGTCACAGTGAATCTGTATTGAACATAATAAAGCCATATACAATTGAAGGGTTCCGTGCCATAATGACGTAAGTGACTTTGATCAAATGTCAACTTCTCCCTATATATTCAAGTATAAGTAAGTAAATGTGCTTGGTAGAAATTTTATGTTGATCAAAGTCACTTACGTTTTTGTTGCACAGAGCCCTTCAATTGTAAACAAAGTTACATAAACAATAGTAATGACTATAGTAATAGTAATGATTTCCCCCCTGGTTCTGCGGTGCAGTTTATACATCTTAAGTGGTTCCCTCAGGCCAAACAAAATAAATGTTGTGTTCCGTAGCCTCAGTCCTCCGCAGGCAGCTAACTATGGAATCCTAAAAAAAATGAAAACTTTGCTTGAGCTTCCTTGAGAATGAGGGACTGGGAATCCTGATCACCACAATAATCCTGATCCACCATTTAGGTCCCTCAGTCCCAAGTAAGAGAGAGAAAGAGAGTTGCCTGCAGAGGAGGCTAGTGTTTCTGGTAATTAACAAGCTGGAAAAAAAAACAGGTAGGAAGGGTGGAAAATATTTTCTTTTTTATATGCATGGATATTTGTGAGTTAAGCGTAGTCCACACAAGCAAGTTTTCCTTGACAAGTTTTCCCTTGACAAGTTTTATTTGCTCATGTAGATGACGAAAAATGACAACTTTTTCCTTGACAAGACTCCTTGTTGAAAAACTGGCATGTCAGTTATTGAACAAGGCAACTTGTCAAGGAAAACTTGCTTGTGTGGACTACGCATTACGGTAACCCTGTATTTACATTGTTGTCATGTTCATGCGATCGTGCTGAAGATGCATTGTAGAGAGAAGTCATTGTTTACATACTTCTCATTGTTTTATATTATTATATTATTTAATTATTATTTTATCTGTTCCAAGTCTTGAAAAATAGCAATAAAAAGTTTGAGGTCGGCATAAAAAATCCAGGTCAGTCAGGTCACTGGAAACACAACATTTATTTTGTTTGGCTTTAAACGTTTTTTAAAAAAAAAGAAGGTTCTGTTTATTGGGCTAAAGTTAGGGGTGCAGCTTATATATGAGGAAAATTAATATGGTATACACATGCAATATTTGCTCTGTTTATTGGGCTAAAGATAGGGGTGCAGCTTATATAATATGAGTACATGTACATGTAGATACAGTAATAATACACAATTTAGAAAGACTACATGTATCTACACTATACTGTATGATATGACCGGCTATGGGAACTCACCAAGCAATGTGTTGTTTTGTGGGCTTTAGCAATACAGTAGAGTTCATATCTAAAGCCTGTTTCAACAAATAAAACCGCAATATGATCACATTTAATCAACTACAATAAGTTACTTAATTTATATGAAAAATTGATCAATATGAATTTGTTGTTGTTCTTCTTCTTCTTTTTGCATAAAATTATAAAGTTTGGCTTAATTTATTGCCATAAATACCCACATATAGGCTGCACTTTTTTGGACAACAACAAAGGCCAAAAATGGAGGTGCGGCTTATATGTGGATACAATCACAAACACTCGCCCCAGACCCTTCCTTCAGAATCCGAGATGGCAGACCTCGGACTTGTGCGCATATAGTTCACTTTCTCTTGAATGTTCTTAAAGGTTCCTTGAAAATCTTATCAGTTAATTGGGAATAAAGAAGATTTTGAGAGTAATTTAAATACAGAAAGGTTAAAAAATACATAATAAATGACAAGGAAAGTCGTAGCCTGCATATTCTAAGTTGCGATAGCAGTTGGCATGACTTGGAATAACAACAATCTCTTCTAATGAAGTTTTGCTTCAAGAACGAGCATTTAATAAAATTATGTACCTTGAGTCTAACTTTTTTCCAAAAAGAGGCATCTAAGTTTAGGGTACGGACAAAATGCAGGTGTGGCCTATATGCGGGTATTTACGGTATTTGCCAATTGCCATGGTCTGCAGGCTACATTGCACATTTGTACCATCATCAACAGGGTTTAATCCCAGGAGGGGAGGGGAGAGGGAGTTTGGGTGGGGATGTACCACCCAGGTCTCAAAACCCTGACCAAACATTTAATGTAAATATCAGACCAAAATATAAAATAATTATTATTTTCCATGTCCTAACCCCAAAAATCTGTACATACATGTACTTAACTATAGCCAGCAGTTTTTGCCAGCTACCGATCCATATTGACAGTACTGAGAAATTATCCACTAAATAACTTATAACCACTTATTGAACTGGAGCCTGATTCACATATGTACAAATGTACCTTACCTTTAATGTAATTTAGAGAATCTAAAATTATAATGTCATCTCTTGATATTAGTCTGAAAATACAAACAGTCAAATCTTTAGTTCTAAAGAGGAGATTTGAGAAGTAGAATTAAGCAGTTCATGTGGCAGGGTAACTAATCTAAATGTAGATAACCATACTTAACAACATTGCAGATTTCCAATGCGGGACAGTCCAAACAGAAAATGGGTCTACTAGATATACCACTACTCAGCAAAAATGTTTAACTTGGAAAAATGAAAATTCTAAAAATGCAGGATATGTTTTGAAGAAATTCCAATAGCGCAGTACAAATGTGGGGCATTTGAAGGAAAATCTAAAAATGCTGGACATTTTGTGGTCATGCAGGATGGCCGGACAATCGGTTAAACTGTCCCACACAATCCAGGTCAGTTCAATGGCAAGTACAATGTATGGGTAAGTTTATACTGGTCAAGAATCACCTTTCTACTGCAGATTTCAAGGATCCTCTGACATCCTTTTCATGTGAAGCAGCTGCATATACATCAAGGAGAAAAGATAAGAGAATGAATGATTTCATATAGTTAATAATAATAGCAAAAAAATCAAGGAGAAAACATAAGAGAATTAATGACATCATATTATTAATAATAATAACAAAATCATATAAAACAATTAATCTTGGAGAAAAGGGGGGTCTACATCACAAGTTTTACTCTTCAAAGTTCTATCATAAAGCATTTGATCTAATAGATCATTCTCTGCTTATTACCAAATTGAAGCAGATGGACATCCCTAATAGTATCATTAACTGGGTTATAAGCTTCCTCACATGCAGATCACAGAGGGGCAAACTGGGTCAGAGCTGCTTTTCAGAGTGGGGTGCAGTCCCCTCAGGCGACAGGCATGCCCCAGGGGACCAAGCTGAGTCCATGGCTGTTCCTGGTCATGTCGACAACATGTTTATAAAGTAACCAGAAAAGTAACTTCACAGTATCATGGGTTTTTAATAGTTGAGGCAATGGGCTCCTGGACCCTGGTTGGGGCTTGAGAGCCAATAGACAACAATGTTTTTCATGTAGAAGGCGGCTCTAATTGTTTAAAATAGAGGAAAAGATTAAATAAAACTGAGAAATTAAATAAAACTGATTTTTGTGCCTGGTGTAGACTCAAACTCTGGTCGTTGGATAAAAAGCATGCACTCTAAACCACTGTACCATAGAGCCAACTTACGTGGAGGCGTGTTCAAAATAAGATATATGTACGTTTTGAGCCCGTGAACTTTTGGCAGCTAGCCGTTGCTAAGCATTGCCAACTTCTCCCAGTCATGAATCCCAACGGGCGGATTTGTTTGAAATTAGGTTTGATTTAGGCTTGAGAAATGGGGATTATTTCAATTAAATGGCACGAGGCTCTTGGAATAGATACTGTTGTGCTATTATTTGAGGTCTAGTTGCGGTTGGCATTGATTTTGGATGAAAATTCGAGCGTGATGTTCGAGTGATTGGCATCGAGAAATGGCGGCCTTGCCTTCTTTCTTAGTTGGAGAGGTCGAGGGGTAAAATTTCAACAGAATTCACTGAAATTGCATACAGAGCCCAATGATCGAAGAACAGATAAAGACTTTAGGGGAGTTTTCATTGATTTTATTTCAGTATGTCTGGCCTAACGGATACAACCAAATACTTGTTAAAAATCTCATACACACCCTTATGATTCAAAACACAAACAGAGCTTGGGTTTCCTGTGGTTATGTAAGAATTTGTTTAATGCCATAATTGTTATAATAATTCCAGCTACATGTACATGTATTGTATTCTCATAGTAGTACTTAGTTTTTATAGTAGTTAATTATATTATTATTATCACTTAGAGGTTATACACAATTTGTAATAGTTATGTAATTCAGTTTTCTTACTGCGAAGCGACTCAAATAAACCAGTCTATATCTAACTAGCTTTTGCTCTGATGAATAGGCTAGCACTCGAAACGTCAGCTGCTACTCGCTTTCCACGGTGGTTAGCATACCTCAATCGACTTTAGTTGATTATATACCAGTGTTTATCTATCTATTTAAAAAAACCTAACCATTTTCGACCCAAAATTATTCATAGAACGACTCTACATGCACTATACACCTGCACTATAATAGAGAATTTAGCACAGTTTAGCACAGTTATCAAGTGATCTTTTGAAGTGGCTGGGTATTCTATAGTTTAGCCCAACAATCCTGCACCACACTTAGGAACGTCTAGGAATGTCTCTGTACACGATGTGGTGGATGTGATGGTGAAATGTATTGCCCCACAGGGAACCCAAGCTGATGTTGGGATTGATGGAGAAAATACCGGGATAGCGCCAGTAACCCCCAAAAAACTTTATTCAAACTCTGAAAAAATAAGCTTAATAAATAAATAAATAAACCTCAGCATTAAAAAGATTGTATGGGGAATACACAGGGACAAACCTGAGTAAGTAGAGCTTCTGTCGACTCCAGCGATTTCATCTCCAACAATCTTGACTATTTTACCCTTGGTAGTCACCAAATACTTCTTCAGTTCTTCAACTCTTTTGCTTTTCCCTGAGCAAGGGAATCCAGTCATTAGAACTAGAGGCATTTCATCACAAATGTATAATTTTCGCTGCACTGGCCGCCATTTTGAAACGATTGTTGACTGGCACGCTGTACTGTCAGCTCACTGTCATATCGGTTCACTGTCGGCTTGCGTTCGGTGGCAATAGCGGCGACCAATGGACCCGCCCCATTCAGACCACGTGACTTCCCATCCTGCGGAGCCTACAAAAAGAATATCGCGCGATACTGCTTTATTATCGCACGATACTGTGTTACTATATCGCACGATGTGTTATTTTAAAATACCTACATTACTTAGCTAGAAATATTTTTGCCATTCCAAATGGGGGGTGCCCCGTTCACCACCCCTGGATCCGCCCCTGTAACACTTTATTTTAAGAGGGTGCACAATTACAGTAAATACCGTATTCTCCATTGTAGCCCTAACAAAAAGGGAAAAATATATAAATCCTAATAAAAGAAAAAATATTACGATGCACCACCTTAGTTTAGTTTGTCAGCTCGTATTTTTTCTTCTGTATTTTTCTCATTCGGTTTATTTTAATTGGTTGGTATTTTTCCTTCTTACGTACGTGGTTTATAGAGTGGTTTTACTACCCCGTGAAATAGATATTAGACTAAGAGTCACAATTAGACCTATTTAAAATAATTTCTTTTTTCCCCTTTTGTTTCTATTGGACTATTAGATACTGATTATTAATTTTCGCTTAACGGGTTAATTAACACCACTATCTTCAAGTGGTTTACATCGGTATATTCACACGACGGCTATCTTATTTCTTCTGACCTTATTTCTTGGTTCGTCGGTATATCAGTTATTCTACTAGTCAGGCTTTCATACGTGTAATTTGTAACCTGTAATATGTTATCTTACAACTCGTTTATCAGTTTAGTTGTTCAGTTTCCTCTACCCACCTCGTTATTGTTTACCTTCACCGCATTAGTTTGCCCTACTTGCCGGTCTGCATTCCTCTCTTCGTTTGTTTCGTTTGTCATATTATTTGGCGAATTTCCGTGTCACCCCACAGTTTGGCATAGGACTTGGCGTGTCGTCCCATAGTACGTTAGGCAGAGTAGAATTTGGCGTACAGTTGGCATAGAATTCGGCGTGTCACCGTGAAATTTGACGCGTTTGTTGTTAATTTGCCGTGTCGTCCCACAGTTTACGTGTGTCACTGAGACTTCTTGGTTTGTGTCACCAAAAATTGGGCGTTTTGCTTTAGGCTGCACTTTAGTGTTTTAGCGACAATTGGATACTATATAATAATAATAATAAAAAAATTAAGTGTCAAAACTTATAGCCAATCAAGACACGACTATAAATTAAGACACGACAAGACACGCTAATCAAGACACGACAAAACCTAAAAGGTTTGGAAACGACATTTCGAATACACAGCACACATTTGGTTAAATTAACTCTTTCTTTATTTACACTATACCTAAAATTAGATGAGACACGAGAAGTATGATGATAATAGAAAATCATCCACGTTTTCTGGCATTTCTGAAATATCGCTCAGGACTTGCCAAGTCGACCGCCTACTTTTGTAATTTGAAATTCGTCAACGAAGTCGCGACAGAGAGCGACCAACACACAACCAAGTGAAGTCTAAGTTCGCTCGCGCTTTATTTTTATCTAAACGTTTCACCGAATGAATCTTTTTTTGTAACTGCCAACTAGAGCGTGCTTTGATAAGTAATATTATAATTACGGGAACATCATAACAACGCGCGATTTCATTGTCTGCTCAGCGTGCCCGATTTTCGTGTAACGCACGCTCGAGTATTTCTTTCCGCGTAGATCGATTTTTGTATTATAAAACAAGATGGTTCCCCTGGGCCCGGTTCCTGAAAGCCCGATTAGCGCTAATCCTGGATTAACTCTCAACAAAACATATTAGTTGTCATGGTAATTAACTCTGGATTAGCGCTAATCGGGCTTTCAGGAACCGGGCCCTGGCCTATAACAAAATAATGCACTTTCGAGGTCTTGAAAAGCTGCCTAAATGCACTCGTGTTCCACTCGTGCATCCGCAGTTTCAGT
The DNA here is from genome assembly GCA_030867875.1 of Actinernus sp. WN-2022. Lineage (NCBI taxonomy): Eukaryota > Metazoa > Cnidaria > Anthozoa > Actiniaria > Actinernidae > Actinernus > Actinernus sp. WN-2022. The sequence goes on from JAOWCC010001679.1 coordinate 43,911,491, forward strand.
TCAAGACCTGGAGTGTGCATTATTTTGTTTTATAATATAGATACGATAGTACGCGCGCTCTGATTGGCTAAAAAGCTATGTTTTATCAGAGTATAGAACATGGAGATGTTAACTTCTTCATGCTGAGCTAAGTCGTTCAGCCAATGAAATAACACATTGTTAGGATGCTCCATTAATTTATAATTATTATAAATGATGTTAATGAGATGAAATCTTTTATCAAAATGGTGCTTTTCAATATGCAAGGGATTTTGTTGGAATTGTATACTATCTGTCAATAATTATTGTCCTAGCAGCACAGTAATGACAGTAATTCAGCGATTTTCCCATCTGACATTTTTTGCAAAATGATCGGTACGGTCATAGTCCGCTCTCAGACAACAATACGAATCCCTGAATGTCAAAACTTAAAATACATAGAACTTGAATACCCAAGGGCTAGGAGGTATTTGATCATGTCTTTGTCAAAGGATTTGGTGCCACAGATCAAGACTTGAACATTGTCACTAGGGGATGGCATCTCACGGATTAGTAACTCCTTGTCTATATGGCCAAAATGGACAATGTCTCCATAGCGGATCTTTGTTTTATCTGTCATGTCTTCCTAAAATACAAAAAATATTACAGAAATTAAAATACATAAAAAATAAGGAAATAAAGCTATAAGATTCCAATAACTGCTTATGATAACAACAGAGACCCACTTATAAAAGTAAATTAATTGCAATTACAGATCCAGCTGTGCGACTGTGGTACAAGTTCTGAAAATGATTTTTTAAATGTCTGCACTGTTCCAGATATGCTGCTCAGCACATGTTGCCGTTTACCTCGGCTGCCTGCAGTCTAGGCAATACTTGGCTTGATGCTACTGACTCTCAAAATGTCAAACTTCTGCTACACAACTCAATTGACTGTATTAATTTCCATACCAATTCGCTGTTCTACCCTACCCTACCATACTACCCTACCTTTCCCCACTATTCTACTCTACCCTTCCCCACACTACTCTACCTACCCTTCTCCACCCTACTCTACCCTACCCTACTCCACCTTTCCCCACACTACCCTACTCCACACTAGACTACCCTACTCCACTATACCTTACCCTACTTCACATTACCCTACCCTATTTCACACTACCCTACTTCACACTACCCTACTTCACACTACCCTACTTCACACTACCCTACTTCACACTACCCTACTTCACACTACCCTACTTCACACTACCCTACCCTACACTACCCTACTCCACCTTGCCCTTCCCCATCGCACTCCACCTTCCCTACCCTACTCCACACTACTCCATACTACCCTACTCCACACTACACTACCCTACTCCACCTTGCCCTTCCACATCATACTCCACCTACCCTACTCCACCTTCCCTACCCTACTCCACACTACCCTACTCCACACTACCCTACCCCACACTACCCTACTCCACCTTACCCTTACCCATCATACTCCACCTATCCTACTGCACCTTCCCTACTCCACACTACACTACCCTATCCCACACTACACTACCCTTCCCCATCAAAGAGATCAGTTTAAGGCACGTGCAAAAACAAACATGCTCGCTAGTACAATGTATAAAAGGCTTAGGAACCAGGTTGTTAAAATGATCACCAATGCTAAGTCAGCTCACATGAAAGACGAAATTATGAAAAGCATGAACAATCCTAAAAAGCTATGGAAAACACTCAAGCGTGTAGTACCCACAAAGCCAATCTCGTCGGCAACTCCATTCATTGTAGTAGATCATCAACAAGTTACTGACCCCGTGGCAATGGCCAACGCTTTTAATGAACATTTCACGCACATACAATCCTCCATTACAGCCGATACTCCTCCTAATGAACACATTCAAGCTGATATAAACAAGCGCCTATCGGACATTATCAACTCCCGCATTGAGGACTCCATACAATTTGACATTCTGCCGATCACTATTCGGCATGTCGAAGAAGATTTGAAACACATAGCAGTCAATAAAGCCAACGGCTTAGACGGGATCGGAATTAAAGTGTTAAAGGATGCACTTCCGGCGATAACCCAAAGCATCTATAACGCTAGCATTGCAAATGGTATCTTCCCAAATAACTTCAAAAAAGTAAAATTATCACCTGTCTACAAAAAAGAATCCTCCCATGACAGAAATAATTATAGGCCAATTTCAGTCCTGATTATTATTTCAAAACCTTTGGAAAGGCATGTTGCATCCTCTTACCTCAACTACCTGTGTTCCCACGGGCTCCTATACAGTAACCAGTCTGCATACCGTCCTCACCATTCCTGTGAAACAGCTCTTTTAATCCTTACGGACAATTGGCTCAAGGCTATGGACAATAGTAACTTAGTAGGAACCGTGTTGTTAGATCTGAGTAAGGCTTTTGACTTAGTGGATCACGATATTTTGTTATCCAAGATCTCGAAATACAACGTGAATGTCACTGCGCTTGAGTGGTTCAAGTCTTATCTCTGTCATCGTTCACAGAGATGCTCCATCTTTGGGTCGTTATCTGACCCATTAACACTGTCCCAAGGCATCCCACAGGGATCAATCCTAGGTCCCGTCCTTTTCTCTCTACATGAACGATCTACCCCTGTGCCTACCCAGTACTAACGTTGAGATACACGCTGATGACACGACACTGTGGACGGCTGATGGTAGCACCGATATCATCCAACGTGACCTACAAGTGAGCCTTGATAGTGCGAGCAGCTGGTTTGCGTTAAATAAGATGATCCCCAACACAAAGAAGACGAAGCAAATACTCATTGCTACCAGACAAAAACTGCAACACATAAACAAATCCCATCTCGATCTGTACCTTAATGGGAAACTAATAGAGGAAGTTGATGATGAAAACCTCTTAGGTGTTAAGATTGACAAGCACCTTAGTTGGGTCAATCATACGACTATGTAATTCACAAGTTGAACTCTAGAGTTTCTTTACTGAGTAGAGCAAAGGGATACCTTACCCACTCCTGCAGAAATTTCTGTTCAATGCAATTGTTAAGCCCATATTTGAATATTGTTGTACAGTTTGGGGCAACACCTCTAATGAACAATTATTAAGAATACTAAGAGTACAACAACGTTGCGCTAGACTGATCCTAGATGCAAGCTTTAATGATATATAGGTCAGTAGAACTGTTTAACAAGCTGCACTGGATTCCTATTGACGATCTCGTGCACGTGAAAAAGCTGTGTATGATGTTTAAGATTGTTAATGGAAAGTGCCCAGAGTACTTTAATAACTACGTAAATTATTTAAAAGACATTCACAATCACTGCACTAGAGCCTCGTCTAACCTTGGGTTAGTCGTACCTAAATGCCGAACGAATTCAGGGCTTCGCACATTTCGTGCGAGCGGCACTAGATTATGGAATGCCATTAGTAGCGATGTGAAAAACATTTCCCAACTAAGTAATTTTAAGAAACATTTATTCAACAACATTTTATCCAATAACTTCAAACATAAACATTTTAACACTACAAGAACATTATAATTCAGTATTTAGTCTACTTTTAGGACAAATTGCAAATTACAAATTATCTTTAACAATTAATATTACTTATCTAGTTCCTATATTGTAATTCTTATCTAGCTTTAGTTTTTATAATGGGCCACAATGTAAACTACTGGGTCACCAGTAATTGTGTTTCTTACCCAATAAAGTATATTATTATTATTATCATACTCCATCTATCCTACTCCACCTTTCCTACCCTACACTTTAATACCCCACACTACCTACCCCACACTACACTACCCTCCCCCACTTAACCTTGCCCTTCACCATTATGCTCCACCTTCCCTACCCTACTCCACACTACACTACCCTACTCCACACTACACTACCTACTCCACTCCCCATCATAGTCCACCTACCCTACTGCACCTTCCCTACCCTACTCCACACTAGCTACCTACTCCACACTATCCTACTTCACACTATACCTTACCCTACTTCACATTACCCTACCCTACTTCACATTACCCTACCCTACTTCACACTACCCCACTTCACACGACACTACCCTACCCTTCCCACAGGACACTACCCTACCCTACTCATCCACACTATCCTACCCCACCCTACACTCTTTGCAGCTCTTTAACCTACCCTGCTGATGATGTACATGACTTTAAAATTCCAGTGGTCTTTCCTGGTATCTAGTAAATCCTTCAAGAGTATGTAGTCATATGTACGGCAACTGTAAAGAAGGTGAACGAGTGTATCCTCACTATCATTATCCAATATCTCCTGCAGAACTTGTACCATGGGTGCTATACCAGTTCCTGCTGCCAGCAAATAAATGTGATGGAACTAAAAGATAAATCAGTAACTGTCATATCTGGCAAATGGTTTTGCTTAAAAATTTTTTTTTTAAAAAAATGACAAGTATTGACTGAATGGCATTCTAAGGCATGATACCCGATCATCATTTTACGAATTTCACAATATATAGTTCTGGAAACCACTCATTCATACAGAGGATACTTGTATTGGGGTATGTACAAAATTTCAAGTCTCTACAACCATTACAAGCAGAGAGGTGGAATTTAAAGTTCAAAATTTTGCCATACAAAAGGCCCATTTACACTACATTGGATTTTTGGCATGGCTTGGATAAAATTGGTATGCATACCTCAAAAAGAGTTTGGCTTGGATAAAGTTTGCAGTATAAATGGTTTGCTGTGCCTAATTTTACCTGTGCTGAACCAAAGTTTTTTTTAGCAGTGCATGGCCTTTCTAAATACAGTAGGTAGTCTGAGCATGGGTGCAATTCAATGGCAAGGTTACCAAAACATTGGTTTGGCTCGGATAACATTCGTAGTGTAAAACGATCATCTGGGCCAAAAGCGATTTTATTCTATAGCCTTTGTGAGGCTTCTGATTGAATGCATTTGGGATTTCCGTTTGGGTTTCCTGTGGTTACATATGTGGTTTGATTTTGGTGTTTGTGGTCCACTGATTTTCCAGAAATCCCGAGCACATTAATCATGAATTTCCGGAAATCCTAAACATGCTGATCTTTATAAGCGAGTTTTCTGATTGGTCAGTCAATCATCGGGAAACCCTTCAAGTGTATACAGCTAAGGTTTATGTCATTTGCAATTTTGTCAAAGAGACGCTCTGTCAGCTAGGGCCTGCCTTCTACTATACAATGTAGTAATTAAGACCCGATGTATGTAGTGCAACCAAGTAAGACATCTCAGGAAATACAATACGAAGAGCACACTTCTGCAGCCCCTCTAGATATTCCAACAAATAATTGGGAGGCTGTTGTGAAAATATCATGCTGGGTTTAGAGCAGATAATACATGTTTTTATAGGCTTCATGCTCATATGATGGCTAGTAGTCTTTAAGTATCTAAAGTCCAATTGCATATATACCGGTACCTTGTTTGGAGAGTAAGTAAAAGTTCCAAATGGTCCTCTCCATTCTACCATGTCATCAACTTGCCAGGTCTTCACATGACTTGACATTTTACCATCTTCATAGACCTACATTATAAATAATCAAAAAATCAATCATTAATAATATTATTGGTCACTAATAATTATTTTTAGTCTAATTCATTTATAAAAACTTTTCCTCAAGATACAGAAAAAAACATAACACCTTTAATAAATACATTCATAAGTAAATGGCATCAAAACTATTTATACTCCTTTATCATGGAGATGTATTTTTTTTTTTGTAGTCTAGAGTGGGGAGTACTAGAATACTATTCACATCAGTATTAATTTGTATTAAGCTGAAAGGATTATTACCCTTTTTACCACAACAACTCAGTTTCTTGTGTTCTGATTGGCTTATTGCCATTGGAAATATGACATACATGTACTACAGATTGCAACATTGCTCACATCATGGATTACGTTATAGCGTGTGCTAGAATCACTTAGCTTTTCTCTCACAATTTCCATCATTTTCAAGGCTCTTCCACTCGATTATTTATCGTTCGTTGTTGTAAAAAAACAAATTTACAATAGTTTACCATGGTATCTCCTCTTACTTACCATGTTTTGTGTCATCGCACGGTCAAAATTGTTGTGGACTCGGCTAGCGCCACATGAAATCCACAACAATTTTCATGATGCAATGACGCAAAACATAATAAATTGAAGAAGACATACATTGTACCATAGTAAACTAATTAATCATAAATTAGTTAAATGCAAATAAAAGTATATCTATGATGTTGAAAATGTTTTGGTCTGTGACATAATTACATGTACATGTATGAAATAGTTCATTCTCAAAAGTCCCATGGTCATGCAGCTGTAATGAAAAAAAGAGAGATTGGCTTGAGCTGTCAGAAGCAAGATTGCCCTCAAAACCATATGATGATCTAGCTGCAAGAATTCTCAAATGTATACCTTAATGAGTACATCAAAGTAGCCAACAGCATCCAGTGGACTGATGGGTGTGTACTGCCGAGTAACTGAATGGCCATTAATGTTTCCCCTGAGAAAGATGAGTGCAAAAAAACAATTTGAAACAAAACTTGAAACTGTCAGAGCCATGTACACAATAATGGTATGGTAATAATGGGATTTGTGTCCCTTACCTCAAGATAATATGCTCCCCAACCTTCAGGCCCAAATTTCTTCCTCCAGGGACATTAAACCTGTACACATAGCTGTCCTTTGTGATCTGTTTGATATTATTTAACTTAAAGGGCCTAAACTCAGAGGTGCTCAGACCACTGTCCTGGTGAAGTCCCTCTATCTGAGCACCTGGTTCATGCTTATTGAGCAGTCTCTGACACTCTTTCTTCCATTTCTTTAGGTCCTCTTCATAAATATCAAAAACGCATGGTACACATCCAGTGCCACAGCAGTCATTAGGTAGAGGCTCTTCAGGTGCTTCAGGCAAATTAGTTTCTTTAGTACTTGAATGGCTAGAATTGTCCATTGAGTGTATTCTACAAGCTCTATATACTCCAGCAATACTCTTACAACAGGACTACAGTTTTATAAAACATTTACCATACATTCCAGTAAAAACTACTAATGGTAACTTAACATACACATACTTTGTATGTGTTAGTTACAGGTTATACCCATAATTGAAGTATTTTAAGTGTTATGCTGCCAGCAGATAATAGTATACATCAATTAACAGTCTCAGTAAGGTTTACAACAACCTTAAAAGCTGGTAAAAAATATTTTTATAAATACCTTATGTTGCTTACAAAATACGTACAAGGTCAAGGGTTTAACTTTATAACTTTAAGCTAAATCGTGCATAATTAAGTTAATTACATACAAATACAATTTCTAAAAGCTTTTAACTAGAAATACTGCTCTGATAACCGTTGCTATGGGTCTTTATATATGCTACACATATGACATAAAAGCTAATAAAGAGTTATAACCATGTAAAAAGCTAACAAGAACTCGTTCAATACTTGACTTTTCGTACAGTTGGTACTTGTAGTAACCACAGCTAGTTGGTCACTTGGCGGAATTCCCATCATTAAAGAAGTCCACCATGAAAACCCTTCCTCGCAAGTTCGTTTAGAGCCGCACACATCGGTCTTTAGCTTCCTTTTGCAGTGACTAGAGGTATTTGTTTGACCGTTTTCTTGTTGTTTTTCCATGTGAATTGTGATGATCACTAACTCGTGTTCGAGAGGGACTGAAAACTAGAAAAGTTACCCAGAAGTCACTTCGCACCTTTGATCATTTGTAGTGGTATGAAAAACTCCTAAAAGCACCCTAAAGTGGTTCCAAGAGAAGAAAAACCACAAAGGAAACAACCTGGAAACGAAAATGTATGTTTATTTATACATTGTACGGAAATTTGAAGGGATTTATAAAACTTCTATTTTCACAAACCCATAGATTGGGCTGCCTGTGTTGAAGCTCGCACGACGAGTCACAGGTATATACTTCATGGTAGTGTTTCGTTCCATATAGTCTCCCTGCATTATAATTTTCTCTACTGTTTTACAGTATTATGCAGGAAGATTATATGGAACGAAACACTACCATGAAGTATATATACCGAGTCACCGTTCCCAAAATGAGTCAACCACCAACCTCGTTCCCAGGGGTCTCTACTCGCCTAATCCAAGATGGCGTCGTCTTGGATTAGGCGCGTAACGACCCCTGGGAACGAGTTAAGTCAACCACATGCGCAGTGATGCGCAGTAAGAAACAAATGGGTACGAGATTGCAAATGAGTGAGTCCTGGGGAAGTGTGCGCGCATGTGCACTTCGATTTTGGCCGCCCTCATCCGATGCACACTGCAGTGCGGCTGGTACAAAACGCAGGTCACAGGTCCAGGTCACAGGTCACTTAACGATTTTTGTATTTTCCAATAATCTATTTTTCCTTCCACTCCATTCCTGTATTAAATACAATATCCGTGAGCAGCCTGGAAACGAGGATACGTCATTTTCGCGATCCTCGTGGTTTCGGTAAACCTAAACTGGAATACAGCTGGTGTAACTGTGTAAAGCTCACTTCTACGAAGGAATCTTGGACCCGCGGATTAGGATTATGCTAACAGTTTGATATTTATATATCACTCCTGGACAGTTTCTGAACATTTTTTAAAAGTCGCGCTCATTGAAACAGTTGCAGTATTTGCACACGCCAGATAGAAGACTTGCCACTTAACGGACAACCAACTCCAACGGCCTAAGCGCGCACTCGGTAATTCGTGCGCGCTCTCGAGAGAACCAAGTATGGCGATTGGACAACTCTTCTTCTTCTCAGCTGGTTTTCTTTGCCTCCTCGTATCGCTTAGTAACAACGACGCTACGTCACCAAAAGTGCAGACAACCATAAACTCTGATCTAATTAACTTCCAGAATAATGCCAAATTTACTTTCAAATTTGACTTTCAAAATTATGAAAGCTGTGCGTCTAAAGAGTGTCCATGTTAGGATTCTAAGTGCTGGTAAATATCGCATTCGTCGGACGCTTTCTACGTGGGGAAAACATGGATTGCGCGGGCTAATGGTGTACGGTTATGGTCTTTTTAAGCTCTCCAAATTTTATTTTTTACTGCTACAATATTTACTTGTTCTTAACATCAGCTCATACATCTACGTATAAAGGTTAGTTCGACATTTCTGGTGTATTTTGGTAGTGTTTCTCCATATTTTGTGTCTTTAAAATCAGTTTTCTATTTCGCTGGTCGGTACCTTCTAGCTGTTTTACTTAATAGACAAGTTTCTTCTTGTTGTGCTCTTATTTATTATTCCGCGGTCTTAATACATAGTACATTGTTGAATCGTTCACATTTTCTTTGTTTTATTCATTATACTATTTCTCTAATCCCTGCTTTTCGTACTTTTACTCATCAGTTATTTTCAGTTATAGTACATTTTCGTTTGTATTATAATTTCCATCTCGCACTCTGGTTAGTTTATTTGCACACTACAACACTCTATTTTCCCGTCTACTTCTATATTTTAAAGCATTAATTAAAGTCATTTTTCATCTCAAGGTTCATTATTTTAGTTTGTTTTTTTAGTTTATCACTTCACATATCATACCGTTATTTTTGGTTTGTATATTTCTCTGACATATTTGAATTTTTGAAGAGCATAAAAGTTGCTCGAGCCAGAACATAACCGTTCTCCCAGCGCGCGCTGTAAATTACGTAATGACGTAATGAAGCTCAGACGCGTTCAAAGTTGTTCTGCATTTTGTTTTATATTTTTACTTCAATATGCTCTCTTGGAGCAGGAGACAACAGAAGATGTTAGATATAGCACGAAGGGACATGTTGATGCGACCAAAGGCTCAATTCCACTGTTCAACAACGGTTATCAGGACGCAATAACGTTTTCTTCCTGTGATGCTAAACAAGATTTTGTAACTCAAACGAACGAATCTTTCATACAAATTAGCCGGCTATACCAACAACACATTCCAACAAATCGGCATGGATCGGAGCATAATGCCATGCATCGCTGGAGTCATGTACACTTTCCTAAAAAGAGGGCAATTAATAGAACAAGAGCAAGGATCAAAAGAATGTCCCGGCCATGTGTGTATTACAGCAACACAACAGCAACAAGACAAATAATACTCGACGGTGATGTCGAAGTCAATCCTGGTCCCGAGAATCTCAACAGCTCAGCGGAGTCAGATAACTCTGATTTCCTTGTTGATTTCGCACAGAAACTGGTACGAGGTACAAGCCTATTAAATATTGCCCATGTGAATATAAGGGGTCTCCGATCAAAAGTCGACGAAGTCAAATTATTACTCCAAATATGCAAGTTTGATATCCTGGCCTTGACTGAAACTAACCTTGACAAATCAATCAGTAATAAACAAGTTACGATCGACGGTTACCGCCTGATTAGACGCGACAGGTCTACTGGTCCAGGAGGTGGATGTATAGTCCATACGGCTAGTCATCTTTCTGTTCAACACCTTAAATCATTGGACTATAAAAAAGTTGAAGCAATCTGGATCAAAATAAGTACTGAATCGAGCTCACTCATACTTGGAAACATATACAGGCCTCCCAGTGATAACGATTTCTTCAAGAACATTATCGAGCCGCTGGAGAAAACATGGGTGAAATACAAAAATCTGTGCTTGGTCGGAGATCTGAACTGTGATTTACTGAACAAACCTCAAGGCGGCTGCTCCTACCTCGGAAATAGGCTACTTAATATTCTAGCCCAATTTAGCCTCAAAGTGTTTAACTCTGAACCTACCAGAATAACCGACCACTCTATTACGTTAATAGACGTGGTCTGCTCTAATCAGACACATTCTATCAAGTCAACAGATTATCTCGACCTCGGCATATCAGACCACAGGCTGATCCAAGCTACAGTTAATGTTAAAGTGCGCCGTCCACCACCGAAGATCGTAACCGCTAGAAGCTACAAGAACTTCAACCAAAATGAATTTATGAAAGATCTTACATGTGCTCCATGGTCGGTCTGTAATGTCTTTGACGACTTAGACGATATCTACTGGGCCTGGACCAAACTGTACAATGGGGTCTGTGAAGACCACGCCCCTCGGCGGAGCTTCAAGGTGCGCAGCCAGTCATTACCTTGGATCACACCACAGATCAGACACAGAATGAATCTGAGATACAAAACACTCAAACGCGCTATGAAACTCAATGATACCCAGCTATGGGACGAATATAAATCACTTAAGAACAGTATTACTGCAGATGTGCGCAAAGCAAAGACGGCGTATTACAAGGATATGTTTGCAATAGTGAAAGATTGCAAGTCATACTGGAAACTAGTAAATGACGCCACCTGCACAACTACACATCCACCAATCGTCGCGATCAAGCGTGATGATCAATCTCTAGCAACAGACAATGCAGAAAAGGCAGACATTTTAAACACACACTTCTCGACAGTGGGAGAAAAACTAGCAGAGGAACTACCGCCACGCCTAGAGTGCTCTCACCCTGCCAATGCAGCTGATGTAGCTACAGTCCTAGTAGAGACCGAAATTAAAATCACGGAGAAGGGCGTCACCAATATGATAAGGAAGTTGAATCCCAACAAGGCCTGCGGTCCGGACGGTATTGAACCTAAACTGCTCAAGCTCGCAGATACAGCCATCGTGCCGTCACTCACAGCTGTGTTCATGGCATCGGCAACGCAGTATAAGGTTCCAAGCACATGGAAAGTGGCAAAGATCTCACCTGTATTTAAAAAGGATGATGCCGAAGACAGGACTAACTATAGACCAATTTCACTACTGAGCGTACCAAGCAAATTAATGGAGACAACAGTTGCGGATTCCCTCACAAATCACATGGACGTAAACGATCTATTCAGTCCATATCAGTGGGCGTATAAAAAAGCACACTCCACTGAGCTCTTACTGGTACACATAACGGAACATTGGAGGAAGGCTCTTGACGTAAACAGAGTCATCTGTGCAATATTCTTCGACTTCAAAAAGGCATTTGACTCAATAGATCACGACGTTCTACTACACAAACTTTACACCCTCGGCGTGTCGGACAGCACCCGCTCATGGTTAAGAGACTATCTTAAGTCTAGGCAGCAGTTTACGGTTATTAACAGGGTGCATTCCAGCAGTCAAGCTGTTACATATGGTATACCACAAGGATTATTTTGCAATGATTTGCCCAATACAATTTCCAATTACGAGTTCGCTAATCTATATATGTACGCAGACGATACCACCGTGTCTGTGACCGGGGCCACCATTGACGAGGCAATTAGCACTGCAAACAGTGTACTTGAGATAATGTATGACTGGTGTATGTCAAATCGAATGACAGCTCACCCGGAAAAATGTGAATATATGCTATTACACAGAGGCTCTTTTATGGGACCCATTGCAGCCGTTAGGTTTGGATCTTCCAACTTAAGAAGGGTATCCTGCACACGCTGCCTCGGGTTATCTATAGATGACAAATTAGGCTGGTCCAAGCACTTAACTGACCTAATTAAATCGTACGTGCAGAAGCTAAACCTTCTAAAGTCCCTGTATTTTCTTCCTGAGCATGCTAAGTTAGACTTCTACTTCAAGGTTATCCTTCCTGCTATCACTTATGGATTTCTATGTTGGGGATCGTGTAATACAACACTTCTAGAATCATTAAACCGAATTCATTACCGGGCTGCAAGGATAATTTTTGGACTCCATTGGCTAACACCACGTCAGGATGTAACTGCCTCTGCCAAATGGAAGCCACTGAACCATTACTATAACCTAAGACTTACCTGTTTTGTACATAAATGTTTTCACAACCTAGCTCCTCCTGTACTATGTAATGCCTTTCCTAAGAGAATACTTACATACTCCTTACGTAACACTCACTGTATCAGTCTACCCACACCGAAAACCAACTACCTGAAATTGTCAATAACGTACAGAGGTACGAGGCTTTGGAACAGTCTCGGTAACGACCTAAGGTCAACTGCATCACTTAATAGTTTTAAAATTAATCTTAAAAGAAACACTGAACTACTGTAAATAACTGAATAGAATAAGTTAATTAGTATAAGTTAATTAGTCTTATATTACTATTATCATTATTATTAGGGTAGAATAGCGTAGTTATAAGCACGACCACATCAGCAACGCTGTAAATTTATCGTGGGTAAATAAATATTATTATTATTATTATTATTATGGATACACTTGCATCTCACCGCCTGACATCACCCCTCCACTCACATTATCTATCTTTTTGGATATTGAACTAAATCCTGGACCAGACGACTGCAAAACTAACCAAAGTAATCGCGACATCACTACACCTGAGGCTGCAGTATCTACAACAACAACAACAACAACAAGTTTATTCGTACCATTTTCGAAAATACAAGGAATAAAGAAAAAGAAAGCTTGCATTGTAGGTACTGGTTACCTGTAATAGCCGAGTGGGCTAATCGAGACAGGTCACCATGATTGAAATAGTTAATAACAATATTATAGTAGACTGTTAAGCAGTCTAAAACACACACACATATTCTGAAACATACATAAAATAAATGAAAGAGACAAGAAAGATGTCACATATATATACATATATACACACACGCATACTGCATATATATACATACATACACATATACATACATATACAATATATATCGGGTATACATGTATCAATGATTTGTACTAGAAAAACATTTAGGAGTAACCACTAATAATATCTGATTTAAGGTTCTGTTTAAAAGCATATTTTTTCAGGTATTTGTAGTTTTCATTAATAGAATTCCAAATTTTCACTCCTTGAAACCGAATGCAGAATTTTCCATAGTTTGTTTTTACTGAAGGGAGATAAAATGATTCTTTTGAAGCTAGCCGAGTATTGTATTTGTGTACTTTATTGATTTTCTTAAAAAACTCATCAAAGGCTGGTGGCAGTTTACTGGTATAATAGTCATACATAAAAAGTGCATTATGAAAAAAGACCAAATCAGTAAATCGGAGAATATTTAGCTTTTTAAATAAAGGTAGGGTGTGTTCTTTGAAGTCTGAAAATGTAATAATTCTTAATGCCCTTTTTTGTAGTATTATAATTCGATTTAAGGTGGATTCATAGGTGTTACCCCAGATGGCGATCCCATATGTCAAAAATGGGTAAATCAAAGAATAATACAATTGAATAAGAATATTTATATTTACATAATAGCGAATTTTTGACAACACTCCTATACTTCTTTTATTTTTTTGGGATATGTAGTGAATTTGGCTTTTCCAATTGAGATTTGAATCTAGGTATATTCCTAAATATTTTAAACTTTGCTCTTCCTTGATTAATTTTCGATTGATATATAGTTTAATCCGAATTGTTTTTTTTTTTTGAGGAGGATGAAATATGACAAAATTCGTTTTGTCTGATATTAAGAGAAAGTTTGTTTGAGGAGAGCCAGTTGTTTATATGTTTTAGTTGATTATTAATTGTTAATTCTATGTCTAGTAAGTTTTTATTAGAGTAAAATATATTAGTATCATCTGCAAAGAGATGGAAATCGAGAATATTTGAAGAATTTTTAAAGTCATTTATATATAAGAGGAATAGAAGGGGCCCTAGTACTGATCTTTGTGGAACGCCACATGAAATGGTTTGCTCTTCTGAAGACGTACTTCCTATAGTAACAAATTGTTTTCTATTGCATAAATGTGATTGGAACCACTCTTTTACGATACCTCGGATGCCATATATTTCAAGTTTTTTTTTATCAGAATTGCATGATTTACCGTATCGAAAGCTTTACTAAAGTCTAGAAAAAGTCCACATGAATATTGACCATCTTCTATAGCTCTCTGTATTTTATCTGTTATGAGCATTACTGCTTGCACTGTGGAGTAACCTGAACGAAAACCAAATTGTTTGTCATAAAGGATATTTTCTTGTTTTACATAAGCTGCTAGCCGCTTATACATTAGTTTCTCTAGAAGTCTATTAAAAACTGAAAGCAGAGATTGGACGATAGTTATTCAAAGCAAACTAAATCTTGCCTTCGTTGTCTGAGTTGGAAAGTACTGGAGCGTTGTATTTACAATCGTCTGATAGACCTTATCTACAAAAAAACATTTCTCATTTTCCTTACAATTACATGTACTGTTGTTATATATATATTTTTTTATCTTGTCAACATTATATATTATATATTGCTATTTTGTTCCCACTTAACCCGCCTCGATTAGCTATGCTACTTGCGGGTTAGTGTATTTTTGTAAAATTTGTTGTTAAACTTAATAAAGTCTTACCTTCAAAATATGATCTCTGAAGCTCAGTACGGCTTCCTTAAAGGCAAATCCTGTACCGCTCAGCTACTGACAGTCCTCCATCGCATTGGTCAAAACCTGGACTTGGGCAAAGAAACCGATGTCCTTTACTTCGACATCTCTAAAGCCTTTGACACAGTTGACCACAAACTACTCTTGCGCAAACTTAGCCGATTATACGTTCTCGTGTTAACTGGTATGAAAACGGATAAGTATTTTCTCAACCTCGAAAATTCTAGAAATAAAAAGAGTGTCATTAGAAAGCTCGCAAAAAGGGACGGAAAAGTAATCATAAATCCCAAAACGATAATGGACGAAATACACTCATTTTATGCCGACTTGTATTGTGAAAATAACAAAGATGTCATAGACGATCTTGAACTCTCCACATATCCCTAAACTATCAGATGCCATGAGACAGTCGTGCGAAGGGGAATTAACCCTGATGGAATGTTTAATGTACTTTTGACCTTTCAAAATTATTAAAAAAACGGTAATGACGGTTTGACAGTGGAATTCTATAAAACCTTTTGGACACTCCTAGGCAATATTTTAGTTGACTGTTTGAATGCCTGCTACGAAAAAGGAGAGCTGACCACGTCACAAAAACAAGCTGTTATAACTTTACTTGAAAAAAATGGTAGAGATCGACGTCACATAAAAAACTCATTAACGTCGATACGAAAATCGGATCAAAGTCTATCGCGAAAAGGCTTGAAAACGTTTTACCCAATATCATTCACCATAAGCAAAATGCATTTGTTAAAGGAAGAACTACATTCGATGCGATCAGAACAATCGACGATGTGATGGATTTTACAAAAAAGAGAAATATAGACTCCTTGCTAACAACCATTGATTTTGAGAAAGCCTTTGACTCAGTCAATCGAAGTTTTCTTAAAAAAGCGTTGAAAACTTTCAATTTGGGCGAATCTTTTATCTCGTGGATCGATACTTTTATACCAATATCACAAGCTGTGTCGTAAACAACGGCTTTGCCACGCCTTTCTTCAATATCTCTCGCGGGGTCCGCCAGGGAGATCCTCTTTCTTGTTCATAATTGTACTGGAGCTACTGGCAATAAACATAAGAAACGACCAAAATATTACAGGAATATATTGTTGACAAGAGTGAAATTAAACTGGTTATTTTTGCTGACGACATGACAGTCTTCTTGAGAGATAAAAACTCTTTTTTGAACTTATTATCCACTCTGCAGATCTTCAGATCTTTCTCTGGACTAAAAATTAATGAAGACAAAACAGAAGTGCTCTGTCTAGGTTCTATGAAGGCCTCGGCCGAAGAACTAAATGTGAAAGAGATCAAAACTGCAGTTAAAGTTGTCGGTATCTACTTAACCTATAACGAAACTCAATCAAAGAAACTAAATTTTACAGCTATTACTGATTTTTTGTCAAATATTTTCAGCAGGTGGAAATGGAGAGGTCTTACATTACTGGGAACGGGAGAGATAAGGTGAAAAGATTAGCACTAATAAATAATATCGAGAACGGAGGCCTCAAGATGCCTGATATCACCTCAATGATCCAATGCAAGCTTAAAGAATCATGTGCATCAAAAAGTTATTTGAGGAGTCTTCAAAATCTTTTTGGAAAATTATGTTAAATTACTAGTACGGAATATAGGAGGCAATTTTCTTTTTCACTGCAAATTGCCATTGGATTTACCAAAATATTATATAGAATGCCTATCAGCTTGGTCTAGCCTAAACAACTCTACCCCAAAAACCATAGAAGAAATTGCCAACCAAGTTATTTGGAATAATAGATTTGTTTATGTTGGAAAAAAATCAGTGGTTAATCAAAATATTTTTTCGAAAGGTATCTGCAAAATTGGAGATTTCTTTAATGATGGTCTAAAACTGAAAACTGCTATTGAAAATCTCAATCCATTAGAAATGTTTTGGCTACGTAGCGTATATGACGCTTTACCTAAAGAATGGAGGTCTGAACTAAAAAACACTCAACACTAGTTTCACGGTTATTCAAAACTTTTGAAATTCACAGTCTGCAATTAAATGCAGGGGATGACACTATTTTGCTTGAAAACGTTACTTCTAAAAAAGTTTATCTGTTTAATATCTAAAATCGTTGAAACACCAACGGCAAAGACCCACTTTTATACATATTTATCAACAATAAATGCTTCCATTGATTGGAAAGTTATTTACTAAATCCTTTCAAATGTGCGCTTGATACTAAAACCCGAGAATTTCAATTCAAAATTCTTCACCGTATTGTTCACCAATTATTTACTTCACAAGATCGGCAAGATGCAGTCCCTCTCTCTGCTCCTTTTGCCAAATAGACGTCGAAACCATAGAACATTATTTTTTTCACTGCCTTTAGTTCAGTCTTTTTGAAATGCAGTCCAACAGATTGTGACCAAGCAGAATTTGCTTCAAAGATCGCTCAATGAATTTGATGGTATTTTGGAGCTGGTAGAACCTCTAAAGCATTTTATTTTGATAAATCACGTGATATTAGTAGCTAAATATTTTATATATTCAGTTGTAAACTTAAGGAACAGACCCTGCTCATCAACTGTTTTCTAAGAAAACTTAAATTGATTTATAATCTAGAGCTGTTTATAGCCAGAGAGAATGGAATATGCTTCTTTCCCTTATCCTTCAATGACACCTCGTGTTTTTGTTTTCTCTTTTCTTTCTTGGGCCACACCACATTATATCTACCTTTTTATTTCTTGTTATCGTTGGTTTGTTGTTTTGTATTTTTATTTAGTATTTTATTTTGTTTTGTAGTAATGTAGTAAATTTTCTTCGGGGGGGGGGGGGGGGGGGGACACAGGGACAAATATAACCAATGTATCATTAAAATATCAATAAAATGTATATATTTAAAAAAAAGTGATTTGAGTAGCTTTTGAGGCTCAGTTCGACTATATGTACGGCTTTCGAAATTCTGGGTTCTTTGCAAGTTTTATCGTCCGTTTTTCATTCACGAACATTCAGGATCCTCTTAAACGAATTTCTACAGGAAACCAGAGAAACCCTATATTGTATTCTTTGCCATTCACTGTTCTGGCTTCAGCATAAAAGTACAGGAGTATTAAACAAGATTAAAGTCACCGGCGTCGAGTTCTTGGTGAGTCATTAATGCACTAGTCAATTGAAACTCCGGCCCCCCGACCCCCGGGACATAGCGGGGAATGTAGATAGATAGATAGATAACTTTATTAAAGTGTCAAGATTAATAGCAGTTGCCCACTAAGTAGGGACACTAACAAAAATAAATAAATAAATAAAATAAACATAATACAAATAAAATCATGACTAATACTAAATATATCTAAAAAACATTTTAAAAACTATCTAAGTGACAAACTATCTAAGTGACAAACTATCTAAGTGACAAACATTTAAACACTTAAAAATATGTACAGTAAGTTGCTTTATATAAAATATGTACCTAAGATGCACATAAGATGCAGTTTTTACAGCCGTTGCTTGTAAAACTTTCTAAGTTTAGCTTTCTGATTGCCTTTTTAAAGGCTTCAATTGATGGCGCGTTACGTATATTGGAGTCCAGTTTGGACCACAGTGTTACATTTTGACCTTTTCCCCGCCAGTTGGCTGTTACAATACCCGCCCCTATGGCCCCGGTATGTGCTTCAGACTGATTTTCAATTAGGAGGAGGCATTGATAGATTGAATATACATAAGCTTCAATCTGTTGCTCCATTATTTGAAGAAAAAAAAATTCTGAAGCACATCACTAGCGGATCCAGGGAAGGGGTTTCAGGGGTTGCAACAGCCACTATGATTCCTGTAAATCACTGTAAATTCAATTTTAAATCTCTAGATTTAAAAAAAATCCTTTTGCAAACCCCCCTTTCACAAAATCCTGGATCCGCCCCTGTACATGTTCTATTACTATACATGCTTTCCGCACTTTTACAGTCTCGACCATTGTCTTGTTTATCAGAAACCGTTGTCTGTCAACAAAAAAAAACACAATGCGACAAAGGAATATAAAGGAAATGTCATGCAGCTGCGTTTAAATATATTTAAGTAATGATCCGTGTAAAAAGTACGACAAAATCCATTGATATGTGGCATTGAGCCTCCCTCACATGTGATTTGTCTGTGTTTTAGACTACGAAAACAATGGGTGATAATTATGATTATTCTGAAATATAAGTAGTATGAAGTCTTAGTTTCATTCCATTTTTATGAACAAATTATCTTCCAACCAATAGGAACAGCCAAAAACAATAGCTACGAAACAGGCACAATTGATAAGGTTCCGAACATACGATTTGCTTTACAAACGACATTTCGAATCGCAGTGCAAATCGCAGTTTTAATATTTTGAAAAATTGGAGGAAATTAAACGTCTTCCTAACCTTTAAGGCGATTTTCACGTTTCAACCAATCAGATCAAGAATTTTCACAATACAAAATTAACACCTTGCCATCTGAATGCCGTTCGGTGTTGTACTTGTTACACGAATCATTACTTAATCTGATATTTTGCCGTGACGCAAACTTTAACAAAACCGGCTTTGTTGTTGCAAATAACAAAAGTGTTTAATAATAAACACTTCCTGATCTACTACTCGTGACTTAACTCAGTATAAACACTGCCTCTGATGGCAACACCCAGGACTTGTTTAAATTAGCTACGATGTTTGCGTGTTAATAGCTTCCGCCATGTTTGATACACGTTGTTGATGCTCGGGCCCAGTCCCGCTCTGTCGTGGCTGGCGTTACAACCACCGCTAAAATCCCCGCAATTTTTGCAAATCGTTACTTTCCCCGTTCCACCGGAAAAATGCAGCGTTAAATGTGCGTTATTCCACGGCCATGTCCCCGTTAATGCCCCACTATGTCCCGGGGATCGGGGGGCCGGGGTTTCAATTGACTAGTGCATAATTTATTGTACTAGTTGTGTTGTATCAAACTGTGAATGAAGTAGTAAACACTGTATTAGAACTTCAATGTCCATTGTATTTTGGCGTATAGGATAAAGATAAATACGGGAAGAAAACCAAGGCCACCAGCCACACAATATCTTGCACCTCCTCGCTTATTTTTACATTTCTCTGAAACTTTCTCTCTGGAGTCCGCCATGTTCCTTACAGTGACGTCACGCAGCTCATTTGGCCGCGCGGCAAACCGGACAGTTTTTAGCATAAAGTAGTCAATTTGAATGGCGAAAAAGAGACCTTTCCGAAGGAGGAAGTGAAAAATAAATATACTCTTGGTAATCAGAAAAGAATGAACTTTATTATTCTGCAATAAAATAAAGATGCAAAATTTGGTTTCATAAACACTTTAAGTACCAGGGGCAACTGAGACAGATATCATAGCAATATTCTATTAGTATATTAGTACTATAAAAGAGAAGCAATGTTGGGCAATTTACAAGCGCGATTGCGAATTTACAAGCGCGATCGAGCCAACATTCAGTATCCTTATATAGGACATTGAATACCCTTTTTATATTTAACAACTGTCTAACCCTCCCTACGCCCTTAAAGTCGTATCTCAAGTTGTACCTCGTCTGCTCCATCTGCCGCCATGTTTGTAACCACGACGATCGCGAAAATCAGTGACGTAAAATCGTTAAGCGACCTGTGACCTGGACCTGTGAGCTGGAACCTGCGTTTTGTACCAGCCGACTGCAGTGCCAATGTGAGGCACAGAATTTGTAAGAAGTTAGACAACACCCCTCCATAATAATTTACATCCGGTTAAATTACATCCGACAAAGAGATCACGCCACTGATTAGTATCAGAGTACAATTGCAACCGTGTACTCGGAGAGTTAGAAAATGCGTGTGACGCTTTGCTGTGGTGTGTGACAACATGGTTTTAGACTATGAAATAAACAAGGACTGGCTGGACTAAAGTCGTTGAATTCTGCTTAATTTTCCCGTGCAACATTATTTTGGGGGCTCAGACGGGAAGCCGTTGGCCACTCAGGAGGTTTTCCTGAACTAGTGGCATAGGATAATGAGTTAATGGGATTGAAAACACGCGAAACTATCCAGAAGGGAGGTTTTGAGGTCGAAATGGCGGACGACGAGATAGAAGCGGAACAACTGAAACCTGTGGACTCAGCATGGAGAAATTGATCGATTTGGCGGAGCACCTATGCATGAATCAATGTTAAGCCGCAGGGGGGGGGGGGGGGGGGGGGGGGTCTCGGGCAGATGTGCGGCATTTGATCAATCTTGGCCTCCCAAGCTTTACCCCAGGGTGTG
The DNA here is from genome assembly GCA_030867875.1 of Actinernus sp. WN-2022. Lineage (NCBI taxonomy): Eukaryota > Metazoa > Cnidaria > Anthozoa > Actiniaria > Actinernidae > Actinernus > Actinernus sp. WN-2022. The sequence continues at coordinate 43,932,994 of JAOWCC010001679.1, forward strand.
GACATTTGAATTCGACCGGTTGAGGACTGTGTCCTAGTCTCTTGTTTCCCGAGTCGCCATCTTGGGTGTTGGAAGGTATGAATTTCAAAAATGCGTTTTCATCTGTTTTCATTAAGTTAAAAAGAACGCTTTACATTTATTTGGGATCAACTCCAGTTCCCCCATTGTCTCAGCTGTATATATATAGTTTAAGGAGGAATTTCGTTGCCCCAGGTGGGACAATTTGATCACAATTGACCATTTTTTTCTTTCCCCAGGGTGGGGAATTTGACCAAAAATTCTCGAAAAAAGTCAAATGCCGCACATCTGCCCGACCCCCCCCCCCCCCCTCCCACCGGCTTAACATTGATTCATGCACTAGAGATTGAAGCAGGAGGATTAAAGAGGTTAGCTATGACAAAGAAAATTCGCACTGAGATCGAGAAAAACCTGGAGAAACCTGGAGAACTGCAACCGAAGAAAACCTGGCTGAAGGAGATTTATGGGCGAATAAGTGGAGATGTCGTGCCACCGCTCGAGCTCGAAGACTCTCAAGCGAGTCAAGGACCGGTGGAAGTCCACGTTGTCATGGGTTCAACACAAGGAAATCCCGAGAAGACTACAGATGCAAAGGTAGGCGTTGACATTAGTACAATTAATCAAGAGAGATTTTAAAATACATGGAATTATTGGAGCAGATAGCTCCAAAGATAGCATGCCGTTTATAAGTGTCATGAGACAAATTGATATCGGAGTGACCTCGGGATATGCCGAAAGCCTAAGGCAAATAAGTTATTTGCAGCTCTAGAGGCCGTCCAGTCGGATCTAAAAGGGCTCAAAGCGGCATTCGACAGGTCACAAATCACCTCAACCCAAAATGATAGTGGGTGGAATAATGATGCAACCCAATCACGATATAGATCTGCTAGGCGCCTATGTAGCGAATGTCAAGAGAAAGGCGAAGATAGGTGCAATCACTGCTATAAATGTGGGTCGGACACCCACTTTGCGAGGGGATGCCGGGTGGTTCGTGACTCGTCGGGAAACGCCAGGCAGCTGCTACCAAGGGACAGGGAGCAGCCGGAGAGACGAGTATGTCCCACACCTGTATGTTTTGTGGTAAGAAACAAACAGAGTCCAAGTTTAAGAGGTGCGCTAAATGTAAGTCTGTGATCTATTGTTCTAAAGCCTGTCAAAAACAGCATTGGAAAGGACCGATGATACTGTGTTTTGTCAGGCTATATCACATTTGTCCCAACAAAGTCAGGAGTCTAGCGCAAATGGGGGGGGGGGGGGCTAGCCACCTGTCACCAAAAGCACATGCGAAGCTTGTACAGCTGGTCGGTCAACGATGTACTGTCAAATGTTCTCTTAATGGGGTAATGACCGAAGTGCTATGGGATACTGGGGCTCAAGTATCTTTAATATCTTGTGATTGGGTCAATGGAAATCTACCAAACACTAAGGTGCGGGATATCGACGAACTGTTAGGGGTGGGTGAACTGAATTTGAGGGCTGCGAATGGGACGAACCTCCCCTATACTGGTTGGGCAGAAATTGAATTTCGACTTCATGGGGCTGCACCAGCGTATGGAGTGAAAGTACCGTTCCTAATAACTCAGGATCCACTTGAGTCTCCAATCGTGCTACAATGTAATAGAAGAGGTTTCCAGAAAGACTCCAAATAGTCCTGTAAATGATGAGGGTGAATCTTTTACTAATTTACTTTGTTCGAGTTTTGAAGGCGTGGAAAAAGACAGAATTGAGGCACTTGTCAAGTGTGTGCAGACAGAACAACCAGAGGACCTGTGTACAGTCAAGACTACTAAACAGACAACTGTCATTCCGCAAGGTCAGTCCGTACGTGTATCATGCTATGCTAAAGTAGGGCCTACTACCAGTAATATCCCAGTACTTTTTGAAACAAACCCAGAGCAATGTTGGTCAAGTGGCCTTGAGGTACCAGAACAGTTAACTGTCATTCGAACATCATCCAATAGAGTCAGCATACAAGTAAACAATATCTCAAGTCATGACATTACATTGAAGGGTAGAACAATGCTAGGAAGGCTACAGCTGGTAAAGTCCGTTACTCCCCTGGAAATTAGACCCCAACAGCTCAGTAATGATGATGATGACGGATCATCAGAGGATTCGGATGGCGTACAGGGACATGCATCATTTAATAACTTACAGGACCTATGTGAACCCACTGACAGTGAACAGCATACGCAAATAAACTTAGAGGGTGGGGCAAGTACATATATCCCAGAGGTTGACCTTAGTGAACTAACTGCAGAACAAGCATTAGCTAAAATGATGCTAATAAAAGAATCAGAGTCGTTTTCCAAATGTGATGGTGACATTGGCTGTGCTAAAGAGTTACAAATGACCATCCAGCTATCTGACACCATACCTGTTCAGCAAAATTTCCATAACTTCTATCCCAAATCCACTTTATCCAGAGGTGAAACAATATGTAGAAGATTTGTTGAATAGGGGATGGGTGAGCAAATCAAGATCAGCTAACTCCTCGCCTATTGTATGTGTAAGAAAAAAAGATGGAAGCTTAAGGCTGTGCGTAGACTACCGGAAATTGAATCAGAAGACTGTTCCGGACAGACACCCACTACCTCGTGTCCAAACCGTCCTTGAAAACCTGGGTGAGAATTGCTGGTTTTCATTGCTTGACCAAGGGAAGGCATACCACCAGGGCTTCATTCACCCCGAACATAGACCCTTGACAGCATTTATAACACCCTGGGGCCTATATGAGTGGGTGAGGGTCCCATTTGGTCTCAAGAATGCACCGGCTGAGTTTCAGAGATTCATGGAGCAGTGCTTGGAAGGGCTAAGAGATAACATTTGTGTCCCATATCTAGATGACATAATCGTCTTTAGCCAAACCTTTGAAGATCATGTCGACCATGTCCGACAAGTCCTGAGACGCCTGCGTCAGCATGGAGTAAAACTAAAACCAAGGAAATGTGAGCTATTCAAATCAGAAGTTAAGTACCTTGGTCTAGTAGTATCAGCAGATTGATATCGCCTAGATCCAGCAAACACGGAGGCAGTAACTGCGCTGAGGGACAAGCGGCCGTCTACAGTGGGCGAAGTCAGGAGACTGCTTGGACTACTCGGTTATTATCGACGGTATATAAAGGACTTCTCAAAAATTGCAAGACCGCTATTCGACCTACTGCAAGCACCTCCCAAAGTCGGCATCTACCCCTCAAGAACTTCCAACAAAAAGAAGAACCAGTGTTCGGTTCCGTCCAAGCAACCAGTAGTATGGACGCACTTGCACCAGGAAACGCTGGAGAAATTGATTGATTGTCTTACCAACCCACCAGTAATGGCGTACCCTGACCACAACCAACCGTTTGTGCTCCACACCGATGCTTCAAAGGAGGGACTTGGTGAAGTTCTCTACCAACGACAAGATGGTAAGATGCGTGTAATAGCGTATGGCTCGAGGTCTCTAACACCTGCAGAAAAGAACTACAATTTACATGCTGGGAAACTAGAATTTCTTGCATTGAAATGGGCGGTGTGTGAGCAGTTCCGCGACCATTTGTACTATAGTCCTAACTTTACCATTTACACAGACAATAATCCACTGACATACGTATTGACAACTGCAAAGTTAAATGCAACCGGTCTGCGATGGGTAGGGGAACTAGCTGTTTTCAATTTTGAAATCAAATACCGGGCTGGAAGAGCTAATGCTGATGCCGATAGCTTGTCAAGGTTACCAGGTGATTTTGGGGGTTACATGTCAGCACGTACCAAGACAGTATCACAGGAGGAATTAAGTGCGACTGTGACACCTATCATGTCCCTTAAGAACGGTGACTGCACTTTGCTGTCTGCAGTAACTGATGACACAGATGCTCTAGAATACCTCTCGACACCAACAGTCAGCTCAATCCAAGTAATCGACATAAAGAAAGCTCAGGTAGAAGATCCAAATATCCAGCGTGTCATGAAGTACATTACAACAAACAAACGGCCAACACCGAGGGATCGGCAGCGATAACCGAGGGAGGTGAGGAAGTATTTAAGTGAATTACATAAACTTCATATTAGTAAAAGGGATGGTATTTTATATCATGACCAGAGAATCGTACTCCCTACGCAGGAGAGTCTACCGAGAGCTGCATGAGGAGATGGGCCATCTGGGCACAGAGCGAGTATTAGCATTGGCACGCGAGCGGTTTTATTGGCCCTACATGAGGAGTGTGCAAGTGTTTAAAACAGAAACACCCAACCCTCAAAACCAGAGAACCTCTTCAGTCCATCACAACAAGTGCACCATTCGAACTAGTGTCTATTGACTTTGTTCATCTTGAGCGTAGTTCAGGGGGCTATGAATATATTCTGGTAGTTGTAGATCATTTTACAAGATATGCGCAAGTTTACCCCACACGGAATAGAACTGCCGTTACAGTTGCTGATAAGATCTACAACGAGTTTATACCAAGGTTCGGGTTCCCAGCTAAATTACATCATGACATGGGTGGGGAATTCGAAAATAGATTGCTCAGAAGACTAGAGGAACTCTGTGGTGTAGCTCATTCCCGTACAACCCCATACCACCCCCAAGGGAATGGCCAAGTTGAACGCATGAACAGAACACTTCTAGGTATGATGCGTACACTCCCAGGGATGTACAAGACGAAATGGAAGGACCATGTAAATAAACGCATATAACTGCACTAAACATGAAGCAACTGGATACGCGCCATTTGAACTGTTGTTTGGGCGGCCACGCCGATTACCGATCGACCTCCTATTCGACATCAAGCCACGCGAAGGAACTACATCATATATACCCTGAATATGTTTCCAGGTGGAAGGAAGCTATGTCAGAGGCATATACAAAGGCAAGCAAGGCTGCCAGCCAGAGTGCGAGTAGGGGAAAGAAACAACACGACAAGAGGGTGAGATCGTCAGTGTTGCAACCAGGAGATCGGGTGTTAGTTCGAAATCTCACACCACGAGGTGGCCCAGGCAAGCTCAGGGCTCACTGGGAGGAGAACATACATGTGGTAGTATCACGTAGGGGACCAGAGAGCCCAGTGTATGTTGTGAGCCCAGAATCCGGAAGAGGGAGAGATCGGACACTGCACCGCAACCTGCTTCTTCCATGTAGTTACTTGCCAATGGAACCGCCCAATGGTGAGCAACAGAACCGACCAAGACGCCGTTGTGCTGACAGACCTCCCACCCCGTATCAACCACACAGTACGGCATCCTCTGAGGACGAGGACGAAGAACTTCCTATATTCTCAATGCACCTTACTCACAGAAGAAGCGGGGATGGAAATGACACTCAGGTACCAGTGGAAAATGAACAGCCAGACGACGAAGTGCAAGAACACGCGGATGTTGCACGCGAGGCAATGATGCAGCCAGATGAAGGAGTGCAAGAACATGCGGATGTTGCACACGAGGCAATGGCGCCGCCAGATGAAGGAGTGCAAGAACTCCCGGTTGCTGCACATGAGGCGATGACACAGCCAGAACCCGATGGGAACATCATTTCAGAACCCAACACAGTTGAGACCGAGCAACAGGAAGCAGACGAACTTCAAGAGCGTAGCATCCGTAACCGCAGACCACCAACAGTACTCACTTACCACAACCTGGGTAGTCCGACTTACCATCTACAATACGTGTCAGGTGTACAGGCGGCGTTACCCTAGTGATGTTTACCATCCCCAGCAACAGTTACTAGCGACACCTCGGTTCCGAAGTGATGTCTTCTACCATCCACAGCATGCAACAGTTCCTGGCGACACCTCGGTTCCAAAGTGATGTCTTCCATCCACAGCAACAGTTCCTGGGGATACCGATACTTCCCAACAGGTATCCAGTGGGTTGGCCTAACCAGTACGTGAATGCAGGAGGTTGGGTTTATCCTGGTTATTACCACCAGCCGACGGTCTATTTGGGATACTGAAATCTCCTTATGGGAAAGAACTATTTACATTCTAAAGATTATGTTACTTTGTAAAAAAAAAAAAATCACTTGCCGAGTAATGGCAACTTAGAAATTCATATCACAAAATATGAACTATATCAGGTGACTTCAAGAAGAGACACATTGGAGAACTGAAATTAAATGCTTAGTTAGGCCTGATCAACCTATACTGACATTAATAATTTTCAGCAGCGAAAGAAGTCAATAGAGTCACTAGATTAGGTGTCCAGGAGGACATATATATATTAATAGGGGGAGAGTGTGAGGCACAGAATTTGTAAGAAGTTAGACAACACCCCTCCATAATAATTTACATCCGGTTAAATTACATCCGACAAAGAGATCACGCCACTGATTAGTATCAGAGTACAATTGCAACCGTGTACTCGGAGAGTTAGAAAATGCGTGTGACGCTTTGCTGTGGTATGTGACCACATGGTTTTAGACTATGAAATAAACAAGGACTGGCTGGACTAAAGTCGTTGAATTCTGCTTAATTTTCCCGTGCAACACCAAAAGCGAAAATGCTCGAACTGCTCAAAGTGAAAGTGCTCAAAGCGAAACTCGATAACGAAAATGTGCTAAAAGCGAAATTCGATAAAGCGAAAGTGCTCGGCGCAAAAGTGCTCAAAGCGAAACTCGATATGGCAAAAACGAAACTGATAGATAAATTCGATAAAGCGAAAGTGCTCACTAATCATTTAAAAGACCTGCATGCATGCCCCCAGACCCTCCTAGCGGCTAGGAACCCCCTTCAAATTCTGGCTACGCCCCTGTACTAAAACATACACAAGCGTATCTTCTTGGTGTTAAATATTTCGTTGTTTTTAATCAGCCTTCAAATTAGTGTTGGTAGTTTTTATCTGCAGTGATATTACTGAAGTCAATTTAGATTCAGTTTTCGGTTTTTGTTCCTTTGATAAACGGAAGCTAAGTAATGTAGTCACAAAATGACAAGAGACCGGCGCCACAGCTAGCTGAGTTTGTATCGACTCTGTTCACCAGTTGGACAACAAGCTGCATGGAAGATACAAACTTGTGACTGTTATACTAAAATTCTTTGCAGAAGAATGAGTAAACCAATTACCACTAAAGACCAGTAATATATAAGTCGGAGACAACTTCGTTCCAACCCCCTGAAACTGATAAAAAAACGTGCTGGAATGCTTCAAAAACCGCAAAAGAAAAAACTCCCAAGAAGAAATTATAAATTCCCCAACTCCGAAAAAGGCGTTGACGGTTTCGCGTAAGATTTCTTGCAGCGGTATTGTGAAAGGTCGCCGGCTATTAACAAGTATTGTCGGTAAAACGTTATGGCAAGCTATTTGATTATCGCCCGATAGAGCAAAACAGATCACATCCGTGTGTCACGTTCATATGTAGTCTTGTGCATGTGTAGACTGAGGACGTGTACGCGGGTTTGTTAAAGGCCGCCATGTTTCATCTTCCATTGGCTGCTAAGTAAATGTTGCCTTTCATAGTTGTAAATTTAATTTATGTTGTTCTTATGTACCTTTGCTTTTTGTCTTTTCGCCACTTTCCCATACATTAGCCCTGAGTACATGATGTGAAGTTCAGTGTGGTCAATTCTATACTTTTTCACAGCCATCCTTCGTACATCAACAGCAACAAAACTGAATCAAAAGCCCATCACGACATCTTCATACCCCCCATTATGCGTAATGTTCCTGTAGAAAAAAAAATGAGAACCGACACCCTTGGTCTTTCAAATAAGTTGTTGTGCTAGAACGGCCCGCATAAATCATTGTACAAGTTAATTAATAGCAGAACTCAGCTTTTTGAATTTCTTGTAACTCTTTTGGAAATACTTTAGGAAGAGTTCAAAGAAGGGTTGAATTTTTCGCTATATTATTAATATGGCACATGACTGATCAATTGCAAGCAGACTGACAAATTCAGTTATATACAGCGAATACAGCTCTTCGACGAGAGTTCTCGATCGAGTTGTTCCGGCAGAGCCCGAAGGTCGTGATAAAACTGACAGTGGACCTCAGTCAAAATTAATCTCTTTAAGGCCATTTACGCCGAAATCTGATCAAAGACAATAGCCTTGAAGACTTGAACGAGAACTGAAGAAGGGTCGAGAAGATAAGAAAAATACACCAGAAAGTTTTGACAATAAAATACAAATTTGATCGCTTATCAAAAAGCACAGTTACAACAACTTCCTTATTTAAGATGTACTTCAGTTTACTTTATTCTTATTTCTCCGACTGTCGAAGAACAACCAAGAACATGCATGTTTTATTGCCGGAACCTTTACAGAGGACAGTTAAAAGGATTAACAGTTCTATCACGTTTCTCCTTCGGCGGCTATGGGATTGGGTTCTAATTCTATTTTTGAGAGTTCATTTTTTAATAATGCTTCGTGAAGAAAAGTCAACTGACAATTCAAGGAAATTGTCACATATTTTGTGTGCAACGTCCAGGTTTTGAAACTTACCAAGAAATTACGAGTTTTGCATATTAAAGTGATATAGCAGTGAGTAAACGTGTTTATTCAGGACTTCACAAAGTTGTTAAACTGCTCAAAAACGAGCGATAGTACTGAATGAGTTACAGATGTGACTGTACCGAGGCGCGTTCCATTCGACCAAAACACCCGGTTGAGAAATTTTGAAAACTTTAATGTCGAATGGAACTGATTTTTCCACTTAGAAAAACCAGTCGGGAAAAAGAGTATGTTCCACTCGCATAAACCATCTGGTAAATAAAAATTACGAGTGGAAAATCGGTAAGAAATTGTCGGATAGTGTGACGATATGGCGAATGGAACAGACCATTTCGGTGGAACAGGAATTTTAGGAAAAAGACGACAACCTCGTTTCCGAAATGATTTCCACCCGGAACTTTCGGGTTTTTCTGGTCGAATGGAACGCGTACCAGAGCAGAACTGAATCATGACTTTGTTATCAGGCTGAGAATCTAAAGCGCCGTTGAAAAACGAACTGTTTAACTGTTGGTTCAATTTCTGTGCTACTCTTGAACGAAAATAGACCAGACTGGGAATTTAGGCTTTTAGAATCGAATCCCAACCGAAAGACCGTATTGGGCTGAACTACATGGAATATCAAGATTGTTTACTCAGATTGTTAACTACCCTGCCAGCAGAGCCATCTTGAAAAGTTTGATTTTCGTGGATCGAGTTCTGAAAAGGCTGCGCTCTGCTCGCAGGGAATCAGCACTGAGCTTGTTCGATGTATTCTACGGCTATTTTAACGCTAGAAATTTAAAACCTAAAATATTAAACCGTAACCCTAGTGTTTCTTTATTTGTTGAAGCACTGTTCAAAAAGCAACTGAGGACAACTGAAAAGCTAAAAAAGAAATATCGTCAGTAAGGTTTTTTTCTTTGACACCTTGGTTCAGTCGTGCGTGATTAATACCAGTATCAACTGGTTGTAAAATACCAAAGTTAATAGAGTTTTACCACAAACTACATGATTTACGACCTTTAACCTTTTTGAGATTGAAGAGTAACTCACCAGCTATCGATCACATCCGACCAAATAGATTGAGTGTTACTGAATCAAGTGAAACATTAAACATGGTTTTCAGCTTCAATTATTCACGTAAAACTCAAGAACTTTCGGCTTTCTACCACAATGGGAAACTATCTCAAGATCCATAAAAACACTATTATATAGTATATTTAGATCTAGAAAATTACGTGGTAATAGTTTTGTGCCACGTCGCCCCCATGTCAGAAGTAAGAATTTTCAGAATGACATATTGTTATTGTCGTTTTTTCCCCTCAGTCCAAGCTAAGGGAATCGAGGATTAAGAAAACTCGTAAATTCACAAAAAAATGTTCGTCAGGGGGCCAGCTAGTGACTTCTCGTTTTCACAACACCGTAATATCGTCCTTTTATCCCACTTGTACGCTAAGCCGCTTACTGTGTTATAAGCCTATTAGAAAGAACATCAAACCTTGCGCTTGTGCGTGTGGTAACCCGGCATATTGACCTAATAAAGAGATTGGATAATGAAGATTTCAAAATCCCCCAAGTTCAACTGGTTAGACTAAATTGCACACAAAGTTTTCTTTAAATAGCGCTAGCATATCTTATTTCTTCTGTTTTCACTGCCCAACTGTAATTCATACTCGAGATTTATCAACTTCCGTTATCAAATTTCGGTGTAACTGAGAACCGGGGGATCAATTTTGTTGATTTGTCCTCACTCTAGATCCATTTCACTATCTGATCAACCCTGTTTGTCAGATAAAAGTTTGCACGTAGTGTATTCCTAAAGCTTGTTATAAGACGGCTTTCGGACAATCAAATCCACAGGAACAAACATATCTGGGATGTCAAGAACAGAGGCCACAACGGAGTTAAAAGATCAGAATTCGTTCCAAATCCAACATCGAGAAGCCCCATGCCGTGTCGTGGCCGATTGTGATTGAATTGTCCTTTAGTTCTGTATTTTAGTTCAAATATTTCGCAAAAAGCAAAGAAAAATTCACCAAAAACCATCAAAGTTAATCAAGAAGTGAAAACCCCAGAGTTGAAGAAACAAAGGGCCGAAGTATCAGAGCTGATCAAGAACTGCTGGGAACTCGAAGGCCAACAGACGTACATTTCCGCAGGCGAAACTAATTAAAGTATTATTACATTGTTCCATTCGGGACACCTTGAGGCCAAATCAATTTATTAGCTTTTGTTAATTGTGGTTTTCACAATGGAAAACGAATACGAGGACGAATACTATAGCATCTTCGAAGATGAGAACATGGAGAACTTCACTGCTCCGTTAAATCCGCTACCGCCTTACATTGCCTTCCAATTCGCTTGGTACTCGTTTATTTTCACGCTGGGGGTAATTGGTAACTTGTACATAACTTTGACGGTTACTTGTCGCAAGGAGATGAGCTCGACGACAAACTATTTTATCTTCAACTTGGCCATCTCAGACCTTGGTATTCTCCTAGTATCCCTACCTTCGCACATAATAAGGGATTACTTCTCTTGGTCCTTCGGGAAGACGGCTTGCCAAATTGTTATCTCAATGAACGATGTTTTTTTCGCTGTTTCAATCTGCACTATTACTGTTATCACGTTGGAGCGATATAGAGCAATCGTGGCGCCATTTAAATCAAGACTCCAGCCTAGAGGAGGGAAAGTAATCATTGCCTTAATCTGGCTGCTATCATACCTAACAGTGGGTTTTCCAATGTCGTTTCATATGGAAGTGACTCGATTAGGTGGAAGACTAATTTGTTTGCCCAAATGGCCCTCCAACATCGTCTTTAAGATTCAAACTTGCTTCATAGTATCATTAATAGTTATTCCGTTATGTATAACTGGAGTCGCCTATACTATTATGATCAAAACGATGCGAAGACAGAGCCGGAGGCTGCAAGAACGAGCGAGCAGTTCTTTAAACGCTACTTCAAACAGTGCCATTAGCTTGAAGCAAGACCATCACCGGCACAAGTACAACACCAAGTTGGTAAAGATGTTGATTATAATTGTCGTGGTGTTTTGGATTTGTATGCTGCCGTTAACAATGCTCGCACTGGTGGTGGAGTTCTTCGGCATTGATCCAAGAAAGAGCGAAATAGATATTCTTTTCACAATCAGCATAGCAGTTTTCTTCTCCAACAGCGCTTTCAACCCGCTGGCGATCTACATAATGAGCTCAGAACTTCGCAAAGGATTGAACACTTTGCTGTTTTTTAACAGACGAAGACGAGGTTCCGACAGACACGGAATACCAATGATGAATCGCCAAACATGGCTTACAATGAATCAACGAAACGAAAACATAAAATAGCTTCCTTTTTAAAGTTGTACAATATTCAAAGGAGAGTGTTTCCACATACTTATCGAAATACATGTTCATAGCTTGTAGCTAATCTTCTTCCGATTTATTTTGTATTTATATAGTGTTTACATTTGTTGCAAACTCTAAGTTTTAGATTCTTCGTAAGTTGTAAAACCGCCGTTTTCTGGTTCAAAATTTCGCCGTATGCTGGTAAGATTTAAAGTTAAATGACATGCATATCTGAAGCTAAAGGCTCTGGCTTTACGTATCGATTAATTACGAGTTGTATAAAAAGCTGTATTTTACAATAAATAAAACGCGACTGTTGTCAGTTTGATTCAATACTGGTGTATGGATCAGGCGCGCCGAAAGAAACGCTTGAAAAATACCATGTAACAGCTCTCGAATGAATTCACTGGCCTCCAAGAGATTAGAATCAGCTCTTGAGCGTCTTACTAGTAGTAGTATCGACGTAAAGAGGGATCAATTACAATGGGAAGTAGAAAACTCATTAGATCGAAACCGCGATTTTGTTTATTTTGGGGCAGTACAAGCCGCGCCGGAAAGTCAAATGAAGTTTGCTGTGTTGTGTATTTACAAAAGGAAAATAAGGTCGAGACTGATTGTGTACAGATAACTTAACGAGCGTTCTTGGAGTTCTTTTGCATGTTTGTCCTTGGTTCTGATGCAAAACAGTTTCTGCCGGCGTTTGAAACTCTGCTTGTAGAGTAATTCCTTGTGTACTCACTCTAGTGGCTCAGTTCAAAAAATTAAGCTGCGCCGGAAACTCCTGGAAAAAAAAGCAATGAAACTGATACATTATATAAGAGTTTGAACATCAAAGTAGAAAAAGAGGAGAGAGATAACCGAAATATTGCTGTCGGGCAGATTGGCTGAACAAATTACTTTTAAAGAAGCTCTACACTGGCTTCAAAATTAATGATTTCTCCATCCGGCAATAGCAGAGATGTTGGGTGAGCTGTTATAGTTGGGAATAATTCGGGCCCCGTGTTTTGTTCATTCTGTCGTGATTGTCGAATCCCTACAGCCTATGGACACATTGAATTCATTCACATTCATTGCAAGTTAGCTTTCCAGATGTCCTTGGTATTCAAACTTGTGCATCCCGACATTTGATCCAATAAACGTCACATCTGCGTAAGAGCTTTGACATGTATCCCGTTATAAAAAAAACGTGTTTGCTGACTTTGAAAAATGTCAAAAATAGTTGGCCCTATTTAGCGACAACCACTTAGAAGATTCTTCAACCCAATTAAATAATTTGTTTTGCTAATATTTAACCTAGTAATACAACTGAATATAGCCTTGCCGTTGTTTGTAATTTATCTTCATTTTTATTATTCATTATTGTAACTATTATTTCTGTTCTTTTCATTCCCGATATCCCCAGACAAGAGTAAATTAAGTCAATTAACTGCAATGAATATCAGAACATACAATGAATATCAGAACATACAATGAATATCAGAACATACATAGAATACGGTTGGTAATGTTATTAGTCAAATAGTCGATTCATTCAAAGTTATTACGACATAACATAGTATTACTTATACTTTCATATGTCATTACTCGAATGATTACTAATATCTTCTTTTTTATCTTGCAATTGCCGTTCTAGTTTTTCTATGCATTATTATTATTATTGCTACGAATTTATTGGATTAACAGAATCTGCCAAAGCCTTTATAAAACAGAATAGTTTACAAAAGGGTTAGTTAGAATTTGTTGGGTGTAATATCCTCAAAGGATAGCCATGTAAAGCTTGTCCTTCAAAACATCCAATAACTAGAGTGTTGCACGAACAAACTCTTTAAGGGGGGGGGGGGGGGGGGAGGGGGGATTACAGTTAATTTTTTCATGGCTTTCATAAGGAAACATTGGGGTTGGTGATTTGATTTGTTTTGAGTAAATAAGAAAAAAGGTTTTATGAAGAATTAAATTGAGGGTTTTGGTTAATAATTAATAGATGGGCACCAAACTTGTCTGCTATCAACCCGATGTGCTCTCGAGTGGATAGTCAAGTAATTAGACTAGGGAAGTCGGACACCACTAATTTCAATTAAAGATTTTTATTTGAAGGTCAAGTGCACGTTGTCTCTCAAACACATCAGTCAAACAGAGAGTCTATTAATTCCTTCGGGAGCATATCAGCCCAAGTTGAAAATTCTCCGTTTCGAATATCCTCAGATCCGGCCCGAAAAACGCTCCATTTATTTTATAAATTCATGATGACTTCCTTGGCTTTCCGAGGACAAATATCCTTCTACAGGATGACCACCAACAGGAAAGAAATCCCCGCCTTCTTCCTCTGTGTATCTGCTACACGTTTTCTATAAGTAAGTAAATTAATTCGGGAAAGGATGGCCTTTGAGCTCGAATCAGCGGGCTCCTTTTAGGGTAAGGCTGAACCTGATGACGAGCTAAAAGTCTAATTTTAATTTCTTCTCAGTGATGTGCGTCTCATCGTGTAGGCCGTCCAATTCTGGACAGTAAATATCGAAGAAGTGAATTACAAGATTTGGTGGTTCTTCCGATAACTCGGAATAATAACATAAATTATGTAATACAAGGTACGTAAATAAAGGAAGAGGCTTACTTGAAGTCGTTTTGTTGTCCTATTTATGTTTAAGCCGCTAGAACAGGGGTGAAGCGCTTAGGAACTCAAGATTTCCATACAAAAATAATTACTGTTTCCACAGGCTAGGGATGTCCACGAGCCTTTTCCATGTACATGACGGAGCCGAAACTCGGAGAAATCCCCCTAAAACGCCCGTTTCTAGATCTCAAAGAGTCAACAGGAAAACTCCTTGATTGAGGAAATTAGTCAGCTTGAAATACGGCTATTTCTCTCGAGTTGGAATAATTCCCAAACAAAGCCTTACAACTGCCTCGTCACACAATACCACACGCACACACATATAGATACTTTGTTTTTGCTGTATTTTCAAAGTTGACGATTGAGGTATTGGGAGCAGTGGCCACTCAAGTTCGCTAACTGCCGATCAGTTCCCTTCATCATTAATTATCATTTAGCCTGCTGCAACCGGGGCGTAGAAAGCTGCATGCACGCTAGTCAATTATCGTTTAAAAATAGGTCTGCGAAGGTCGGCTTACGTAGTGACGATTTTACACTACAAAAGCCTAAAACATCACCAAAAAAAGGAACGTATTACTGCAATATTTTGGCGTATACACAGAACTCGGTGCACGAACTATCAAGGCACGTCCATCTATTATTGTGCAGGTCACTAAATGTAAGACGGGCGATCAGTTTCGATGATTTGGCTCGTTTTCAGGTAGTATTTGGGACCATCTGATCTTAGAGATAACAGTGAGTTCCTTTAATATAAAGTACGTCAACACTTTCTTGTATGATTATGGTGAATGACGTATGGCTCTTATACCGCTGTCGTCAGTGGTTTTGGACGGATTAAACCTGCATGTTTACAGGTGATATTGAAAATTAAAAGGCCAACAAAGTACGATACGGTCTTAATGACATTGGCGCCGAGGGAAAATGGAAAAGCAGCTTCTCAGTGGTCTCCTGTTTCCAAAAATATATTGATAGTGACAGTGATTGTTCTTTTGGTAAACAGTTGGCCGGCTAAAATACCAAAACTGTGTTTGTATCTCCACTTGGTGCAGACAGATCGCCAAGCGCAGACTCATTCCACGTCACTTGTAAGAAGTCCGTCAACCACGCGCGATACTATTTTTCTCGACACTAAAGTTACCAAGGACCCCCGTTTCCCCAAAATAAACATCATTTTTAGATGTTCAAACTTATTTCAGGCCGACAGAAACCTTCCAGTATACGCACTTTCTTCCTGTCTGCATGCCACCCTATTATACAGTGTAATAATAAGGGTTTTATTTATAAAGGAGAAGCACTTCGTTATACTTATATTTATACTTATAACTAACTCTGTTAAAGAGTCTTTCGAAAACCTTAAAAGAAGGTATTCATTTAAATAGCAATACAATACAATACAATATTCTTTATTTACAGAGGGAAGGCACATTAACCTTACATAGTTATCTAACATGCGGCCCTCTATGTTACAAATCAAACGTAATAAAAAGGAAAGAAAATATGGGAAAAAATTGACACACGAGCTACAACATTACAAGATGTAGTGAATAATTGGAATCGATATAAAGAGAATTAATATGAAATAAAATCAAAAACAAATATACTTACTAGAAGACTATATGCGCAATGGAAGGGGCTATGCCCTGGACACGGCGCCAGAAATGCAGCAGCAGTGAAGCAAGAAGCAACAGTTATAGCAGAGGAGCTTCTCTAGATGGTTAACAGAGGAGACTGATGTGCGAAAGAAAAACGTTACGAAGCTTATGCTTAATAGAAGCCAGCCTAGTAGGCAAAGTATCAGAAGAGAGCGTAGTAGTAGATGTTGCCGCAAGCTGCTTGAAGTCAGGATCCAAGGAATTGAAAAGAATAGCAGCGCTATAAGCCAGAGTGCGCTTGCCAGAATTACTGCGAGGGTAAGGTACAGCGAGGTTATGCATACTGGCTCTGGTGCAGCAGCCAGAAGCTCTACGAGTAGTAGAGAGGAAATGGAACATGTTCTTAAAACATGTGGGTGCATCAGGATTAAGAAATGTGCTGAAGAGAAGTAGAAGTTTCCTACATTCAATCAGGTCGGTGATCGGAATCCACTGAAGCTGGGAGAACAGATCAACAAAGGGTTGACCGGCAAAAGTCGGCATCCAAGAGAATGCGGGCAGCGCGTTTTTGAAGGCGAAGAAGCCGCAGCGTGTGGTGGTGGGAGCAGTTGCCCCAAGCAGCAGAACAATAGATGAAATGGTTATGGATGCGGCGACGTGGTGTTCCCATGACATGAAACTGTCTAAAGTGACGCCTAGTATCTTATCTTAGCGCAAACTCTATATGAATATATTCAACGAGAATTTGAATCCCGCCTTTAGGCTTTATTTCATAGTATATATAGAAGACCCACACAATGTCATTCGAAAGATTTTGACAGAAGTTCAGTTCTATGCATCTAGGCAATCGGCTCAGTCCCGGCTTCAAAACACCACCAGAATATCTAGGTCATGCAGTCTTAGCGTTTGTTACGACGTTATAACCCGGCCACACCAATCTCAAAAAGATTCTTAAACACTGGCGCTTTTTTATTATAAAAATCAGTCTAACCTTGCTATATGATCTTTTCAGATCCTCCTATCGTCTGTCACAGAAAGGAAAACCCCTCAATTCTGTCAATTCTCAAAGACTCACTCGTCTGCGCTAAGATTCCTTCAAGAGAATAAACAAACTAGCACTCGGTATAAAACGGTCGGTGTACTGAGATGTGGCGGTATCATGCTAAACAGAGACTCCTTCCTTCTCTCTCAAGACGAAAGCTAGGTAGAAGAGAGACATTTCGTCGTGAGAGAGAGAGAGGAATAGCCAACGAACCGGAGGAGACGGCTGAAATTCAGGCTAAGAGAGGAAAGGAATCTCTGTCTAGCAGGATATGTAGCAGTGGCATGTACACAACAACACTAATAAGTATTGGAAACGTTTTTGAATCCAAAGAATGTGACTCTTATTTTCATTTCGTTATCTTAATAGAAAATGTGTTATTTATTGATAAAGATGGGAAATATTCCAACCTTAATTGAATAGTTACATTCCGTTGTATAATCGGGATTATCTTGATCTAAAATGCTGCCAGGATTATATATCTCCGTCAAAGCGACGTGTGTGAAACAGGCAATTTTCATTTTATCAAAAAAAAAAATTGCCATGCAGGTGAACTTTTGATAGGAGATAACCACTGACAAAAGTAGCTGACTTGGTGTATCGAGGTGAGGCCGGCTTAGAACTAATTAAACTTTTGATCTCCCTTCGAGTAAGTCCGCCTCTATTAGAAGACCAAGTACAGCGCTCCAACATTTCTCCGCCTAAACTCATTGTTCTCAATAAAAGGACGAACATTTTAGCCGGTGGCAAAGTCTTCACATTCCATTACAAGTGAACAACTAACGAAAAGTTAATTAGACCAGGGAGGTGGGAGATTAAACTCTGCCTTGGTATGACAGCATTCCACACCCACTCCCCCACAAATAACCTTTGTTTATCTTTGGACTAAAATATTTGACGGATTAAAGTGTTTGATCGAAGATCTCATTTACGAATGAATTGAGCTCGTGATCCCCTTGGGAAAGGCGTTGCCATGGATGCTGGAGAGCAAGCTACCTTTAAAAACGCTCTTTTCCTGAATAATTATCATTTTCAATAATGTTATGATATTCCCCACGTCTATTTTTCGTAAATTAGTCAAATTCAGATGTTACATCTTAACTTATGTTTTGTAAAAAAATATGTTTGTAAAATTGAACTGTGTTCCAGTGTTCCGTCGTTTATTTTTCAGGTCCAGCTTACTCTCTTTTTTTTCTATTGTTAAATGCATATCAGTTATTATTGTATTACATGTAACTCCTACATCTAGAGTGAAATAAATCGACAATCGATTGAAGGTGAAATTAGCATTTACAAACAGGATTTGTTAATAACACTACCGATCTCGTAAGAGGCCTTTGAATAAATGAAGTCAGATATTTTTTTCTCCCCACTACGTGATTTGTTAGCTGCAAAGGGCCTAATCAATGCCGTTGAGTAAAATCTATTGTTATGGCTCATTACCATTAGATTCGGCGCATGAAAAGTTCGCTGTCTGAAATCTCTGATGTTCTAATTCAGGTAACTTCGAACGTGACCGCAGCAAACTGATACATTGCATATAGTTTCCACAGATTAATGTCAAAAGAGAAAGAATCTTCTCATGTGCTTGGCTCGGTCTATTTTCAGCCGTGGTAGGGGGTGTTTCTCCAAAGCCTCGCGCGAGAGGATCGCGGGCGCAACGAAACCCCAACCAAGAGACCATAAGTAAGACAGGGTCACTGGGGCACTTTAGAAACGAGTAGGGGCTGGGGCGAGTTCAGTTTCGCAAAGGTGCTTGGGATCGTTACTGGGACAGTTAATTGCGACATTAGCCATGTTTCTTTGTATTCTGCAATAGCTCACTTCCGAGGTATGACTCACTTCCTACGTACAAAGGAATCAATACGAGGCTCCATGCATAATGCTCAGTTGTTCGTGACAAACTACAGAACTGCTGTAGTCTTGTCACGAACGACTGAGCATTATGCACGGAGCCTCGTATTGGTTCCTTTGTATGTAGGACGTGAGGCATATCTCGGAAGTGGGCAATTAACTGTCCCCATTAACGATCCCAAACGCCTTTGCGAAACCAAACTCGCCCCAGCGCCCTACTCGTTTCATAAGTGGCCCATACTTCGCCCATACCCGGACAGCGCTGAATAACAATCTCGTACCCAGACCCCATTTACTGAATAACTTAACGCGCGTAGACTAGGCACGACTGCAGCGTATACAAAAATGGCGGAAATTGCAAACTTTTGCGAGTACCTTCATGTTTTCTGCGAATAATAAGAGTTTTACTGGAAAGATAAGATTCAAATACTCCAGAAATTGAGAAACAACATTTGGATAATGTAGTTTACGTTTGGGCCACTAGGATAAAATTGCCTTCAAACACGAAATATTTACCGCCAACAGATAGTGTTTCCGGTACAATTCCTGCCGCTGTACGCATCTGCAGCTCGCGCATGCGCCCTAGTTATTCAGCCATGAGATTGTCGCGCAGTATGATTGCACAATATTCACGAATTCACACTCAAGTTGGAGAAGAGAGAACCTTTTTTCTTAGCTCATATACCCCCTGAAGAAGGTTCGTTCTGCCAAACCGAAATGTAGCCGGGAACAATAAATAACACCGTACAGCCGTCCGATCATGCAGTCTTCATATTTTTCAGTCCTTCTGCTGATCCTGATCTCCACAGATCTGGCAACACTTTCGTTTTTGACAGTGGTCCTTGCAGCCTTTTTGAAATTTATCACTTTTTTCCAGTGTATGAAAAAAATAGCACATTTGTAATGTGATTGCAGAATTGGCAACATGCGCTAGTCACATCCTTTTCCTAAGAATCGAGAATTAATGAGTGATGAGGAACGAATAAGAAAACGCCTTTCGTTCTCCTCGATCTGCACATATTGGCGCCACCCGGTTGCTCGTCGCCGCTTGTTTGCTCGGCGCCGTTCGGTTGCTGATGCTCGAGTCTTTGTCTTTGACTCCATATTTTGGGATGTGTTCACGTAAACCGTATTTACTTCTTTATCAAAACTTCGTGATTTTTTACCACACCATTTACGCACATTTACGCACATTCAGTTAAAAAAAATGTTTGCTTCCGCAACAAATGTTTATTTATTTATATTTATTATTATTTTATTACTTATGTTTCCCGTTTACTCGCCGAAGCAACAATTTTGACGCTGTGCAATTTGCTTATTAACAATGTTGACTAGATCCCGGGGCTGCGCAACAATGTTGATTAGATCCCAGGCAACACATCCTCCCCGTTGAATTCACAACTATCCTTAAATGGAAAGCACGCTTGAAATAACGATAATCGTAATTCTAATGATATTCTGAAAACCAGTCAAGGATAAAGATAAACATTTGTTACATTCCGAACGGCGGTAGGCCGGCTTAGTGTAGTAGTGATGACGTCTGCACTACACTGCAGTACACGCAAAGGGTTACGAGTTCGAGTCCGAGTAGGAGCGCTCAAAAAAACACTTTTCCTCTCTTTACCTTCTCTTCTTGTTTACCTGTGAACCCTAGCTCTAGGTGAGTGAGAACCCGTCGTTTACCCGTGAACTCGTCCGATGGTTAGGGTTTGGTTTGTGGTTCGGGTTAGGATTTGTCGTAGAATTAACGATTATTATTGTTCCAAGCGTGTTTGCCATTTCAGGATAATTGTTAATTCAACGGGGAGAATGCGGCATATCCTCGTTCTAGAATTACCAATAATCAGTAATTGGCTTTTGCTCCGTCAATTATCAATAATCGCTAATTCTGGAACACAAATTAAACAATGACATTCTTAAAACCAGCCAAGGATAAAGATAAACAATTGTCCAAATCCGAACGGCGGTAGACGCGTTTAGTGTAGTGGTCGTGACGCCTGCACTGCCAAGCACAACACGCAAACGATTACGAGTTCAAGCCCGAGTAGGAGCGCTCAAACAATTTTTTTCTCTCGTTTACCTTCTCTTCTTGTTACCTGTGAACCCTAGCTCTAGTGAGTGAGAACCCGTCGTTTACCCGCGAACTCGTCCGATGGTTAGGGTTCGGTTTATGGTTCGGGTTAGGATTTGTCGTAGTATTACCAATAATCGGTATTTCAAGCGTGTTTGCCATTTACTGATTATTGGTAATTGTAGAGCGAGGATGCGTTGCTGCGCAACAATGTTGATTAGATCCCAGGGCTGCGCAACAATGTTGATTAGATCCCAGGGCTGCGCAACAATGTTGATTAGATCCCAGGGCTGCGCAACAATGTTGATTGGATCCCAGGGCTGCGCAACAATGTTGATTAGATCCCAGGGCTGCGCAACAATGTTGATTAGATCCCAGGGCTGCGCAACAATGTTCCCTCGCTTGCCCAGGCTTTTTAAAGATGTACTCGCACAGATTATGACTTCTTTTAATGTTTATTTTCATTTTCAATAAGACTGAACACAAATTAACTAACATGTGCTGGATTAAAAGCTATAAAGATAGTTACTTTTGTGAAAAATAGTCATATAAACAATGTAAAGACTAGTAATATTCAAACACAAAACAGCTAAATGTTTCACTCACAAGAGTTTCCAGTTTGTACGACTATTTCATTGTTTTGCGTTTGTTCTTTAATTCAACTGAAATTTGATGAAGGTCAGTGAACATTTAACTGATGAAAAGGAATATGTTAAATGACTATAGATGTCCTAATAAATGTCAAACATCAATATATGTAGCATAGTCTGCAAGACAGCTGACACGACGGGTCTAAAATGGGGGTAAGGGGTAGGGATTACGGGATAAGGGTAGGGGAAATTTGTTTTGCTTTTACTTGGAGACCAAGGGTGCTCAAGGTTAAATAATTAGGATGGCGAGAAACATTTTTTACGAGGAAACGGCGAGTTCGCCAGTCGCAGTACAGTAAGGGACCGTCGATATCGTCTTAGTGACCCGCTTAACATCCACTGGACGTTAAGGTCGGACCCCCCTCCCCTCTCCCCCTTAACGTCCACCCCTTTTTTGTCGTTAACTTACAAATGTACGATACCTTAAATAGTACTGAGAGCCCAGTCGAAAGTCACACTGAGTGTAGTCGATAAAAAGCTTCAGAACATGTATGGTTGGTTCTGTAATTTATGTCGTAAGTATAAACAGTTTGCTTCAACTTCAGAAGCCATGTTCGCCATGGTAGCTCATGTTTTTGCTCCAATCTCGTTCCCAGAACTGTTTAATGCCCCACACTAACGTCCATGCCTAGACTCCCTCTCCCGTCTCCCGCACTAAGCATATGTCGACCGGACGGTCCCTAAGTTTGATATTTCGTTTCATATTGAATGTATCGCAACCAACCTTTCTGTGCTGGTACACCAGTAGTATAAAAAGATTTATAAGATATTTTGTTGTTCGAGTGAATTTTAAAACGTTTAGAATGATTCAGGGAAGTCGGATCATATGTACTGTACGCAATGTCGGCCGCGGGTCGGCCGACATATAGGCCATGTATCGACCGACTTATCGGCCGTGTGTCGGTCGACTGCCGACAACAAGTCGGTCGATTTTTCCCACTCGTTTTTTATCTGTCGGCCGATAGTGGGTCGGTGGTAATCCGGTAATCGGTGGGATGTAAAGTTATGGTAAAGAACTATTCTGCATACTGCTTTCACTCAAATAAACTCATGACACATTTTTGGAAATATTTTATCTGGAACATTTACTGTATTGAATATGATTCAGTTCAAGCACGAATTGATTCCTTTCTGAACATTACGGTATAAAGTGCCCCTTTATACAATTAAATCTCTCTAAATGCCGTCAAATACAACATTTTAAATCTCTGGTAAACGACAATGTTGTAAGCGATCCCGAACACTTTTTGGGATTGGGATTTTGTTTTTTCTTTAAGGTTTTTTTACATCCACTCCCGCAAGATCGATTCATTACAGTTACACTTTATTATATAGCTCCTTGTACAACACATGGTATGTATACATTGGATTGGAGTTAATGGTTTTTACTTTACAAACAGACATTGTGTTATAGCGTATGGTAAAATCATCAACCCCCCCTCCCCCGCCCCCGTGAACTCCCCTATATAACAGCGCGCGTTGGACATGGTATGGTTTTTGAGCATTTTACTCTGAAACAGGATATATAAATCCCAGTATTGGACCATAAAATTTGCAAATATAGGCCTTGCTACTTTTGCAATTTATTAATAAGCATCAAATTTTATCGTTACTTTGTGGATTGGTTACTTTCGTAACTCGAAGGTAGCAATTTTACTATTAGTAAAGTACATATACGTTGGATGAAAATGTCACGGTCACCGATACCTCGGTCGACTGTCGGTAAACTATCGATAGAGTGTCGGTGATCAATCGGCCGACTGTTGGTGCATCATCAATCATGTCGGCCGACATACGGAATAGTCAAGTGTTGGCCGAGTAGCAGACTCTCGACCACCTACATGTATCAGCCAACCGACCCTCGACCAAGATGTCGGCTGAGAGTGGCTGACATGACGGCCAATACATTGGCCGACACAAAGCCCTGAAAAGAAACCACTACCCCTTTCCGGTGATCGATCATCTGCTTGCCCAACTGACAAAGGGCTAAATTGTTCAGCGTAGTCGACGCAAAAAAAGGGTTTTGGCACGTCCAGCTCGACGGAGAGAGCAGCTACCTCACCACATTCGGTACTAGATATAGGTGGACCCGCATGCCGATTGGAATCTCACCCGCCCCAGAGGAGTTCCAGAGAAGGCTCGAACAGGCCTTAGAGGGTCTAGATGGCGTGATGCCGATTTTTGATGACATCCTCATTTTCGGTGTTAGACGCACGCCGAGGCCCTGACAAACCATGACGCGAAGCTAAGAGAGCTGTTTGAGCGTTGCCGCGCCAAGAGTATCTTGCGTTGCGGCTCTGGAGGAGCGGAGATTAGGGGGATTGGGGCGAGAGAGAAAAGAGAGGGGGGAGGGGTGGGGAGGAGAGGAAGAGAGAGCCTGTCGGCAAGCCATGTTTATTTTGGTATCCACCCACTAATTAAAATGCATAAAATTAGTAAGTCATTCGACCGATTCATCCAATCATCATGCGGCGGAAGTGAAAACCATGTTTAATATCTGTCAAACTCACGCGTGGAATCTCAAGGAATCTCAACTCGAGCGTAAAATTCAAAACAAAAAATATACGAACTTGGAGAATGTCAGCTGAAACAACGAAAAAACATGTGAACTCCAGGGCCTAAACCCAAACCTGTAAATGTCAACGACTTTTGCAGGAGATGTAATGTATGTTTTAAGGTAGCATTTGGGAATTCAAATATTTCCACGGCGAGAATCTGTTCAAGCCTTCAGAAATAAAAGAGAGCCGGTCTTCATATTCCGAAATCTGCTGCGCAACTACTAGCAACTTCAGGACTAGCAATAACCTGTACCCATTCGAAATGCAGTAGAGAACTACATCTTTGTTCGAGAAAGTTTGCAGGATAAAGATAACTAAGATAAAGAGAACTCGTTGCCTCTGAATATAAGAGTCGCCATCAAATCAGAAAAGAACACTGCCGACCACAATAACACCGGAACGAAGTCTGCCAAATGAAGTGCTAAAAACCATCCACGCATCGTTACGAAATCATCAAAGCAGCTCGTATTTTCGGAAGCACAAGCCTGTTCCTCGAACCATAGTTAATAGAGTGGAATGGTTAGGAAACCCGGCAAACTTCAAAGGGGCTAACAAACGCGCTGCGATTTATGTTGGAAGGGGTAAGACAAAAGATTGTGCACGGTTATAGTTCATTAGCGTCCCCTCAACGACTGAACTCACGCGTTTCTATTGGCTGAATGATTAACACATTGGAATTTCTATTGTCTTTTGTGCACGTTCAAGGTTGAAAAAAGCTAACAAAGACCTATAACAAAGAAGGTCACTGGGTTTCCTAACCATTCCACTCTATTAACTATGCTCGAACACACCGGTCCATGTTTCAACCGTGTGCGAATCAGCAATTTGAAGTTGCACTTCTGTAGTTCCTAGGGTTTTAGGTTTCAACGTTCGGCAGCAGGATAACCTAAGAAACTTAACTGGGCAAAGGAGCAATATAATAACCAAAACGACAACCCGGCCATCATTTTCGACGTCTTTAACACTAGTGAATGCTTGGAATATCCTACTTTTTCCAAAACCAGTTGGGAGTACAGCTAGAACATCTCTTCCAGACAAAAGATCACTAAAGCCTTGCTCATGTTCTTTCTTTAAATTCATCACCATATTAATTGGTTTCTGCTCTTATCGCATGCCATGCATGAATAAAATTATCAAAATAACCATGGCTTGCCGGCAGGCTCTCTCTTCCTCTCATCCCCACCCTCTCCCTTTTCTCTCTCGCCCAATCCCCCTAATCTCCGCTCGCTGCACTCCGATACTCCAGAGCCGCAACGCAGGCTACGCCAAGAGCATTAAGCTAAACAAAGAGAAGCTAAAGCTCCGCCGCCAAGAAGTAAAGTACATGGGTCACGTGATATCTGAGGAAGATCTGAAACTTGACCCAGCCAAACTGCAGGGCATCAAGGAGATGCAAACTCCTCAGTGAAAGCAAGCAAGATGTAAAGAGACTCCTTGGAATGGTAAACTACCTACAGCGTTTCGCACCCAACCGGTCCGAGGCCACAGCCCCAATGAGAGACCCATTGAAGGAGGAGAATCAGTTCCGCTGGAAGGAAGAAGTGCAAGGACGGAGTTTCGAAGCAGTCAAGAAGATAATCTCGGAAGCCCCAGTCTTAAAATTCTTTAACCCCAAAGACAACGTTGAACTCCAGTGTGACGCGTCCGAGAAAGGCCTGGGAGCCTGCCTAATGCAAAATGGGCAACCAGTTGCATACGCCTCGCGATCGATGACAGCCTGAAACAGAGACCAACTACATTGTATGCTCAAATAGAAAAGGAAATGTTAGCGATCGTGTTTGGAGTAGAGCGCTTCGAGCAATGTGTGTGTATATGGTCGACCAGTCCACGTACAAACAGACCATAAGCCACTTGAGACTATTTTCAAGAAGAGCCTAATTAGCGCGCCAAAGCGACTGCAACGTATGCTGCCGAGACTACAGAAATTTGACCTGAAAGTCACATACAAGAAAGGATCAGAAATGGTCCTAGCAGACACTCTTAGTAGAGCGTTCCTAATGCGCAACAGTGCCAGCAGAGCAGAAACAAAAGACGTAGTGTGTCTAGAAGAATTGAGAGGAGAAACGGAGAGAGATACTGAGAGTATATCAATATGATACCATACCTTCCCGTTACTGAAGCAACTCAAAGCGCGATCCAGAAGGCCACAGAATCCGATGTTGTTTTAAGAGAGCTTTAGACAACAATCAGACAGGGTTGGCCATCGTCAAAAGATGTCGCAGTTAGTATCAAGGATTATTTCCCCTTTAGAGACGAGCTCTCACTGCAAAACGGTCTAGTCTTGAAAGTTGAGAGGCTTGTCATCCCAGCAAGTACAACTGAGAGATGACATGCTAGTGACGATACACGCAAGTCACATAGGCATCCAAGGGTGCTTACGAAGAGCAAGAGAAGTTCTGTACTGGCCTGGTATGAAGAAAGATGTTGAAGAAAGATGTTGAAGAAAGATGTTGAAGAAAGATGTTGAAGAAAATGTTACCAAGTGTGAAGTCTGCAATAGCCACCCAGCAGAGCAAAAGAGCCAATGATATGTCACGAAATCCCGTTGAGGCGTTGTAGAAGGTAGGAATCGATATTTTTTAACTCGATGGTAAAGAATTTGTTGTCACAGTTGACCACTACTACTCAAGCTTCTTTGAGATCGACAAATTGAACACGAAGACCGCAAAGGAAGTCATAAGGAAGGTTAAGGCTCACTTAGCCTGGCACGGCATTCCAGACCAAGTGATCTCAGACAAACCGTGTGCGTCAGCTGTACGGTTTTGAACATGTGACAAGCTCTCCAACCTACGCACAGTCCAACGGAAAGGTAGAAAATGCAGTCAAGACAGCAAACTGAGAGGCTAATGAGGAAGGCCTCAATACAAAGAGTGATCCACAATTGGCTCTACTAGACTGGAGAAACACTCCTACCGAAACACTCCTACCGAAACACTTAACACATCTCCAGTGCAGAGGATCTTTGGCCGAAGAACGAAGACATTGCTACCAACATCTAACCGACTCCTGAAGTCAAAAATACCTGAAGATGTAGAGTAGAAGCTTAAACTACAGAAGGTAATTAAAAGCAAAGCATCAACTACAAGAAAAGTGCAAAAGAGCTAGAGGAGCTTCGTCCAGGAGACATCGTACGTCTACAACCGCAGAGGTCTGTAGGAAAAGAGTAGTTACAGGCTAGAGTAGAGGGAAAGGTGGACATTAGGTGCTACCAAGTGCAAACAGAGGACGGCAGAGTGTACAGGAGAAACAGATGGCACTTGCGACGTGCATGCGCGGTGATGCACCCACCTGGGGATTTAGAGCTACCACAGCCTCATAGGGCGCAATCCTCCTCAGCTAGTGCAAACCCAAGTGACCAACCATCACCACCACAACCCACTTCCCAACCCAAGTTACGAGCAAAGAACAGCAGCGCGTAACACCTGAGGGAGACACCACAGAGAAGCCGAGCCAACAAACGCCAGCTTCACCTAACGAGAGCAAGCCAGAGGCTGAACCACCACCTGTGATGACTATACACGGAGTGGAAGCGTCGTAAGACCTCCAGTACGTTTTCAGTGATAGAATTAACGGACATGACTCGTTTGATTATTCATTTAAAAAGGACAGTGACATTTAGTTTCATTTCAGCATTTATTTATTTATGAGTTTCGTTAACAGAAGGAAGATGTAACGATATCTGAGTTGTAATTGGTTACTTCCGGTCATGTGACGTCAGGAACATCGTATGACGTTTTTCATGTGTAACCTGACGAGGGGCCATTGAGCAAACAGGCCCTTGTAGAAGTACCATAGTTTGTCCTCCCTTGTCTCCCTTTAGACAATGATACACCATCCTAATTATTTGACCTTGAGTGCCCTTGATATTCTAGTAAAAGCAAAACAAATCCCTACCCCCTAGTTACCTCATTTTAGACCTGCTGTAGCTGACATCTCCAAATGGTTGGCCTGATATTATTTTTTTAATTTGAAAAATATGACCATTAAGATGAATTGATTTATGTCTACTTATATTTAATTGATTATTTGGTACACATCTACATTGTATCCAGGATTTTTTTGATTTCTTCAAAAGCCTGAAAATTAATTCATAAAAATATTATTGTCCTAATGGGTAATCATATGTGGGACTGTATATATACCAGCGGCGTAGCTAGCCATTTTTGGTTTGTAAGCCTGTTAGTTAGAGGGTAAGGGAATCAAGAACAGACTAATGAATGTTCAGATATAGACATGTCCAGAAAGTTTGTAAGCCCGGGCTTACTGGCTTAAAGGCAGCTATGCTCATGTATACTTTAAAACACACACATTTTGTATTGATTAATACAGTGTATAAGCTTAAAGATACACCATTTTGGAATCTTTTGTTGAAGAATAAAGTTTAGGAATACATGATATATATAGGTTCAAAATAACCAATCATTGCAATATGTTTTTAGTATAAATACCTCTTATTACAGATTTCTTATTACAGTACCATAAGTACAGAGTGCTGCAAGCATGAGCTGCTTGGGGGGCTGCTGGAAATTTTGAAAACCTAAGGTCTCTGAACTGGTATTTCCTGCATTTTGAGAGTAAGAAACACACATTGGGCCAGCCTTGGTGGCCATGGGGAGGGGGTGAATATGCACCCATTGCACCCCCTGGATACAGTGCACATGCATGTGCCTGAGGCCATTAAAAGAGTGGAAAAACAAGGTTCCATAACTTATGGTATAGACAACATAGTGTAAGCAAGTTTTATAATAAGATGTTTATTATAATAATTGGCTAAAAAGTATATTGAAAACCAGCTTTGCAAATGCAATGTTGCAGTCCGTACAGGAAGTTATGGACTGCAAACTGACCAATCGAGCTCACAAAGTTGTCTAGCCATTATTATATTAATAATGGGCTTATTATACGACTTGCCGTTTTTGAGTACAAATACGGGCTAAAAAGAGTGCATGTACGAGACTGTATTACACGGGTCACAAACAGGTTTGCACAGGTTTATTCAACACTTAAAAGGTTTTGTAAGCATGTGAGCCATTGGAAAAGGTTTTTTTTGAGTAACAGCCAATCAGCTTTTAGCGTGTGAAAAAACTTTTTTCAATGTGCGCCAGGAGGTTTGTTCTCTCAAGATTTCTTCTCTCAAGATTTTCTTCAAATAGAGCAGTAAAGGTAAGCAAAAAAAAATAAAAAATGTTTGTGTTAGCTGTCGTATATAATAAACAATTTATTACACGGAAAGTTGTTTTATTAAATACGGCTGGGAAATCTTACTCGTCAATTTCTAAAAATACCCAGCTGTATTACACGACTTGACATATACATGTAACTGTACCTGGATACTGGTGAATACAAAGGACCTAGAAATGTATAATTTTCTCTGGACATCACTATATCTCCACATGTGAAGTGCAATACCTAAAAAACAAGAGGTTTTGAGTTAAACATTTAGTTCATATATAATGCAGTTAAATAGGAAATTTAATATGGAAGCCATAAAGACCCCAGGAACACTTTGGAGACTGTGACAAAAACATTTTCCACTTCTTTCAGTTCAAGATTTAAACAGTGTGAAATCACATTTCATATCTCTAAATAAATTAGTGCTATATTACTATGGGTACTATGACCTGATCAAGTGTAATACTTTGGGTTAATTTAGTAACAACAGATAATTATCTTAGGACTGTATTATTATTACCTATTAACTTACTAACTCATAATTAATTAACACCTGTGAAACTCGATATAAGGGGCCGACCATTTGACTTTTGAGGGGGGGGGGGGGGGGGGGGGGGAATGGGTGTTCTTGTCTGTGCTCGATTTTTTTTTCTTTAGCAGTGTTGTTGCACGCATTTTTTTTTGCGAAGAAAGCGTTGCCAGAACAAAGCTTTTCCGCTTGCAGTATATTTTTTTTCAACACCGTTGGCTTGCAGGAATTTTTTTTCAAAAACACCCACCCCCCTCAAAAGTTAAATGGTCGGCCCCTAAGCTTATTATTTTTATTAATTTATCGCAATATTTTCTATTAGAGAAGTAAGCCTACTTGATTGCTCTTCGCTATTCCTTTGGAAAATGGCCATAACCGTAGACAGGTCAAGGGTTAGGTTAATTAATTAAAATAGTACGTACTACATACCTTGTTCAATACCACTGAATCTCAAGGACTAATCCCCGACGAAAAACGAGCCTTCGTTGAATGATAATTGTTCGATGTTCTGCACGTTTACCATAACATTCTCACGTAACGGGATATAGAGCGTTTCTCCTTTTGGTTTGAAGTCCTCAGAATGAAACACATTCCCGTTTGACTCTATGGGAAGAAATCTTCTACAGCAAGTGAAATTACTGAGAGAAAAAGATTCAGTCATTGGAGTTGAGTGCAGCTCGTTGTTGTTTTCTTGACATTCAGTTCTTCGTCGTTTTGTAGCAATAAAAGAACTCGTTGCACAATTTCCATATGAGCTGCATATATTCTGGTTGTTCATCTTTTAAGTGAGGTAATTTCAAAGTAGTTTAGGTAAAATTGGAAGGAAACTCAACTCAATATAAACTTATCCGTTCGTTGACTACTCTAGAATCAAGACGTGTCCCAGGATACTTTGTGCTTGTCAGCCAATCGGATTATGATAGTAATTATTAATAATGAGTTTTCTTTCTTTTTAAATAAATTAATTGATCAATTAAAAAAAATTGTTATACAGTTCTTTTTGGGGGATGGATTAAGTCTTTGATTGGAGCATAAGCAGTTTTTCTTATTCTGTTTATTAAAACTAGGTCTAGGTTATACTTATTTTGAAGCAGCACAAATCATTATTTTTTGGGGAGTAGGGTGGCAAATATTTTTAACCTATTCTTAAACTATGGTATAGTATAGATTGATTATTTTTTGTAACCAGATGATACTGGTTCTCGAGGCCAGCATGAAGATTAGAAGTGCAATGTTAACATTGACATCAACTTGTGGGAGACCATTTTTCTTGACCAACCCAAATGGAAGTATTTGTAGCAAGGATCTAAACAATTTGAAATTTTAACACAGCGACAACAGCAGCCAAGAGTAAAAGTGATTGTAGCAGGAAGGGTGTGCAACCCAAATGGAAGAGATAATAATAACATTTATTTATACAGCGCTGTTTCCAAAGTGATCGATTGCCCAATAGCACTTTACAAATACTACTACGAATAATGATAATATAATAGACTAACATTTGACAGATACCAAGATACTTAATGTAAAACTAATTGTGGATACTAATCAATGATAAAGGTACAATATTAATATACATGTATATATACTTAATATAAAACCAAAGTGTATGAATACTAACTAATAATACTGCAACAATAACACTGGTCTACTGTTCATATGCTTTCTGAAATAGGTAGGTTTTCAGCCGTCTCTTAAAACTGTCTAGTGAGTTACAATATCTTATGTCCTTAGGTAAAGCATTCCATAGTGATGGCGCAGCACAAGGATAGGCTCTGTAGCCATATAATGTACGCAGATTAAATGACGAAGCAACGAGCCTTTTATCAGAGGACGACTAGACTTTCTCAAAGTCCTTCTTAGCTCCCTTCGATTCTCGCGCTCAATTTTTGGCCCAGTAATCGCTTACCCAGTGACTTCGAGCAAGTCTAGAGGACGACCTTAGATTTCGTCTAGGTAAAATACTCATTTAGAAGGTCAGATATATAAGTCGGCGCAAGTCCATGTAAGGCCTTATAAGTATTTAACAGAATCTTAAAGCTAAAGACTATACGCTGTTCTATAGGTAACCAGTGCAGATTGAACATAACCGGTGTTAAATGATCGCATTTGCGGAACGTGACAATTCTGAACACTCTACAAACGATCAATGTCCGTAGAGTAAAGAATAAAAAAATCTAATCTGGAAGTGACAAATGCGTGAACTAATGTCTCGGCAGACTGAAAACTAAGGTATGTCTGTGGCAAGGATCTGAGCAATTGAAATCTTAATCCAGCGACAACAGCAGGAAGAGTAAATGTGTGTGTAGCAGAAAGGATGTACAGCAGCCTGAATTATCAATCCTGAGCCCTTCATCCCAAGCAACATGTGTCTGAACTGTAATTTATAGTGTCTGTGGTTCCTGAATCGGTCATATCGGACAGGCCAATTAGGCCAACCCATGGGGGAGGCATGGGGACGATCATCCTTGATAAAAAAAGATTGCCAATAATATTGATTGATTGATATTAGGTATTTTATTTTACCATGTCTTTACGTAGGTTTATTTATCAATAGTTGTTTATAGACACATTGCTGATTCTAGTGGTCTACATTTACACATTTTTTTTTTAGCTCTTGGCATTTATCAGTAAAACTGCACATACACCATACAGTTTTACAGACGTTTTCATAAATGTAAAGTTTTAAAATTATGGCTAAAAATGTCATGAAGTTACTAGTTCACAAGGAAGGTAGAGTCACTCTAATGTTGGTGTTGACGAAGATAAATTCAACTAAATTCGTTAACTATTTACCGGTAGTTAATGTCACCTAAATTAGTGAAACAGCAAGGCCAATCAGAAGGGTTTGAAACAAAACTGTAGAATGATACAAATGTACTAGACTTTAATAGTCTGAATGAAAAAAAAACTCTGAATTTCTAACGGCACCTGAAACAACATAAGGGCTGATCAAAGCCAGGATTCAGCTAATCCACAGATCGAATTGGAATTTAGCGTGTTGATTTTTGTGGAGTGAGGAAAACCAAAGGACCTGGAGAAAAACCCTTGGAGCAAGGGTGAGCTACCAACAAAATCAATTCACATATGGCGGTGTGTCCAGGGATCGAGCCTGGGCCACAGAGGTGAAAGACGAAGCACTTAACCACTGCACCACCCCAGCTCCCAAAAAACCACAAGTCAATGTCTCCCCTGGATCTGAGGACCGCTACCATGTGACATTTCAAATTAGATGACATCAACTAAATTAGTAATAAATTTGGCTAAATTAGTTACACATGTAAGGGCAAGAAAACTACAAATCACTAAATATCAGGATTTTCCAGCCACTGGAATACCAAAATAATGTATCCTAAATATCATTAATTTTGTCAGCAAGTATTTGTAGCTTACAACTTGCAAAATGTTCCTGAAATTGTGATTACCAGAGACTGTTCCATCTATTCTTATTCCGGAATACATTTTTTTTGTACTGCAACAGTGGAGCAACTCTAGATCTAATCATAATAATAATATATAAATTTATAAAGTGCTAAAAACTTTAAATATTCTAAAGCGCTATCTATAAAAATACAATAATCTGTATTATGTAAAAACAAACAAAAAGAACTACTGTAACTAAGTAACTAAATAAATATATATGTATGAATAAATATACATGTGTACTGTGTTAAAAATTCTTAATGAAAAGCCTTGTTAAATAAGTATGTCTTGAGTCGGTTCTTAAATGAGTCGATGGAGGAGGAACGACATACATCGAGAGGAACATTGTTCCAAAGGATGGGTCATCATAATTTTCTAATCATAATTTTCTAAATTAAGTCCAGGAGCAAAGTTATGTACCATCATTTTGACTCTCTCTTTGCTCTGTCTGATGGTCCTTACAGTGTCTTCAACAAGTGAAAGCCTTTGCTTTTCTTCGTTATATTGGAATTCTAAGTTCTCACATCTCTCCTTGCTTTCAGTAAATTTTGTTCTGTTCTTTGTCAATTGGTTTTGAAGTTCCTGGATCTTCTGTTTCAATTCCTGTTCATCAACCTGAAGTTTTTTTACATGTTTATTTTCCTGAAATATATCCTCAGTGACTGCTTCCATGTTGTTTAAAATGACTTCTGCTTCCTCTGAAAAACAAAAGAAGTATTTCCCAATGTGTACTGGTCAGTAAGCAAGGCAAACCTCACAATTTCAAAATGTTACTAGTACAGTACATGTACATGGTTGAAAGAGATACACAGTGGACAAAGAGCCAACTCATGGAATGCTACAAATGTACTTCCATTATTCTATTCCATTAATCCTATTATTATCATCATCATCTTCACCATCATCACCACCATCATCATCATCACACAGGAGGTGTTACCTAAACCCGATCTAAGTCTAACATTCCTTAACATTTATCAACCACTGAGGGGGAACCAAGTCTGAATTTTAGAATGTCATCTCAGAACAAATATACTACAAGCTTCCACTGATCATTTATTAATACAAATTCTCTATAGAAAGCCCTACAGTACCTGCCAGAGCACTGGACCTTAGTGAGAGTGACTGATACTCATCAACATATTTCCTGGTTTGTTCCTCAAGCTTTAGAAGTCTTTCCTTTTCCTTCTGCACTTTATAATCTCCTATTATTTGCTGAAGTACAGTGTTGACAGCAGTTGAGCTAACTCTCATCTGACAGTTGGGGCATTTCTTACAATCACGAACACACACCTTACAAAATGTGTGCCCACAAGGAATTAGTGCTGTTGGGGTGTGTCTGGACCCAGACATAAGTGTCTTACACAAGGAGCATAAATGAGTTGACATGATATCGTCAGACCCTTTATCCTTATCCCTGTGTAATGTGGTTTTAAGTCTTTGAGCAACAGTCTCTGCCAAAGCATTTATCATGTCAGGGTTAAGGTCTTGAGCCATGTGCTTTGACCCAACTCTCTGTCTATCATCTGAATGAACCAGATTCATATTTACAGACTTTGGTAACGGGTTTATCAGCAAGTCACCACAATTTTTCCCCTCTGCTTCTTCTCTTGCATCAGCTCTGTCCTCCAATGCCAACACTGCATCATCCTTTGTAGCAATTGGCTGCAGCTTATTGTATAAAGTCTGTGGGCTTGTTTTTACCGCAGTTGCACTTTTCATAGGATTTCCGTAATTTAACGGCTCATATGCTTTCCCTTTCCCAGTTTCAGACTTGACACTCCGACTACTGTCCAACTTAATTGTTGACTTTGAGCTTGGACTTCTTTTATGTTGTGCCGACGGTGGCCTCCTAGCCCTCCCTGAGTTACCACCATTTCCTACCCATGTAATAATGTTTGAATGATCTCTCTTTGGCTCCGAATATAAAGGTTTTCGTCTTGGGTTTGCTATTGGATCTCTAGAGCTTGGTTCATAATCAAAGTCTGTGGTACTAAACTTTGTGTCCAAGTTTGAAGAACTATTTCTATTTCTACTGTCCAAACTTTCTACTGAAGTTGCGATTTTTGATACCTTTGGAGTCCTTGCTTTTGCTTCTTCTCTCTGTCTCATCCACTGACTTTGCCTTTCTCGTATAGTTCGGACTTTTTCTGCTGTATCGTCTTGTAATTGCTTAGAACTTGAACTCTTTGAAGCAAGTTTTCTACCCTGAATCGACATTCTCCCCACTTTATAATGACTGTAATCACACCCTCCAAGCGTCTAGTCCTTCCTCGGTATCTAATCTCTGTATTTTTATGTCCAATGCAGGTTGCTATGTCATTTTTTCCAGTCAACAACAGTTAGAACCATTTTCAGCTAGCCGCCATTTTGGATATTGAAGGGTTACCAAGTAGCCTCGATCCCATATGAACATAAATCATGTAAGTAGGGCTAGGGAGAAGTAGAAATGTATATTAACTATTGCAAAATATACTAGATTTAAATGAAAGAACTTTTAAAATAAGTAACCGATAAAGTCTATAATACTTCGCTTTAGGAAATTATCTTATTATTTTATATTTTAGCTCAGTCTAAACTCTAATGTCTAAATCTATCAAGAGGGATTATGTGCTATTACCCTCCCTTCCCTGAAGTTTTTTTCTTCAGTTTATGAGCAACCAGTCACAAGTCGATTTTCTCTGTTAGTTGCCCCATTTGCTGTATTTCCCTTACTTAGAGCTCTAAATCATAAAGACATTATCAAATAGAGGTTCAGATTCATTTTAAGATCAAGTATCCAAACTTCTGGACGCTTTTGGCGACGAAAAAACCCGGTCAAAATGGCGATGTCCGCAGTTTACGTTTTAGACATCAAAGGAAAGGTCAGTAGCATTATTAATGGTGTAACAAGTACTGGGAAATATAGTAAAATAAACCAAAAATTCCTCTGAATGATAGTTTATAGAGTTCATTTGAATCTTTACATAGTATTGGTGTGAATGATATAGCAATCTCGTCCTATTTCAGGTTATAATATCAAGAAATTATCGAGGAGATATCGAGAACTCCAAGATTGAGAAGTTCATGCCTCTCGTTTTGGAGAAAGAAGAAGAGGGAGACATTGACAGTGAATCGCCGATCTGTGTGCATGGGGATGTTACATTCGTGTACATCAAATACAACAACCTTTATCGTATCCTTTGAGATTAGTAAGATTTTGCGGGCAAAGGTATTCTCTTACTCTCTGCTTCAACGCGTACGTTTGTAATAAGATACTTGTACATGTATCTTCAGTTGTTTCATGCTGTGCTGTGTGGTTTGTTGAAATAAATATTAATTGACCAGAAGTTCAAGATATGTAACAATAACTGAGATTCGCAATTGATTCACGTTTTAGTGATGCTGACCTTGATTTTTTAGAATAAAAATAATAAGGCTGGGGGGGGGGGGGGGGGGGGGGGGGGGGGGGGGGGGGGGGGGGGGGGGATGAACTGACAGGTCCTGTTAGGCCTTAGTGGTAACAATTAGTGGTAACAATATTTAATACTCCTTTGAGTTTTGTTTTGATTTTAAATAAAAGGAGTCAGTTTATAATTTTTATATTTGGATCCTTTTAGGGGTCAAAATCAATAATTATGGATTTTAATCCTCCTTTAATAGAGAAACATTAAAGACCCTATGTCAGCCATCATGCTTTGTGAGGGTGTAGCTATTGTTACATACATTCTGGGAATACTAAATTATATTGCTAATAATTGCTTTTATGCTATCAAGCTTGGAATTTCATATCATACAAAAGGCACTCAAGTCTCGCAAAGCACAACGGTTGACAGAGGTACCCTGTTATCCTTAAAATACTTACGTGTATGTTCATTTTACAACATTACTTCATAAATAAATACCTCTTATTGACCAAGTATGAGGTCCATACCATAAGTTATACAGCATGGTTTCCCCTTTTTTATGGCACAAGCATAAAGCATGCAGGCCATAAAAAGGGAGAAAACAAGGAGAAAAGGGAAAACAATGTATGGTACAGACTGAGCAAATTAGGCTATTAAGATGTTTATTATGTGGCTTCTTCATTTTCTTTGAGACCAGAAGTGGGCGGAAGGTCTGTACAGGAAGTGGGCGGAAGGTCTGTACAGGAAGTGGGCGATAGGTGTGTACAGGAAGTGGGCGGAAGGTCTGTACAGGAAGTGGGCGATAGGTGTGTACAGGAAGTGGGCGATAGGTCTGTACAGGAAGTGGGCAATAGGTCTGTACAGGAAGTGGGCGGAAGGTCTGTACAGGAAGTGGGCGATAGGTCTGTACAGGAAGTGGGCGATAGGTGTGTACAGGAAGTGGGCAATAGGTCTGTACAGGAAGTGGGCGGAAGGTCTGTACAGGAAGTGGGCGATAGGTCTGTACAGGAAGTGTGCGATAGGTCTGTACAGGAAGTGGGCGGAAGGTCTGTACAGGAAGTGGGCGGAAGGTCTGTACAGGAAGTGGGCGATAGGTCTGTACAGGAAGTGGGCGATAGGTCTGTACAGGAAGTGGGCGGAAGGTCTGTACAGGAAGTTATGGACTGCAAATTGACCAATCATAGCTTGCAAAAATAATTAGCTATATAATAATAGAGATTATCCTATAAGTATTATAATTTATATACCAGAAAATACACTCCTCACTTCGTGCCAGAATTCAATACAAAAATTAACATGGTTCAAACTACTTGTATTGGAAACACAGTGTATATCAGCTCGACTACAATCAACACTATTGACTACATGTATATTGATGTGAAAACAGTTCATAGCCAACTGTTTTTGCATAAATTTTAATAGTCAATAGTGCCGACGGAGAATCTCTCTCTGTTTCGCATGATCCGTTAAAATGTGAACCAAAATGCTTTCAACAGGAATTATTAAATAATCTATGCTTACTTGAAGAGTGTAACATTCAGTGAAAACTTCTTGAATAGCCAATCGATCGAACTTCATTGCCAGATCCAATCCAAAATGCTGACAATCTTCCCATTCATTTGAGGTCTGTCTTTCGATTCTCCTTGCCGATCAGCCTGATTTTCAGACGGTCATAAAAGCAGGTTCTCTTTCTTCCCAAGGTTATAGAGAAGGAAATATTGTATTTTACATTGAAAATAGAGTTTTTGAGCTTTCAAAGTACTGGTAACCTTTCTGATCTGGAACACAAGCTTCAAATACTCATGGATCAAACCACTGTCAGTACTAAACCGAACAACTGAGAAAACATGGTATAATGTAAGCGCCACCAAACAGTGATTGACAGAGGTAAGCCATTTCAATGTGCTCTGACAAGACGTGACAGTACAGCCAGATTGAATTCTTTATGGCTGTAATTTCTCACAAGTGAGAACAGTTTTTTCTGAGCACTGTTTTTTTGTGATGTTTTATTGAGAAAGTACTTCACAGATATCCAGATCGTATTAGTGCCTAGCCAAATGGTAGAGAAAAAGCAGCTAATTTACAGTCTAACGCAGATTATTTAAGCCTCAGAAGATAGATCTATAAGAAACACAGCTAAAGCTTGAATTCAGAGTGGATCGAAAGTTTGCGTAGTCTGATTTTCAGATGTATTAGGTCCTCTGCTCTCACTTCCTCCCCCTCCCCATCTGATGGACTTTGACAGAAACCATATTCCACCATTGTTTTCATTTCAACCAATTAGAGCGAGTGTTTAATTTTTAGAGAAGTGAGGTATGCATATAATGTGTAGTGAGGGTAAAACTAATAATGTTGGACAATACGGACAGACTTGATTAATGGCTTTAGAGAAAGCATAAGAAACTTTCTGCATTTCTGAATTATTTCCTGAACAGAGAAAGGCATTATTATCCTTTGTTTCCTGGAAGGATGTATTCGTAAATTTGCCTACAGGATTTGGAAAGTCTTTGGTTTTTCAGATGGTGCCCTTCATGCATACCGAGCTTGCAAAGTTGAACCCGCAAGATTGTGGGTGTTCTTTACATCCAATAGTGACTGTAATTTCTCCATTAATCAACCTCATGGAAGATCAGAAAGCATTCTTAAGGGTGCGTTTACCAATTGTTTTGGGCCGTTGCTAAGTAGAATTTAAAACGCCATAAAACTCCAACAATTTGAGTAAAATAATTAATAAATCACTCAGGAAATCCTGGGAGATGGACCTTTATATTTTGATGACGTCATCATATGACCAGGGGTTTCAATAAGTTTTTAGGCAACCGGCGGTCCTGACGTTGGAGGCGGTGGTTTACCTAGTAAACTTTACTCAACACTTAACAAAAAAACACAACGATCATGTGAAGTAGCCGGCGGTAAGAAGCAAAGTAGCCGGCGATTTATCGCCGGTAGCCGCATTCTATTGAAACCCCTGTATGACGTCATTATGACGACATTTAGTCAGAAAAATTCAATCATTTCATAATTTCTTTGGGGAGTCCCCCCCCCCCCCCCCCCGCCCAGGAATTCTTGTGTAGCGATGGAATTTGCGAGGGCAAAGCTTAAGGCACTGGACAAAAACAGGTGGAGAAACATGTTGTCCTTGGAAGTATACTGGGAAAATCTGATAGGAATTGCTATTGATGAAGCCATATCAAGTCTGTCTGTATCGTCCACTATTGGGTTTACCCTCAGGCTCCACTACACATTCCACGCATACCCCAGTTCTCTAAAAATGAAGCCTTCACTATGATTGGTCAAAATGAAAACGCGGTGGAACATGGTTTCTGTCAAAGTTCATCAGATGGGGAGGGGGAGGAAGTGAGAGTGGAGGACCTCATACCGTCTGAAAATCAGGCTAAAGTTTGTGAGCTTGTTTGACCAATTGATCAAATCACTGAACACAATTGACCAATCAGATTGTTCACACATACAGACACACATAAAATTTAATAGTATAGATTTGTTTAGCCTTTCAGAGCTCAGCTCATTGTACATGTATACCAAACAATATAAATTTATTGTTAAATATTCACCCATTTATATAGACCTTATTCTCCCCCTTCCCCACCTCCCAATTCACCATGTGGCCAGGCCTGGAGTCAACAACAAGAAAGCAAGGCCAGTTGGTCCTTAACCTCAAAGCTCACGAAGTAAACCTAAATGTTGTTGGTTGAGTAGAAAAATGAAGAGCCATAATATCCAGTATATATTATACCAAGTCATTTTATACTGCAGTTTATTATAATTATTGAATTTTGTGTGTGTGGTGAGCTGAGGATTGACTGGCTTTCATGTTTTTAAAGGGAGAGGTGGTTGCATAAGGTCTATTTTCAGGGGGGAGGGGGGCTAATTTGCCTTCAGAACTTTACAATACTTACATATAATATTTGTTGTTGTACTTACAGGTTATTTGATGGTTTTCTATGGAATAGACCTTATTAAATATCACATTTACAATATAGGTGAAATATTTTTCTCTTGAGCCTTGAAAAATAAATTAATGC
The DNA here is from genome assembly GCA_030867875.1 of Actinernus sp. WN-2022. Classification (NCBI taxonomy): domain Eukaryota; kingdom Metazoa; phylum Cnidaria; class Anthozoa; order Actiniaria; family Actinernidae; genus Actinernus; species Actinernus sp. WN-2022. The sequence goes on from JAOWCC010001679.1 coordinate 43,973,688, forward strand.
CTTGAAAAGTCCTTGAAAAATGTCTGATTATTCTGAATGAACCCTGAAATCAGCATTAAATAATATACCAGCATTAAATACCTAAAACAGTCTTAGTACTCTAAGGACATAGTTATAATATAAGAAGATGAAGCATAAAAAACAAGAGTTATGTGTAACATACAGTTTTATAATGAGTGTTATCATCCTTGACAAAGCAACAACAGTTGTGTGTACGACAAAGAAGAATGCAAATGTGGCCCTCATCTTCGTCTTCCTACACAGGATGGTCCACGTAAGTTGTGTTGTTCAAGGGATTCAAACCCAGTGCTTGCATTTAATAGCAGGCTTTCAGTAGTGTAATATTGAACAATTAGACTGCATTAGCTCGAGCTTTCTATTGGCAGATGTAAGTTAGCAGTGTCACAGTGCCGATTAACTATCAAAGTCGATAGAAACCAAGAGAGACTAAGTCTATTTGTGTTAATACATGTATAACCAAGCCACTCTGCTATCAACTTAGCGATCAAGAAAACTGGGGAAAAAAGGCATTTTATTGTGGTGAGTTTTGTCTGCAGCATACACGTTGTAGCCTGCAAAACAGGCCCTCGGTGTTATTTCAACACAAAGGAAGTGATAAAATGATTTGGCCACGTGAAAATGGAAAAAGGAGACTGGCACGAGAGAGAAGAAGGAGGGCCTGCAGCCATCCCTTATACATTTTCATTTCCCGTACAGATTCTGTACGGGAAATACTGATTGGTCAATTAGCTGTCATGTGTCACGAAATGTCGCACATTCCTCCTGCGAACTGACTGAAATGGCGGCGACAAGAGAGAAGTGATCGAGCGGTTGAGCGTTAATCCAGGAAAGTATTTAGAAGAACAAAGTAGGCAGTGAATAGTCTACATTTGTACTTTCTAGGCAAGATATTTTGGCGGTTTTACCAAGAGGTAAAAGCCTTATTTTCCAACTGTTTGCCGTGGAAGTCGAGTAAGACAGGAATTAGTACTTCGGCATTGTCCTATTTTCAAAGCATTGACATGTTAAATAAACATGTTAATCCATGCGGAAAAGGGCAGAATTCAAATTTCTGTAAGATGGTAGCAGGCGCTTATTTCTTCTCATGGCTCGCTTCACTCGGATCGGTTTCAGAACTCGCTCCGCTCGTATTGGCAGAACTCGCTCTGCTCGTATCGGAAAAGCGCCTGTTCTGTAGGCTAGCATACATGGTTAACTATCAATCATTAGTATAAACCAACTAGTGGACTATTACAAATCCTGCATTCTGATTGGCTACCTTACTATAGGTCTATTTGTGATACTAAGCCCATGGTAGAGAAAAAAATGCATGCATTTTCACGAAATAATAACAGTTTTTCAACTTCAATTTGTTTATTTTTAGTTTATACTAAAACAATTGGACCTCTTGCCCTCATGGGCTATGAGTTAAATAGCCCATTCGGCTGTGCCTTATTGTTAAATAGACTAGGGCTGTCAATAACTTTTTAAGCACCATTCCGTAATATTTGCTTTACTTTGTGAGTAAACATTGATTGAGCTCACCCATGACAGGTGTTACAGTCCTTATTGACTCAAAATAAGCAAGTTATCAAGCCATTTGTACAGCGAAAATAGGTATTGTTGTTTTGTTGTTTTATTACATTGTGTACCCACAAACCTTTTGGGTCCATGTTAAGTCCAAAGGTAAACCGAAGGGAATCAGGTCTAATCCATGTTAGCTACAGGGATAGCTCACTAGGATTTCGGAAAGATTATAGTTTCAAACAGCAAAGCGACTAAACTCTGTATGCCATGCAATAAATCCACTTTCCAATCAGAATAACTGAAAGTGTGAAAACCTAAGTACTTAAATGTTTCTTTGTGAAGTGCACTATAGTGTGAAGTGATTTTTTAATGAGTGAAAGGGATTAACATTTGAAAAATAAATACGGCAATGAAAGATAAGGTAAAATAAACAAAATCTGGAATGGACCTCAATGAAAGACTTGAAAAAACTCCAAAGAAGCCAAAACAGATAAGAGAGGAAAGAAAAAGCTAAAGTTTTTTATACAATCAGCATTTTCACATACACAAATGGGCACGATCTTCATAAAATTCAGCTTGAAAAACTTAAAGCAACTGTAAAAAAACAAAACAAAAACAGAAAAGGGTGATGCTAAGCAAAATTATCACTTATAAGTCGTTTTCATTCTCACCCCTTCGATTAGAATAACATTGGCCATTCATTATTTTTGTAGGTCTTCATAGATTATTTTAAAGAGCTAGAAGAAGAGAGCATCAGGGATAACTTTGTTATCATCTATGAACTAATGGATGAACTTGTTGACTTTGGTTACCCTCAGTTCACTGAAACCAAGATTCTACAAGAGTAAGTCATATTGTACAGTTCTGTTTTAAATGTCCATACATGTAGCTGTGCCACATGGCTGAATAGCTCAGGGCCCAGTTGATATTCGAAACCCGATTAGCGCTAATCCTGGATTAAGTCTTAACCCATGGTTTTGGTTCTCTCAGTAGAACGTAATTTTTTTTTAAATGTTTCCAAATCTAGCAAGACAAGTAGAAAAGTACTTGTTATTTCTTCTCTAGGAATAAGTTTTTAACCTCAAATAATTATGTTGTTCATAAGTTAGCAAATCGAACTCAATATTGCTCTTGATCCTGGATTAGCTTGATTGGATGAACAACTGGGCCCAGGTTGCATCAGTCATGAATGCAGGAGGTCGTGGGTTTGAATCCCAGCTGCTTTGAATCCCGGGGGAATAATAATAATGTGTATTTCAGGTACATTACCCAAGAAGGACATAAGCTCGAAATAGCTCCAAAGCCTCCACCGGCACTGACGAATGCTGTGTCATGGAGGGGAGACAACATCAAATATCGCAAGAATGAGGTCTTTTTGGATGTCATTGAGTCAGTCAACCTCATGGTGAGCTTAAATTGCAAAGTACATACTGTCATGTAGTTTTCTTTGACCCCTTAATTGCCAACACAATGTACATGTATGTACCTGGGCAGAGTCTGCACTGAAGGTGTTTCATGCTTTTCTTGTAATTCATCAAATGGATCATTCTATATTTGAGGTCTTAAACAATCTGATGTCCTTTAAGAAGGGGCTGTTTCTTCTAAATAGTTTTAATCTCAAATAAAATATATTGTTTGTGGTTAGATGGTCATAAACTGTCTTAGAGAAGGGCAGTATAATTTACCGGCCGATGTTGCAGTGTCTCTGGTTAGTCTAGATAGTTAGTTGAAAGCTAGACATTATCCCTATTTGTGAACATTTATTCCAGCACACATGAATGATCTGAAGAACCCCCTTTCTCTTTCTTGTTTACAAAAGACTACATAGAAATTGCCAAATATTTTGGCTCTCGCATATATCGCATATAGGAGTAAGCAAAAGTGCAACTAATAATGCTTGCCGAGCAGAGCTTGGAAGATATCCTCTTTCGGTGGAAGCAAAAACAAGGAGTTATAAGTTCTGGCTCAAGCTTAATAACCCAGAACGTATATGTTTATCGCAGGACACATATATAGATAGCAGAGACGGTAATAACAAAACTGATTGGTATCAGAAAATGAAAACTGCCATATGTACGGTTGGTCTCGGAGACATCTGGAATGATCCTCCGGTCAACCCAGCAATTCAAAAGCCTTATGAAAAATTATTCAAACAAAGATTAAAAGATATCGAATACCAATGCTGGCTAAGCCAAATCAACGACGATGATAGAAAAGAAGGACAACGCAATAAACTTCGTACTTATCATACTTTTAAAATTAACTATTCGCTTGAGCCATACCTTTGTAATGTTCATAAGTACATTGATCATCGAGTAGCTCTAACTCGTCTAAGAATAAGTAACCACGCCCTCGAAATTGAAAAAGGTCGACATTCTAGGCCCTACCTAAAACCAGAAGAACGAATTTGCCAAAAATGTGACAAACAAGAAGTAGAAGACAAATTACATTTTGTATTGAGATGCCCCCTTTACAATGACTTAAGGGAAAACACAATCAATGTTGTGAATAGAAAATTAAATTTACAGAAACCGAAATATCAAGACGAAAATGTAGTTTTTAATTTACTAATAGATCCGCCTTTATTATTACAAAAAGAAGTTTGTAAATATATATGTTGTGGTTCAATTATATCTTTGGTTCAAAAATTTTGAACCAGTACAAATTTTTTGAACCAGTACCATTTTTTTGAACCAGTACCATTTTTTTGAACCAGTACTATTTTCTTTTATCAGTTCAAATGCTTTTTTTTAGCTCAGCCGCAGCTGTGATTATTCTGTAAAAGTCGGCTCGGTTGACACAGTTTGTTCAGTTTCGGCAAACGATTTCACACGGGCGTAGAGGGAGGTTGAGTTTGCGAGTTTTTCTTGAGAACCCTAGTAGCTCTAGGTGGGTAAGATCTTGTTTACTGACCGGTTAGGGTTTTTTTATGGTTCAGGGTAGGGGTTTAGTTAGTTTAAAATTTCCAGCATAATTTTCCCACAAGTAGCCCAAGCTGAAATTCGCTGTAACATGGCACAGACATAGTTAAGGAACACAAGAAGACACTGTATAGGTTTTTGTCGAGTTTTATTCAAGATTTACGTTGTACATGGAAAACTAAAAAATACCATACAAATGCTGTTAAATATTATACAGACCGTGTTGTCGTCCATGTAATTTTATTTCCAAGTCCGATTTTGTTAGCAGTGCGCATGTGTGAATAAAATTAAGAGACTGGAAACAAATTAGCATAAGTAGAGGGACTGTGTTCGACGATTAGTCACCTATAGAATAAACGGTGGTGTAAAAATCAACAAGCGCTTCTGTGGCGCAGTGCGTTAATCGACTGGACTATCACCTACCAGGCGTTCCTCGTAATACTGTCCCAAGTATTAAGCCCGACCGGGTGAGGTTTGTAAGTGGATGGGTGACCGTCAAGGTAAGTGGTATAGTAACGTGTCTCAGGGGGGACACGGGAGGATGGGACTGGGGAAGGGAGGGTAGAAATTAGAGGGAAGAGAGGGTTGGATTTTTTCTTTTCTTTTTAGAATCTTGAAAAAATGAACCAGTTCAAAAAAATGGTACTGGTTCAAAAAAATTGTACTGGTTCAAAAAAATTGTACTGGTTCAAATATATTTGTACCAGAGGTAATATTTGAACCACAACATATACATGACTGCTTCAAAAAACGCAAAAATAATAGTTAAAATAACTACATATAACACATATACTCCTATACCTGTATCTTACGTTTGTTAGCTTCCTCAGCAGGTCTGAGACCTATGTACAATTTGTATATGGTGCCAATAAACACATCTATCTATCTATCTATCTATCTATCTATATCGAACCCCCCTTTCTCTTGCTAGGACCCTCCCCCCCCCCCCCCCCTTCTTCTGAACCCCCTCTCATAGAATCCTGGATCTGCACCAGAGAAGTACAATTGTACATGCATTTAGCTGTTTCGATACTAATGCTTCACATGCTTTCTCTTTGCTATTTAGGTAAGTTCAAATGGAAATGTTCTACGCAGTGAAATCAATGGGACAGTTAAGATGAGGTGTTACCTAACAGGCATGCCAGAACTACGACTCGGCCTCAATGACAAAATTCTGTTTGAGAACACAGGACGTAAGTGTTGTATATGATTAATATCTAGCACTAATATTAAATGAAGGGCTACAATGTATGTGCAACAAGGGCATAAGTGTCTCTTGATCACATTCTAAATTCTCCTTCAAATTCTTTGATTTCTAAGGAGAATTTAGAACGTGATCAGGAGTCACTTACACCCTTTTTGCACACAACCCTTCATGTTATTGTATAATTTGTTGTAGGTAATTTTTCATCTCAGGTATTTTTATTTTTACTTAGGTATTTTGTTTTTATTTTTACCTAGGTAATTTTTTTAACCAAGTGGAAGGGAGGGTAAATTTATTTTTAGTATACAAAAATTACTTACAGTATATGTAAGAATAATCCTACATAAGAATAAAAATTATGTGAAATGAAAAATATATACCTGCAAAATATACTCTACCTATTTTAATAATTAAATATCTTTGAGAGAGAAAGAAAACTTTGACTAAATAATAATAATTATGAAAAATGTGTGATTCTGATCACATAGTAAATTATCCTTTATGTTCTTTATTTTGTAAGAGAGAATTTAAAACTTGATCACAAATCACTTACACTCTTGCATATATGTGACCTTTCACGAGAAAACGTACACTAACGCTTTTCCGTTAAACGGGCAAATTTAAACGGTTAGTAAACGCTTTTTCGGGTCGTTTAAACGCTTTTTCAGATCGTTTAAACGCTTTTTCAGAACGTTTAAACGCTTTTTCAGATTGTGTAAACGCTTTTTCAGATCGTTTAAACGATTTTTCAGACCGTTTAAACGGGCAGCTTCGGAAAGCAAACGGTTTACCAAACGTTTAAAAGGACTGGGTTGAAGAGCAAACGGTTTCTAAAAACGTTTAAACGATCTTGGAAAGTGATTAAACGGTTGTCAGTAATAGCCTAAACGATTAAACTGCTTGCGGAAAGCAACTCGCGAGTGTCCTGTTGGCCCTGTAAATGTTTGCGGATAAGAGCGTGTCACTGGATGGATTTCTATACAGGGGCAAGAAATTTCGAGACTCAAAGGCCGGTGATATTAGAGTGGAAACTGAAAAAAAAAGTGCTAACTCCTTGCAGTTTGTCACTTTCAACTTTGCGAATAACTGCAAGGGAAACAATACTTCAAATGCCCTGACAGGTTTCAGACAACTTCAATAAAATCATTGTACACTTACATCCAATCAGAATATGAACTACTCTCACGGTCATATGATTTAGGAACAAATATTTTAGATTTAGATTTTATGAAAGTAAACTATACAAAGCGAATGCACTAACATAATAGTAGGTACTCTCTCTACCGCTGTCAGTTTCCCTGCTCTTCGACTGATGCAACGGGGAAAGTAATAGCAAGCCGTTAAACTCACCTGAAAACTTGACTAAAATTAATTGCCTTCTCACGATGTCTTCTTTGCAATCTTGCGGCACCGAATGATTTTGAATGCAAACTTTCCTGATCCAACTCCCGATCCAGGGTGGTTTGTTTTGGAAGTGAGTTCCAGTGTTCCGACTTACTGGTAATAACATATTAATCAGAAATATTGTGCTACATACACTCGCGCAAATGATTCGGCGCGGCGGATCCCTTGTTTTTCTGCAAGAACGCTGATTATTCTAATTCAGAGCGTTGTAATCCACGTGCAATCAGTCAGGCGTGAACGTGTCAGTGTGATTTTTTACAGAACATCAACAGAGTTTTGAAGCAACGTTTGTCCTAATATTGAAAGACGTGCAAAAACTTCTATACTCTTACCAGAAACTTCTACTGGGAAAGTGCAATTCCTTTTGAATTAAAAGACCTTTAATGCATCGGATCAGATCAGTCAGTTCGCGTAAATGGAAATTAATTGCGCCCCCGCTTTGTGTCAGAAATGAGACACGCGTCTGGCTGACAGTTCACGATTGACAGGGACTTTTATTATATAAGAATCTTGACTTTTTGACGCCTCTGGCACGCAGGGTATTTACCAAAACCATCTTACTGTACGTAAAACTGTTTGTCATGTATTCGAATTATTTTGCCACGCGTTAATCCTGGTGAAAGGAAGGTTAAAATACGAAATTGTGCCCAATGAATACGCGTACGCTTGCCGAAATTTCTTTGAAATTTCGGATCACGAGCTGGTCTGAATTTTCGCTTGACAATAAACGAAATATCGTCGAAATGTCGTTCGCAGGTTGGCGATATTTCGCCTTGCCCTTGGCATTCTAATTTACGCGTATCTGATCGATTTTTCGTCGAAATTTCGAACGAAAAGTTGCCTGAAATTTCGATGAAATTTCGTCGCGACATTCGTAGGAACAAACATAGCCTGAATTTCAGCCGTCTCCTCTGGGTTCGTTCCTCCCGAGAGAGACGTCTGAATTCAATAGCCGCTAATGCCGTCCAGTGACGTCAAGGCGGATTAACAATTTAAGTTATGCAAATAAAACTGTCACGGCGGTAGTAAAAGTTCGTGAGAAATATTTATTTGAGATTATGCCGACCAAAATAAAAGTCTTACCTATATTATATATCTCCATCCATTTGCTTCTCAAGTGCCTCTTATGTTGTGAAAGCCTTTCCGAAGCAACAAATCGTTATATTATATTTGGAGGCAAAGTACAGTTGATCTTTGTCTTTCCGTTGATCTTTGTACATGTCTCGCGATCTGCCGTTCGAATCGACACGGCTACGAGATATTACCTATGTAAATGATGCAACAGAAAAGTAGAAAAACATGAAAGGATAATGGAGAATTTTCGATGAAATACGAAGACTCATTTACGGGAAAGAACAGTTCCTTGAATAGAGTAGCGACATTCTTTACCACTGCGAGTGTGAACAAATAATCGATTGTCAACAACGCCGCAGACGCGACGCGATAAAATGTACATGTTTACAGGTTAGTCGGCCGGTCTTTCAATCCATTTCCAGATGTTTTCCTTACGAATTCAAGGTCTTTGCCAAAGACAATCACTCCACTGAAACTCAACGATCAACAATCGCGAGTCCAAAGTGAATCCTGCCGTCTCCTCGGCTGATAATTATGATAATTATGCGAAATTATAGAATATGAACCAATCAAAAATCACTACCAGGTTTTCTGGTAGTGACGTCACTGGACGGCATTAGCGGCTATTGAATTCAGACGTCTCTCTCGGGAGGAACGAACCCAGAGGAGACGGCTGAAATTCAGGCTAGAACAAACAGCGAAATTCGTCGAAATACGTTTGCATTACTTAATTTGCACAATACTGTACAGCAACTCAATGTGAGGGCGAACGTTTGTTTACTGGCTCGTCCGTTTCCATGGCAGAGGACTCACCCGCGGTAAGAAATACGCAATATCGATCCGTCAAAACAAAAGGAAGATAAGTTCTCATGGTGAATTACGAAGCGCGGCATGTAAGATAGTTTGGTTGTTCGATTAAACGGTTTGCCAAGGCAATTAAACGGCCGAACACGGACTATTGAACGATCTGACAAATCGTTTAAACGATTTCTGTTTTGAAGCAAACGATTTGCGAAAACGTTTAAACGGGCAGGCTGAAAAAGCAAACGATTTTTCAAATCGTTTAAACGAAATTCTAAACCGTTTAAACGAATTTGGAAAACGTTTAAACGGTTTTCAAAACCATTTAAACGATTTTCGAAAACGTTTAAACGGTTTTTGAAAACGTTTAAACGATTTTCGAAAACGTTTAAACGACTTTTTTACCCGTTTAAACGGATAACAAACGGTTTAGAGCACTAAACGGAAAAGCGTTAGTGTACGTTTTCTCGTGAAAGGTCACATATAGACCCTTTAACTTGAATAATCAGTTACAAACAAAACAACGATAAATATTTGCATGCATTTTAAATGACAATTTGGATTTGTCAAGAAAGTGTTCATCCTACAACAGTGAATTAGCATGAAAAACTAAGATTCTTTAACTTTGATTCAAATTGCCTCAGCTTTCTTTGTTCTTGTTCTGACCAAGAATGTTTATTGAAATGGGCACATGTATCATCAATGATAATTTAAATTATTTTTCTAGGCGGCAAGAGTAAGGCCGTAGAATTAGAAGATGTCAAGTTCCATCAGTGTGTGCGTCTGTCCAGGTTTGAGAATGACCGCACAATCTCCTTCATTCCACCTGATGGGGAATTCGAGTTAATGTCCTATCGACTGAATACCCATGTAAGTAGTTGACAATGCCCAACAGTTTGATCAGAAATGGGTTATACTATTGAATTTTATTATTCACTTAGCGGTAGTCTGACAAAAAATACTGGGTTTTACACATGACATAAAAGTGATGATTTACATGATATTAAAAAAATTAATGGCTGTGACACCACATGTTCGTGTTGTGTCTAAAAACATGGTAAAAAGTGTACAAAAAATTATGCTGATCATGCAGTTTCCATATTATCTCAAATGGTGAACAGAGGGAATTATGAATTCCAAGAGGAGAAACCAGACATTCATCAAAATGTTCTTATTTCTTCCTTGCACACATAACATTATGTTGTAAAACTTATTTGTTTATAGGTGAAACCCCTTATTTGGATTGAGTCTGTCATTGAGCGTCACTCACACAGTAGGGTGGAATACATGATTAAGGTAAGATAGGCAATAGCATAGTCGATATACAAGACAGGTTTAATGATCTCACTGCCTCGGGGCCCTGAACATTTTCTACCAAAACAATCATATGTCACATTATTTTCTAATGCGCCTCATACATGTAATATTTGCTTTTATATCCCATCAAATATTTTTTCTCCCATGTGATTGGTAGAATTGAGTCATGTGACCCAATGGGTCTATTCTGTCAGTCCTCAGAGAACTATAAACCCTGTGTGGGTGTAGTGCATGCAAGGACATCTATAATAAGTAATTATTAGATGAGGCTGAGCAAAATATCATGATTTATTCGTGGCAAGCTGTCAGTTATTTGCCAATGCTGAAGGCAGAGGCAAATAACTGACAGAGGGACATGAATAAATCATGATATTTTGCGATGGTCAAGTTCAATAATTGCTTTATCATTCAACAAAATACAACATTACCTACAGAGTTTCAAACTGGAACTTTGAGTCACCAACAGCTCTGCAAATCGATCTGCCTTGTTTACCAAACAGAGTGGTCAATAGTGCGCATACTCAGACCAGTATTTGCAGTCAGTTATGTGCAGGTGAATCAACCAATCAGAATTTGGGATGGGAGAGAGAGTTCAATGATAATGAAAAATTTGAAGGATTATATAGACAATAACCAACTTTGTGGCATTGAAATGTGAACTGATATTATTTGTCCTTGGACATTATCTGTTCCTCCAAACTCACAGTTTTCCTCAAGCTTCTCTCTCAGAAACTGTTTGCTTCATGGAACAGATAATATCCTCAAACAAATACACATGCGGGATTGGTTGAATGCGTCACGTGACCCGATATTTTCTCTCCGCGAGTGGGAACCCCTGTGAGTGTATAATTAGCGTGCATCAAAGAAAATATTTGAAGGATTATAACAACAATAACCTACATTGTGGCATCGAAATATGCCCTGATATTTATCATTGGACATTATCTGATCCTCGAAACTCACAGTTTGCCTCGAGCTTCGCTGTCGGGAACTGTTCTCTTCTCAGATCAGATAATATCCGCAGACAAAATATCAGGGTATATTTCGACGCCACAAATAGGTTATTGTATTTATATTTCAATACCACAAATAGGTTATTGTTTATTTATGGTTATGGCTCCATATAATTGTAATACATTACTGATTTTTCAGAAACAATGTCATTGCATGAATGTACTGCAAGGTTTATTATGGTACATGTACTAGTGTTGCTAAAGAAATGTTTTCCACAGGCAAAGAGTCAATTCAAGAGGCGATCAACTGCTAACAATGTAGAGATTCTAATACCAGTACCAGCAGATGCAGACTCGCCCAAATTCAAGGTAACCTTGTTTGCAATGGACTGATCGAAACATGTTTAACCATGATGTCAAACATTTATTTAATGTTTTGCCTGCCTACTTGTGAAGTTTTGGTGCCTTGTGATTCTCGCTGAGAGCATTGACAACTACAGTTTGTTACTTATGCAGGCCGGCCAGTTCTCATAACAGTGATTATTAATTTTGTGCTGATTAATAATTATGCAGTTAATACATTTGGTCAGAATTATCAATTGAAGGGCTGTGTGAAAAAAGGGTGTAAGTGTCTCCTGATGACATTCTAAATTCTCCTTCAATTTCTTTGTTTTCTAAGGGAGAATTTAGAATGTGATCAAGAGCCAGTTATGCCCTTTTTGCACACAGCCCTTCAATTATCTGCCAATAATTTTTCTATGCTTTTATGACAGTTATGTTACTTCATTGTTCATGTTCATGTTCATTGTGAATAAAACTTTTAAATTAAACGTAGACAAAAAGTCTATGGTGCAACAATGCTATGAATCCTGGCGAGACAGGCAGCAAAACTTGACAAGTAAGCGGACAAAACATTAATGTTTGACATCATGGTGAAACCTGTTTCGATCACATGCATTCATGGGTACAATGTAGGTGCAAATGATGATGGTAACTAGTTCCTGTAAAAAGTAATGTAGGGCTGTATCAGCAGGGAAGATAAACACTGGTATAATCAACTATCCTTCATTAAGGGTTATAAAATATTTTAGATAGTACACACGTTCTGATTGGTTGATTAAGCCATGTTTTCATTAGCCTGTGCAAATATGGAAATGAGGTCACACTGCAAGCACTGTAAGTGCTTCTTTTATCAAAATAATTATTTTCTAAAAGAAATGAAACAGATTTTCCATGTTTGCACAGGCTCATGCAAACTGAGGTAAGTTTGGGAGAATTCTTGAGCAGGTACAAACACTTGACCTGTGGTCTTGTGTTTGTTCTGCTCTCTAATTCTCCCAAACGTACCTCAGTTTGCATGAGCCTGTGCAAACACGGAAAATTTGTTTCATTTCTTAAATGCTAACCACCATAGGAAGCAACTGAGTAGCTGCTGACATTTTGAGTGTTGACCCTACAGCAGAGCAAAAGAGCAGGGCTCTGACACAGGGCTAATACTCAAAACGTCAAATGCTACTTGCGGTTAGCATACCTTAATCGACTTTTAGTTGATTATACATGTTTAGCAACCTAGAACTTTCATTGGAAGAAAAGTACATAATTATTGAGCCCAAAATAGCAGAAGTATCATCAGGGTATTCATTAGGTTTCGGAGATCGGAGAATTCTCTTGTTACTGAGCAAAATTCTCTGGCTACTTTTGCATTCGTAATGCCTTTTCTGTATACTTTAGTTCACAGTACTCTCCTGCTATTTCATTTCAATCTCCTGCTACTTCAAATGTTAATGAATACCCTGAATCATACATTTGTATCACAGATACACAATAATTTAGGCCAACTGGTTTATGATTGGTATTATAAAGGAAGGAAAGCAAGGTAAACCTTGGCTCAAATCTGCTGAAAATTTGCACAGACACAACTAAGGAATGTAAAAAGACTTCCTGTAAGTTTTGTTGATTTTTATTGAAGATTTATGGTGTAAATGGCAAAATTAAAAATTCTCATACTAACACTATTGAATTACACAGATCATAAGCTTGGCCTACCTGTGGCCATATCTGCTTTAAATTCCTTTAATTTATAATTTAATTCCATGTAATTTACATTTTTTTCCAGACGACAGTAGGAAACATTAAGTATGCTCCAGAACAGAATGTCATTCTCTGGACCATCAAATCCTTCCCTGTGAGTATTTCATTATTTCAGGTTACGTTGGAAAGTTTTTTGGGTTTTCAACTAAATGAAGTAAAATTAGTAATAATTAGTAATAATTATTGTTGTTGTAGCTAAACAAGGTGTGATTATTTTCATAATGATGCTTTTCCCCCCACGTTTTTAGGGTGGGAAAGAATTCCTGATGAGAGCGCACTTCAACTTGCCAAGTGTAGATTCAGGTTTGTGTTTTGAGTTTGCTTTTAAGTAATGGTCCGCGCAAGAGGTAGGCATATGTTATGCATGGAATGTAAAAAGGTGCTAATTGTGGTATTGATTCAATCTTCCACCTCATTGGCTTAGACATTAAAATCTATCTAAACTTGAAGAAGACCATAATTTTTTCTCATTTTGTAAACAGATTTGAATTGCATCTTGTGAAAACTCTCATAACTTTCAATATGACGAACTTTCAATATGGGGAACATTTTTAAATTGAACGTTTCCTTGGTTATTGTTTTGCACTCTTCTGATTGAACAAAATGTTTTCACCCAAAAGAACTGTACCTTTAAAATGCATTTCAGTGGATTTAATTTCAGAAATTTATGATTTAAGGGTTGATGAGTTGTCAGTATGAAAAACAGAAAATACTAAAGTGGGGAAGCAAATTGCATCTGAACAATAGAATTGTGCCTACCTCTTGCGTTGACTGTTACTTAACAAAGTCAGGCTGCTTGTTCCATGAACTACAATACAGGAACACCAAAAGCAATGTCCAATAGCCCAGGGCTTGTGAATGTTCACATTGGGCTAGTAGATCAGTTTGACAACTTGCCGATGGACAAAGAGCCAAAGCAGGCTTCTTAGAGAAATGAGGTATTCAGGCAAGCTTCAATTTTCTTTTTCTTCTAATGTGGTGCAAATTTAATTTTTAAACCCACAAGATAAAAAATGCTCATTTGTTTGGAATTTGGAAATTATGTAGCAACAAGCTAAAACTTCCAAAGGAGAACAGAATCAACTTTTATATAAGTCAACAGGCGAAATACCAGTAACGAGATCCACAAGGCCTATAACATGTGCAATTTATTGGCGGTCCTGCGCAGTTCTATTAACTAGTGAATGCGTGCAAGCACAGAAACGAGTTATTGGTATGGGGAAATTGTGTCACTCACTCACTAAGGTGTTAGAAAATCAATATTATTGATCTTCTCATCTGATGCCTTATTTTTCAATCTAAATTTTCAAGTTCATGTGCCTTAAATTTCTGCACCCAGATCTCCATTGCCTGTTGTTGTTACTATCTACATGTACCATCGGTATATATTGGTATATGTGTGTTTGGAGAGTTTGTATTACCAACTATGACAAACTTCATTATTCCATATCTCCAGTAACCTATTGTCACTATGACAACATAGTGTTGCCCTATTGTTACACAACAAAAGAGTTATTGTTTTATGACAATAGATGGGACACTTTGTCATAACATCCAAGATGGCAGCATGCAGGAAACTTAAATGAGATTTATGGACATGAAAATCGGTCCGTAACTGACATCTAGTCTACCATTTACAGGAGACAAACACAGCATTCGATTTAGGTATCTATAACAAACGTTTGAGAGCAGACATGTTTTACTGCACAGAGTTCCGTTCACGCCGAACGAAAAACGGATTGATTATCTTTCTTACGTTCGCGTTCTCTTTACAACGTAAAATTTGGGGTTTTCACGTTGCGTTTTTGCTCCAGCATACCCAGCATACGATATGGCCCATAGTTCCTTGCACTCATATGAAATCTGTCTTTTTGTATAGCCTTTAATTAATATTAATGTTAAGCATTTTTAGAGTTTTAATAGATACATAATTATGTTGTTAATTTCTGTTATTTTTATTCACGACCCCACAAGCAGTGATGCTTACACTTTTATCGTGTTTAAATGAAGATTATTGTATTGTATTGTAACCTCAGTGATAAATGGCTCTTATTTTACAGAGGTTAGTCAAGGGCGACCTCCCATAAAGTTGAAGTTTGAGATCCCTTACTTTACTGTGTCTGGAATTCAGGTTAGTGTCTTTGTACATGAATGTCATTTTAGTAGAAACCAGCTAGTATTCTAACACGAATACTGCAATCTGATTGGTTATTACGCTACTCACTATATTTTTACTGGGATAGATAGTAGTAGAAAAAAGCCGGTTTTGCAAAGTGCAAAACAGTGGCAACCTGTGGGAGTGTACTAACACCCAACACGTTTTTTAAAATTTATTATAGAAAAACTAATACCATGACTGGAAAGTACACCTCAACAAGATCATCAAATTTCAAAGGAATCGATTGTTTTGCCACAGAGTTAAGAGCATGCAAAGTTTAATCAAGTGATATGTTGGAGGCCAACATACCTTCAGCTATAATTTTTACGAACTTTACGGGCCGATTACAATCTTACGAATTCCCCTATCTTGGAACTTCAAACTTAGTCAATCATTTTCCCCTTCCTAGAGGCGAAACTTACATTCAATCGCCTCGTATTCCCCAACATATCTCCCAGGTCGGCCCGGGATTCACCTCTGCATAACCAAGCCATCGACTCACTATCGGCAAACTCGCAATCTGATTGGTTACGAAGGCACCGACTATCGGCAACTCTCAATCTGATTGGCTACGAAGACACCGTAAATAGACAGCAATTTCGTAGAACGAGCGTACAAAAATCACCAAGAAAATTATTTTTTTCCCAATGTTTTTCACAGGTTTTCTCCATATTAATTGACAGCTAAGTTGGAAAGAACCGTAGCTTGGTTATGCCAAAACATTAGACATTTGCTCGTATTTTATGTTCATATTCCTAGCCCAGTAATTAATGTATTTTACTATAGGTTCGATATCTGAAGATCATAGAGAAAAGTGGTTATCAAGCTTTACCCTGGGTCCGATATATCACCCAGAATGGAGGTATGTACACATTACATAGCATGTTTTAGTTGTTAGATTTTCAAATAAATCTCTCATTATAGAATTAGTGGTTAAAGAAAACTGTACCAATCGATCACGGATTATATTTTGGACAAAGTGTAATCCATCATACCGGGAAAGATGGCGGCGCGACTTGTACCCACAACCCATTCCGCGCGAAAGACTTTATGAAATCGCGGTAGAGGTTTTAAATCTTAAAAACAAGCATGTACAAATTAATGCTGTTGCCAATTCACTGTTATTGGAGAGACTAGATGATGTGGACGTGGTAGATACGCACGATCTTTATGCTCATTTACAATGTGCAGCCGCCATCTTCCTGTACGGTGGATCACGTGATTGTTAGTCAGTCAGTCATTTTTTAAATCACTGGTGTCTTCTTTAATTTGATTGATTGGAAGCAGCAGTGATTACAGAACAAATCTCATCTTTTTGTGACTGTAAAATGCATCTTTTTGCTGAACCAGTCAGTAACAAATCAAGCCAATGAAAACAAAGAATTTTAGTAGCCATAGCAAAAAAAATATGGTAATGATTGTGTGATCGTTCGCGCACGCTCATAGATTTCAATTTCCATCTTCAAAGCTCTGACCGCTTGAATTTTTTAGTTTGTTGTTGTAGTAAAACATTTACGATAGTTTATCGTTTGTTAAGATTTCAAAATGAATATAATTAAGTGGTAACTTCTTGTCGTGCAATTTTGGTCTGAAATCATACTCCTGATTACAAATTGCACTGGCTCCCGCTACGCGGTCGTGCAGTTTTGTAATCACTCATATGATTTCAGATCGCAATATCAAATGGACTTTTTTGCTCATAAATATATTGTGCACATCTCAAATACAAGAATGACTAACTTCAAGCTAATTTCCCCACAGATTACCAGCTGAGGACAACATGAACAACCGAAGAAATAAGTGGACTGCATTTTGCTAGCGACAAACATGACTGTGTAGATGATTAGAAATATAATCACCTCTGATATAATACAATACTTGTAGAAACATGATTTTTGTGATGAAACAAAACCTTTGGGATTTTCTCTAAAACAATATTTCAGCAATAATATCGGTATTTCAGGAAGAAACTTGGTTCGCATATGTAGTGTAGTCGTTGAAATCATGACGGCAAACTCGTTGCAGGCTCGTTCCCACTAAGCTAGCAAGCGCGCGGGGTGTCACGGGAAGTCGCGCAAAGGATGAGGGGAAGGGCAAGATTAGTACCGCCCCGCCTTAGTAGCGACTGGGAACGAGTCTGCAAAATAGCGTGATGGATAATTGTTTTCCTTTATCTTTACCAAGAAAGTCTGCTTAGGAAAATGTAGGTAAAAGTCAAGCTAAGAAACATTGTTTTATATAACAACACATGCAATAACTATACTTGTAAACTGTAAGATGTAGTGCAAATTACATTTTCATTATGGCGTTATTTTACTACAACTACCAGAATCTTTTCAAATTCTCTTTCTCATTCAGATTTTTAAACTCCTTTGAGAATTCCAAGACAATAGTCCTAATTAGAGGAACAAAAGGATTCTCGCAAAGAGTTCTGGTAGTTGTAGTATGTGATATCATCGTGCATGAAAATGTCCTATTGAGAGTGGTAATGGCAATAAAAAACTCCGGACTGGGGAGGGGTGGGGTTGGCTGTTATTTGGGAAACATAAACAGACTTGCCCGTGTGATTCAAAAGGTGGATACCGCTTTCCATACCATGGGATACAGCCCTATCCAAGGTATAGTGTTAACCAAACACTGAATTTCTAACGGGACCTGACAACCATAGAGGCTGATCAAAGTCAGGACCCGGCTAAACCACATATCGAATTGGAATTTAGCGTGTTGGTTTTTGTAGAGGGAGGAAAAGCCCGGAGAAAAACCCTCGGAGCAAGGGCGAGATAGCAACAAACTCAACTCGCACATGGCGCCGCGTCCGGGGATCGAACCTGGGCCACAGAGGTAAGAGGAGAAAGGCTTAACCACTGCGCCACACCGGCTCCCCTAACTAGGTTATTTAACCACTGGACAGGGATTTATCCCGTGGATATAGTCATGTTGATGTGACTACATTTGTAAAATCTTCTCAAGTGAAGGTGATCTGTTGTAAGATAAGTTGATTATCTTGGTGGTATTTTCAGTTACCGATATTTCACAATAATAAAGCAACAGAGACTTTAATAAGTTTTTCTATTTTATTTTTTATCGTAGCGAGTTGGCTCAACACGTGACAGGATCAACCAATCAGATTCGATATCCCTCGGGGCACTGGGTAACACTTAATTGACTTGCATAACTTAACGCAGTGAAAACAAGATGGCGGAGTTCCGGGAGAGTATTTAAAGAGGAGAAAGTCCGTTGCAGAGGAAATTTCTCTCAAATTTGGAGTCTCGTCTCTCAAATGTAAAAAGCTTAATGTTTTATTTAACTTGATTGGTGGGAAAGCCTTCCAACAGGCTCAGGATATTTCAACTGGCGCCCTTGTCGGAGCCGAAGGACGTTTTTTTACCCAGAGATTTATTCGACACGAACAACACATGGGTGGCTAAAAAACGCGAGCGAAGTTTTGCTGAAACCAAAGGTTTCTTCGATGGAAATGGCAAGATGTTGAGTTTTTCAAAGAGGACTTTGGATGGAAATTTCCCACATTTAACGAAAGGTTTAGAGTTTCCTGGCGCTCCTAAATACACGTGGCCTGACGTGGTGAAATAATTTGAACCGACTTTTATAAGTAAAACACATAAAACTTACCAGATTACGTTGTTGTTTAATATTCATTTCTATTAAAAGTAATGGCATCAAAAATAGCAGTAAATGGCTCGATTCCTCAGTTGTTCCAGGCTAGCATCGGCACTTTTACTCGGTCACTTCATGATATGAGTAAGAATTCGGGAACGGGGACCCCAGTGATCGAAAAAAAACGAGTGGAAATCACAGGTTTCGTTATAGATTTCAGCTTCCTTCAAGATGTAGAAAATGAGCACTTGCACTAATATTTAAAAAATCACCACTCTACTTGAAAATAAATCTGCATGCAGATCTAGATAGATAACTTTATTTCACATTTAGAATGACACAACCCTAAATACTCGAGGGATATTAGGCCCTAAAGGAAAAGTTTCGTGTACATGTATGCTAGAAATAATATTTTCAGTCCATGAATCCTCCTGAAAGCATTATTTCTAAAAATGTTGAAAGGTATGTGTTGGTAAACTCTGCTAAAAATAATTGTTTTCTAAAATACAAAAAAATAATTAAGCAAGTTAAGTTCGGAGACTGTGTTATGTGAAGTTGATGTATTATAATTACTGGGAGCAGTTGTAATAGGCCTTTTGCAGGAAACAGTCATGCCCTGGTATAATGGAGCGTTTTCACGTGACGTCATAGCCGCCATGTTGGTGTACCTTTAACAATAGATTCTTCGTTAGCTTTTGTTAGGTACACCAATATGGCCGCCATGCCCTTTGTTATTTGAATCTCTGGGGTTGAGTGAAAACCTCTATACTTTTGTTAAAGGGAATCTCTGCTGAAAAACAATGTTTGCGCTCAAGTGATTGTTATGCATGTCTAAGTTTGTCTCCAGTAAATTGTACACTAGATGTCATTTATGCACCGATTTTTATGTCGATAAAACTCATTTGAATTTCCTGCGAGCCGCCATCTTGGATTTTATGACGTCACATTGTTGCCCTATTGTCCGAAAACTATAGCTCTTTTGTCGTGCAAATATAGGGGCAACACTTACGTCGTGAGATCCAAGATGGCGGCGTGCAGGAAATGAAAATCAGTTTTATCGACGGAAATATCGATGCATAAATGGCATCTAGTGTATAATTTACTGGAGACAAACATAACAGTAGGCTTAGGCATCCATAACAAACACTTGAGAACAAACATTGTTTTTCAGCCGAGGTCCCCTTTAAAGTGCCTATAAGCCCTAGTCAGAAATTTGGGCGCAGTACAATTGGCAGTAAAGTGTTTGAATCTTGTTCAAAAACTCATGAATAATTAATGAGCATGTTGTCCAATCAGATGAAGCAAATCAGTCACGTGCATGCTCCTTTATACCTGATAAAATCTCATCATTCTAAAAGGCCCGCGGAGGGATTTGAATTCTGTCCCAGGGGGAAACGGGGTTAATGATTGAGACAATGGAATTTCTATTGATGTTTCAGCTTTCTCATTGAATTGCTAATTAGGATGAACGTTTTATATAAAGAATACTAATGAACATCAAATTTTATATAAAGTTTTACCCTAATTAAGAATTCACTGATAAAGACCCAAAGATAGCAAAAAGTACACGGAACATAAGGTACCTAGATAATAAATTTTGCACTAAATTTACTAATATCAGCAGACTACCGAGATACACAAATAATATTTTTAAAATGAAGTTATCCAACTACCATTACTTGTTTACCGAGCCACTGTTTAGTTCCAATTATTAAACCAAACTCAAAGCCATAAAATAATAAAAACGTGGATTAAACTTACATATTTTGTGCCGAAGTCAAAAATTTAGAGTTTGCCGTCATGTCAGTCACATCGTTTTCCAAGTCTTGAACTTTATCGAGGTAGACCACGACACCAAATCCTTCAAGTGCAGGTTCTTCTTGCATTGCGAAACGCCGCTTCAAACAACATAGTATGCTAATTTCTTCATATCATTCCCTTGAGATGTTCGTAATTGCAGCCGGTGATTACTCGAATATTTTGCATGGCGTTGTAAATACAAAGGTTCAATGGTTCATTAAGTAACCATTCCCTTGAGATGTGCGTCTTTCTTTCATTGCATTCTTAAAGCGTTTTTGATAAAACACTGCTGTTCGTGTTTTAAACAGTACATAAATTATCCCTTAAATGACGTCATTGAAACCTGATTCCTTAATAACCGAAATTGGCAGACTACAATTATTATTTTTCCTATGTCGGTCATCTCGTTTTCCAGTTTGATCTTTAAATCAAAGATAACTGGCTAGGGCTTATAATTGGCACTTTAACAAATGAATTGAGCTTGTGATCTCCATGGGAAAGACGTTGCCATGGATGCTGGATGGCACTGAAGCCATCTTTAAAAACGTTGGCTGAGTTTAGAAAGGTCGACAATCGATTGGAGGTGGAAAATAGCATTTACAAACAGGTTTTGCTGATAACACTACTGATCTCCTGCGAAAGGTCCATTCCATTCCGTTATATATAAATTGTTACGAGTAGTGAATCGATTATCCGGCTCCCCTAACACAAACCATGTATGACAAAAATATGCTAGGACTACATGTATTCACCTATTCCTAGGTGACCGGAGTTAAGGCCACTCGGGGCCTCTTGTTTTGCATATTTTATATCTGTTGGAGGGTGTTTACAGGAAGCGCTAAAACGTTGGCCAGTTTTACTGCAGTTTTACTTCGTACAAAGCTCCAAATAAAATGCTGTCTGTCTACTGCATCACAAACTAAGCATTGAATAGTCCGTAATTTTAAGTACTGAAAAATTGTAAATCGTATATACAATATGTATACATATTTTATACGACATGGGCGTAGCTGCCTTTAAGCCCGGGCTTACAAACTTTACGCCTGTTCATTAGTCTGTTCTTGATTCCCTTACCCTCACTAAACTCGCGAAGTTTGGAACGGGCTTACAAACCAAAAATGGCTAGCTACGCCCCTGTACGACTTACAATTTTTCCTATTCAGCCGCATCCCACATGATGGATTCACTACAACTGAACATGTGCTCGTAATTTATTTTTTGTCAGCTTTTTTACATATTCATTAATTAATTTCATATATCTACTTGTTTGCACTTCCAGTATTTGCGTCAGAATTGCTGAAGACATTTCTAGGAATCGTTGCAAGACCCGCACAAAATAAAAACTCATTTTGTTAGCTTAGTAGATTTACAACTATATTTTAGCTGTCCTCTCGTCTCATTACCGCCCGTGCATGACCTAAAGTACTCGAAAATCCTCAAAACTGCCCGTCTCTTAACTGACTACATGGTCTCGTGTTCAGCGTTACATTCCTCCTAGATATTTCCCATAAAGCATTGCGCAGCCAGTCCACACTATTTTTGTCAGCAAAATAACCCGGTACGTATTGCATTTATGTGTAATTTATTACCGTTTTCGTTGAGGTGTGACCCTGGAAGATACAAGTCTCGTCTGTAAAATTCGATTTAGCCGGCCGTCAATCAAACGCGTACCGCCCAGAATTAATTAAGTGAAGGCGGCACGCGTTTGAAAGCTCTGTTTGAGGCAAGACGTTTGATTGAAGGCAGGCGTTCTATGTGGGAAACTGCGAATAGTTTAACGAGGGAAGCATTTTTGTACTCGCCCCATTCTTACACGTGCTCTTCCCTGTTGCGAGCTAGGCGAAGCGAGCCAAAAAAGCAAGAACTAGAACGCCTGCATTGCATATGTAGTTGTGATATAAAATCATGCATTGCAGGCTAATTGACGGTCGGCTAAAATGTTACAGACGTGAGACTTGAAACTTCCAGGGTCGCACTTCAACGAAAACGGTAATAATTATTTTCTGAATTCCTTGTTGAATTCACTATGTGTTTGAAGCGTTTGAAGCGTTATAGATCCATAATCCCTCACCGCATCTATCAGAAAACACGAGAACACTATGGTAAAGTAACTACCAAGTTATTTCCTCTTTTTATCTCACTACACGGCGTCGGTGCGAACCAGTTTAACTTCATCGCCATCATACAAGTTGATGTCACTGCCGTCTGTGACCTCTGCATTAATTTGTGCAGTCTCATTGAACTGATCTTCAGGAATCAAATTATCCCAGGCGATCTCAGTATCCTTAATGAGATGCGATTCTTGTTCTTGTCCATTTATCGTGTTCATTGGGATTGGCGCTTGGCTATTTAGTGTAGTTTTTGTTCGACATAGACGGTAAACAAGGTAGAAAATGACCGCTACTGATAGGAAGATAAGGAAGAGAAGTGGCAGAATAATCTCCAGTCGACCTGAGCAGTCAGATTTGTAACTAGCTTGGGCGACACCTGAAAGGAAAATCAAATTAGACTGTCTGGTGACTGGGTGACGTATGTGTCATAACGTGTGATTGGGTATGCGTGACGAAGCGTGTCATAACGTGTGTGACTGGGTATGCGTGACGTAGTGTGTCAACGTTGTGTGACTGGTATGCGTGACGTAGCGTGTCGTAACGTGTGTGACTGGGTATGTGTGACGTAGTGTATCAACGTGGTGTGACTGGTATGCGTGATGTAGCGTGTCGTATGATGTAGCGTAACGTGGTGTAACTGGGTATGCGTGACGTAGCGTGTCATAACGTGGTGTGACAGGTATGTGTGATGCTGCTAGTGTACAACGATATTTGTAACATCATGTGTATTTTAATGTTTCATTTAGGGTACAATATGCGTGACAGTGTTTGCGGTTGTTCGAAGAAAGGATAACTTCATCCCTAGGATAGCGCGAAATCTGTAATTGCCGACCTGTACAGTTTACCATCGGGGTAGCGATTTATCCCCGAGGTAGTGCTCACCATTTGCTTCGAACAACCGGGCCCAGGTGAGTAAATGCTGATGTAACACAATCTACATACCAGAACATTTACACTTCTCAAAAGGAGACAATACGATACTGTACTTCACGGTGTCCACCTTACTGGTCACGTGACAAACATACGGCCCATAGTCCTTAGCGGTCCTCGGCGTTACTACGAGCAAGTTCCCATAGACACCTACGTCACGGTTGCCATCGTTACTAGTCACTGGCTGTCCGTCCTTGGTCCAGGAGTAGTTAAGAGGCAGAACGCTGTCACCGTAACAGCCAATGTTCACTTTCTGTCCCTTTTTGCCTAGAACGGTTTGACGGGTGAGAATCGTATTGATAGTTGGATGATCTGGAAAGAGAACATCGGAAACTCTTAGGCCCCGTTCACACGTACGATATTTTTTATGCGAGTTTTCTCCTGTCCACACGGTAAACGATGAACAGGTGTGATCGTTTCCACCGTCAGCGCATCTTTTTGAAAACGCCTTTCAAGTCTATCATTTTAGTGTGGACGGCTAAAACGAAGGTTTTCGACAACGCTTGAGTGATGTCAATCAAAATAAACTATATGGCAATGGGTGACTAGTTCCTGTAAAAAAAACTAGTGTTGATCTGCGTCAACACTGGTATGATCAACTAAAATCGATTAAGGTATGCTAAAACACCATGGGGAACGAGCAGCAACTTACGTTTCGAGCGCTAGCCCTTCGTCAGAGTAAAATCTTTAATAATAATAATCGACTTTTATTTGATCATATATACCAGTGTTAACCTATCTACACTTGTGCAGTCCTCATCTTTAGCAGTTCCGATCATAGCAAGAGAGCAGAGTAAGCTTCAAGGTTCCCCATTTTTGTCAGCCTTGACTTTTTCTCTCGAACCAACGGTGAATTCTAACAAACACCTGATTTTGGA
Organism: Actinernus sp. WN-2022; assembly: GCA_030867875.1. NCBI lineage: Eukaryota > Metazoa > Cnidaria > Anthozoa > Actiniaria > Actinernidae > Actinernus > Actinernus sp. WN-2022. The sequence continues at coordinate 43,998,472 of JAOWCC010001679.1, forward strand.
GTACCAATCTTGGAATAGGTGTCTGGGCGTCAGTATAGGTAATCCGGATCTGATCATTGCGAAAGTCGGGGTGTTGATGTTAAGGGATATATATATATCTAGCATGTTTTCACAAAAGGGGGTGTTAGGTTCCAAGGCTCCTTTTGTGAAAACATGCTAGATCTTGTGTGCCTTTAAGCTTTAAAAGCCAGTTACTCGTGTTTTTGCCGCTTTCTTGAAAGGGCAAATGGTAGTTGAAGACTTTTCAGGCCTTTCTAAACCATAATTGATCTCTAGTTATTTTATGTGGGGGGGGGGGGGGGGGGGGGGGGAGGGGGGTGTGGAGGACTAGTTCAAACATTTTCGCGAATAACTCGAGCTTTTAATGGATTTCGATGTACTACACGTCAAAACAACGGCCTCTTCCAGTACTTTCAGACTGGCGTGCCAGTTTTGCCCTATTGGGAGTAGAAAACCCGAAAATGTGTTTTTTGTAACCTAACCTTAATCTCTCAAAGTTACTTGTGTACCCTAAAATCTTCAAAGTGGCGCCATTTCTCGAGCTTTTAATGGATTTCGATGCACTATACGGGCAATACAACGTTCTCTTCATGTAGATTGCGTTTAATGGATGTGAAGTTTCACTGTATTTTGAGTAACAATACCAGAAAATGGCCTTTTTCTAACCTAAGCATAACCTCTAGGTCTCAAATAAAGAAATTATGGGATAGATCTCACACAAGTAAATTATGGGATAGAAAGGCCATTAAAGTCTCAACTGTCATTTGCCGTTTCAAGAAAACGGCAAAAACACGAGTTACTGGCTTTTAAAGCTAAAGGCACACAAGATCTAGCATGTTTTCACAAAAGGGGGTTTTAGGTTCTAGGGCTCCTTTTGTGGAAACAGCGTAGATCTTGTGTGCCTTTAGCTTTAAAAGACAGTAACTCGTGTTTCTGCCAGTTTTCGTGAAAGCGCAAATGACAGTTTACGACTTTTCTGGCCTTTCTCTCCAATAATTGATCTGTAGGTATTTTATGAGGTGGTGTGGGGTGGGGAGGAGTAGTTCAAATTTTTCGCGAAAAACCAACTTTGCCTGACGTATGGCGCAACGATTTGCTTAGTGAAAGATGTACATTTTCCACTAGGTCTGAGAAAAAAGGTGCATTTTTGGGATGAAAACGTTGAAAAGTGAGTTACTGGCTTTTAAAGCCAACAAGTACGCATTAATTTACTTGTGTAACCTAAATTTCAAAGTGCGCCATTTCTCGACCTTTTAATGGATTTCGATGCACTATACGGCAATACAACGTTCTCTTCATGTAGATTGCGCTTAATGGATGGAAGTTTTCCTGTATTTTGAGTAACAATACCATTAAAATGGCCTTTTTTCTAACCTAAGCATAACCTCTAGGTCTCAAATAAAGAAATTATGGGATGGAGCTAAGTCAAGTCAATTATGGGATAGAAAGGCCAGAAAAGTCTTCAACTGTCATTTGCCTTTTCAGAAAACGGCAAAAACACGAGTTACTGGCTTTTAAAGCTAAAGGCACACAGATCTAGCATGTTTTCACAAAAGGGGGTGTTAGGTTCCAAGGCTCCTTTTGTGAAAACATGCTAGATATATAAGCAGGGAAATCTGTAAACCCCACAAAGAAGCTGGAACTGAGTTAAGACCCTTTAGAGCGGTTTTTGATTGAGTGTCGTAAAACCAAAATCTGAGCCAATCACGACAGCAAGTAAAAACACAATGAGCCAATCACGAGCAAGTAAAAACACAATGAACCAATCACGAACCGAAGTAATTCGGGATTTGTTTTACTTGAACCAGTAACGAGCAAAGTAAACCAATCATGGATAACTTTCGCTAAAACGAAAATTGATTGCGTGACGGTTCAAAATAATGTTTGGTTTTAGTTTAGACCATGATTGGCTGATAATAACATTTTCACATCCAATAGAAAACCTAACTGAACCGCAAAAAAAATTGTTATAGCAGGCTGAGTATTACAGCTTAAAGCTGGTGGGGCCTGCTTTTACTCCTCACACACTCCACACTACTTTAACTGTTTTGGACAGACTATACTCGACTCACGGTTGATTTTTACGGAGGGAGAAAGAACCAAAGCTCAGAGAATTACTTTCGACACTCAATCGAAAATCACTCTATAGGAGTAATCTGTAAACTGTTTATGTATAATGCCTACCTATAATTGTCAAATTAGTTTCTGAAATGGCGTTGCCGAGGTAATGGATGCAGTACACCGATACAACTCCCACATCACGTGGTCTGATGTCTGTGATCACGAGCACATTGCCATGGTTATGGATCTCTCCACGTGGTATCTTGCCATCCATTGACCACGTGATAATCGGCTCGGGGTCACCGAGGCGTAGCATGAAAATAGGACATTGCTTCCTCGTAGGTACGATTTGACGGCTGGCAGAGATTTTAAGATCTGTGGTTTGGCTAATGAGAGAGTGGGAATGTAAATTTATGATAATCATAGGCCATTATTAATATTATTTCTATTCATCTTTAGTAGAAATCAACTAGTGTTCTATCACGAATCCTGCAATCTGATTGACTAAGCTACTCACTATCTATTCAGTAGTGAGTAGCGAAAAAGCCGGTTTTCCAAAGCAAAACATTGGCTGCCAAGTCGTCAAATATAAAATTCTTGTTTCAGTTTAACATTGAACTTCTTGTTGGTTTCTACTAAAACAATTACGCTCCTCGTCAACTATCAAATAAAAAAATATTTTATTTGTTATAGCAGGCTGAGTATTACAGCTTAAAGCTGCGTGGCCTGCTTTTATTCCTCACACACTCCCCACTACATTAACTGTTTTGGACACACTGTACACTCGACTCACGGTTGATTTTTACGGAGGAGGAAAACCGGAGAACCCGGAGAAAAACCCTCGAATGCAGATTAGGAATCAACCAACAAACCTAACTCACATACGGTGCCCGAGCCGGAATCGAACCCGGGACAGCAGCGGTGAGAGGCGAGTGTTTTACCACTGCGCCAACCTGCATCAGCCATAGAAACTGAGAGCGAGTAGTCTATGGGACCGGTCACTATTTAGCGGAGGGGGGGTGGGGGGGGGGGGGGTGGAGGCTGCTGAGTTTGTGCTAGAAGCAGCTCTAAAAATACTGACCCTCCCCTTTGTCTAGCATGAAAATTCGTGACCCTCCCCGAACAAAGTCCGAAAAAAGTATGACCCTCCCCTAAAGGAGGATACGTACTGTAATTTGTGTGTACACTGTTTATTTCACTTTTCTAGGTTGCATATATTCTCATTATATGACTTTACCTAGCTCGATTTAAACCCTAATATTATAGATTTAAGAGCTCATACTCTTAATCTGTTTTGAAATATTAGTCTTTCTTTGGCTTCATATTAGTAATAACTAGTATATCTAATAGGTAGTGGATGCGGCCGGTCAGTGAAGGGAAGTGTTACTGGTGATAAAAATGCCAAGGTGTTAATAGATGAATATATATTGTAGTTTTGGGGCTATCGTGCGACTGAAGCCTGTTTGAGCTGTAGTGTGTTTTCTCAAAAGTTGTCCCGATTTATTTTCATTTTGTTCCGACACAATCAACGATTCCTCAGGTAAATTCCCTGAGCTTACCAATTCCCGACATTTTCTTAAGATTCCAGCACAAAAAACTGCTGTTTATACCCGCCCCGGTGAAATTTAAACACCGGAAATCAACTGTAATGAGAATATATTTGTAAATGCTAATTGGTGTTTTGGATTATCGAAGCCATGCCCAATAGAACGGAAAATTATTTGCTGCTCACTATCTTGATAACAGGAGAGATAACTGATTGCCATTATCTCCGCCCCAAACTATCAAACTATATATACTCACACAGAGTTCGATCGCCTACATGACCCAGTGATTCAGTCATGCATGAGTCGTAAACTCAGCATGCATGCTGTTTTAGCACTGAAGGAACTTTAGTAAAATACAAACGAAGACGATGAGAATTAGCCTGAAGTAAAGCGTACGACAAAGCACTCACGGATTTGCGTAAATCGCTGCACGGAATGCGAAGAACATAAAACCCGTCAAAGGTTGCTCCTCCCCTCCCCAGTATATTTCCTGAATTAAGAAGGAAGCTGAAATGTTGGAGAATACAAATAACCAAGCATATAACATACACAGTACACTAGTAATTATGGTCTATCAACCCCGGTCTATCAATAAGGCGTGGATCACATCAAAACTTGACAGCGAAAAGATAAAGGCCTTGGCTGGATACCTCATCCCCGTTCAGCTATCAAGAGCCATTTCTACAACAGGATATACGAGTCATTCTATCTTGAAAACATTAGTTATTTTGGGGGATCCAAATATAAATTTGCCAAAGCATTTCATGCCGAGGCCCGTATATAGGCAATATAATATTCAACAGTCGTTAGACAACTTACAAACAATGTTGAACCGCCTGAAGTCGAGTAAAGATCCTTCGGCAGCTGGTTATTTGTTACAAGAACGTGTCAGGCCCCATGATTGAAACACTATCAAATACAACATAGAACGGATTGACGACATGTTAAAATCAGTAGACCAGAGTGAAGCAGAGATAAAAGATGACTTGAAAATCTACAATACATTCAAGCGGCAGAATAAAAACTGGGCGAAAACTGCTCATGACTTTTAGGAAAAAATTCTGACAGACTGGGACAATTAATGACAGAACTACAAGACATCCGCGTCAAGCTCAATGAATTAAACGCTAAGGTTGGGTAGCTTTTTAAAGTAAAATTTTCCTCGAAGAGAAAATCAATATCAAAGGCACAAAATATAGGCATCATGCCGAAAGTAGGAGAAGCCAGGAGAAAGACTCAGCATGCCACTGAAATAATGGAGAAAATTGCTCTTAGATATGAACAGGGAAACTCTTTGTAATGTTGTCGACGTAGAGTGAAAGAAAATGGGCAAATCTTCTTTGTGACAGTGACTGCCAGTCTGTTAAGCAGTAGTGCAAAATCGCATCTTAAAGGTTTACTAGGTAGCTTTGAAAATAGGAATACAGTTCAGATGATGGGGATGATGATCCGAAAGATAGTGAAGAGTTGGAAGTGTCAGATGTCGATACTAGTGATTCAGAGGAAAGACATAAAAGTGGGGATGTCAACAGCAAAAGAAAATATCAACTCTGATGCCGAGATTCATCATCTGATTACAATGTGGGCTCCTACTGGAGAATGGATGTCTTAACCTTGAACCACTTATCTGAGTAAATCGTTGTACTAACAGCCTTTTTAGTTGTGTGATGTGCCAGCTTTTGAATTTTATAAAGATAGGTTATTTTCCAGAACAAGAACATATCTGTCAAACATTACCATTTGTAGAATATTGTAACGAATAAAAAAAAAAAGGAAAAACTATTTAAACATTACCGGTAATTATTTTAATTGATCAGTAGAAAATAAATATATATTTCAACAGGTTGCCAAGCTCTGACATAAGAAGCCGCCTGGCCACTGACGTTTTCATTTTTATGACAGGGCTGAAAATTAGTGTACCCTCCCCCAAATTGCTGTTTAAAAACTATGACCCTCCCTAAATTGGCGCTCAAAAAGTTGTGACCCTCCCCGACAAACTCAGCAGCCCGGCCCCCCGCTAAATAATGACCGGTCCCTAATTGTCTAAATATTTGGAAATGGAATTGGAATACTCTAAAACACAATACCCTGGTTACTACATATGAAATGTTGGCCTTTTGTGAGCGCCGTCTGGCCAGGTCTTTAGAATCTCGTTTTCGCATGCGACTGCCACCGGCTGTTAAACATAATTATTCAGCCATAATTTCATCCATTCATCATTCCATTAATAAAGGTCAGCACTCGTTTACCTATATAGCATCTAAATTATGAAATAACTTACCGGACAGCACTGAGAAGAATAGTATACCAGTCTTATAGAGTAAACTCCAATATACCTATACACGGAAAGTTGTGTAATACCGCTGGGTATTTTTATGAGTCAGTTTTATTTTTTCGAGCCCTGCCGTAAGGCGAGAAAAAATAAAATTGACGAGTACAAATTCCAGCCGGTACTTATTTCTATTACTTTTCGTGTAATAAATTGTTTATTATACGACAGCTAAACACGAACAAAAAAGGTTTGTTTTGGCTTACCTTACTGCTCTGTTTGACAAGCCGAATGTCGGGAGCACACTCGCACTGAACAAGTTTTTCACCGCGCTAAAAGCTGATTGGCTGTTACTCAACCAGCGCCATTTCGATTGGCTCGCCCGCGCTTACAAAACCTTTTAAGTGTTGAATAAACCTGTAGCAAACCGGTTTGTGACTCATATTTGCACTCGTTTTAGCCCGTATTTGCACTCGAAAACGCCAAGTCGTATAATAAATAGCGTTATTAAATTACTTATCTAACACAACGTATAGACAAAGGCAGATATAGTTGACTTCGTCATAGCCCCTTTGTCTCCTCAGTTTGTCCGCTTTGTTGCCAGGTGGTCAATGCTGCACTGCAAATACCATTTCAATTAAACTAACTTAATTATATTTGTGACCTACAAATTAGCTTTATTTATATAGCATGTTAATTTTTGTTGTTTTATTATCTATTACTCTTATTACAGTTAGTCTAATGATTATTAAGCTCTTACATTCATTATATTGTCAATATGACCATTATTATAACATTATCCATACAAATACTTTGTAGTGTGACGATTAATTAGTTCATAGCATGGTATAACTAGCTTTCCTATTCTACTCCATATCATGTCTTTCTCTATATTTCTCATTTTTTTATCTTATTTGTTATTTGTATACAATTTAATCTTATAATACTGCATGTTCACGTTTAAATGAGCTATGATTCGTGTTAAATTTAATAGCTTATATTATCATTCCCTTTTCCTACATATTTGTAAATTTTATTTTTAAAAAAGGAAAATAGTGCAAAATAAATGAATCTGAATCTGACTACATGGTCTCGTGTTCAGCGTTACAAACCTACTAGATATTTCCCAAAAGCATTGCGCACCCAGTCCACACTATTTGTGTCAGCAAAATAACCCGGTACGTATTGCATGCATGTGTATTTTATTACCGTTTTCGTTGAGGTGCGACCCTGGAAGATACAAGTCTCGTCTGTAAAATTCGATTTAGCCGGCCGTCAATCAAACCGCGTACCGCCCACTTCTATTCCTAGTTTGCTCCTCTCGCTCGCCAAACATACCAACATAAGGCGAAACATTTAACCCAAGTACCCAGGGTAATGAAGCAATAAAAAGCTACGAACATCAATCAAATTTGAAACCTCACCATGGATTGTTACGTCTGCATAACTCTTGGTAGAACCAGCCTTGTTCCGTACCACACAAGTATATCTTCCTTCAAAATACTTATCATTCTCAACTTTCTTCACCAATAAACTTCATTGCTCAAAACCTTCCCAAAGACGACGTCATTTCCGTTAAGTGTCCACGTGACTTCCGGTTTGGGTGAGCCCTTTGAGAGCAGTCTAAGAGGAGGTTATCTCCGTGCGAGAGGGTTTGGGTAATAGGCTGGTGACGATAACGGGGGCTGTTAATTCGACATATATTTCAACCCTGAGGCATGGCCATTCGAAGTAGTCTTTGGGATAAAATCGGAGATATCTTGTCCATGTTTTCTTGTTAAGGTTATTACGGACTGGTGTAGTGCCATCTGTGTTTCCAGCAAACATCTAAGTATCAAAATCAGTTAGGCGTCAGAATAAAACAACAACAACAACAATTTATTTGAGTCAGGAAAGATCAAGCACGTGCTAATCGGTGCATTTGGGGAGTAAAGCCGGGGCTAGCCGGTTCGAGGCATTGTTGTAAAATATGGGCCAACATTATTCTTGGTTACCAAGTCTGTTTAGCACTCCATGTTGAACCAACAAATGTTATAGGACTGTTTACACACCATGTTGAACCACAATGCTTGACTGTTTAACACCCCATGGTTGAACCAACAGATGTTAGACTGGTTAAC